>OZ017779.1:20682938-21070358 GCA_963969325.1 Lycopodina hypogea | reverse complement strand
GGAAACACCAATTCAGTATTGGCAGGTAAAATGATATTTTGCACACACCACAAGTTGATGTATCAGAAAATTTGTTGAAGAAGACTTTGTGTGCATGTTATTTTGGCTGGCTTGCTTGTTAATTAATTAATTGTTATCTGTGGATGTTAAAATTTCTTAATATACCTGAGAATAATCCCAAATGATTTATCAGAATATTATGTTGGAGTTATTCCTGACGTCCAATGAGGTTAATGGGGAATTTGAAACCCTGTGCATGAGCATTCATGGATTGTGCAAATATCCTCTTGGTTTCCTAGACTACCTCCTCCTGCTAGGATCACACTTCCATATCCAGAAACACACAATACATAAATGTGTGTTGAAAGCTTCTCCCCTTTATTCTAACACTATGAAATAAAATTCCTGATAGTGTCT
Source organism: Lycopodina hypogea (assembly GCA_963969325.1). Lineage (NCBI taxonomy): Eukaryota > Metazoa > Porifera > Demospongiae > Poecilosclerida > Cladorhizidae > Lycopodina > Lycopodina hypogea. The sequence goes on along the minus strand of OZ017779.1, from coordinate 21,069,941 downwards.
TCTGTGTTTTCATTTAAGTGCTACTTCCATTTTTAAGCATGTGTAATAATTCCGTCTCCAGTTGCATTATATATTTAACTAATTTTATCAATACGTTTCCAATATTTTTAAATTGTACACAGATCAAGAAGTTAGTACGTAGTATAAACAGATTAATTTCCTTCATGCAGAGCTCCTATATTTGCATTTATTGAAGCACTGAATTAACTAATATATTTTTTCTAGGTTACGTGTAATGATGTTTCTCCCACAACCAGTGCTGTAAAGGGTAGATTCAACTTTGATCCTCGTTTAGCGAAAGCACACCATTGTGGTCATGGGTCATGCTGTGACGACCGAATGCTCTCCATACGGCCTGAATATCAACAATGCTGTGTTTCAGTTTGAGACATGTAACCCTGGTCCAATAAATATCGGAATGAAGCTGAAACGACAAGCTCCAGAAGAGGTGAGTGAGAATTGATTATTCAGTGAAAGTTCATTGTTATGGTTTTAAAATTATCATTCCAATTTAGTGCATGTTTATAGCTTAACGATTAGCAAGAATGGAAAAGAAGTGATATGACATCTATTCCAATTAAATACTTTTTTTTTTACTTTCAAACTAGTGGCAATGGGAAGAAATTGATGCAATACAATTACAGTGGATCAATATTGTTTTAAGTTTCCCTGTCAACAATCGCAATATAAGTGTTAAAATATATATTCTAATTAAAGTGTACACTCTGTGTAGCTTCGCTATTCGCTATTAGCAGCCATGGGAAAGTAGTGTTTATATTTACAAGAGAAATATTGAACCAGACACAGATAAGTCCATTAGTGAATCACTCCAGGAAAAGAGGTTTTTTCAAAGGTAAATAGATATTTTGATTGCATTTTTACATCTTGCCAAGTTGGAGTACTCCAGCTTTCAAGAAATTAGAACTGGTGTTTGTTAGAAGTGATTGGAAACCAGTAAAGAAGTAATTGTTCTTGTCAGATGCATGTTGATTTGTTCTACTACAGTATATTTATGTCAAGATGGAAGTGAAAATTTTCCTAATACATGATGTTAAAGCAATTGGCCTGAAGTTGGACGGTGATGAGGGGTCATCCTTGGCAGAACCTTTGGCAATCAGTCTAATGGATGCAGTTTTCCATGCCTGGGGAATAGTGGATGTCTGCCAACATTGATTGTACAGTTTGAACAGAGCATGCAGAATCTGGTCTGGAGGAGATGGAGTGGAAGAGGCATTAGATCTTATGATTGTGCTTCTAATCTCTTCAATGGAGAAAGGTGACTCATTAAAGTTGAAAACAGGATCTTCAGCTGATGGCATCCCTGGTGGCTGATGAAAAGATTTTGGCTGAGAGCTGTATACAGATTTAAAAAATGGAAAAGCTTTATCCTCTGCGAAAGCTGGATTAATTCTTTTGGTAGTATTATTATCAAAAAGATGTTTCACATACTTCCAAAAAGAATTATGACAGAGGCTCCGTTCTTGTCTGATGGATTGAGACATTGATGCTGCCCTAGATTTCTTGACCATCTTACTCTGCTGCCACACCAGATTAAAGAAATTTTTTGCTAAAGTTTGCATATCATCCACCAGAGCACAATTCTTTTTAGCATGACGAAAATCTCTCCCAGCCTTGGTTTTGAGCTGTTTGATCTTTTTCAAGGCTCTGTCATGTTTTGGTCTCCTGGAAGGCTTACTATTATTTTTTTCTTTACGTCTATGACAACCATACCGACTACTGAAAAAATTAAAAATACCATCAGCTAGTATTTTATATTTGTTCTCCACACAACTGGCTAGCTGTACTGCTGGTAAGAGGTACACCAAGAAATGTTTATCTGCCTCCATCCATTCAGCCTCTGACCCTGGTAGTTTAATGGGATATTTGCTATTATGATGACCAGCACTAATAGATGGAGTTAGAGTGCCTGCTAGTGTATATGGAGGTGTAGTAGATGAGATCTTTTCTTGTATGTATGTAGTGGTTTGACAAGATAAGGAGGTCAAAGATTGTGATGGTGGATGTGCATTTGGAAAATTATGCATAGAATGCTTATTGTGAGCATGTGGTTCTAGTTGAAGTTGACTATTTGTCAGTTCAGTAGATGATGCAAGAGTTGGCGAATGAATATCAATTAATAGAGAAGTTTGTGGAATGGTTTCAGAAGGATTATTAGATAGAGGTTGGAAATGTGAATCACTAGTAAGTACTTTTCCAAAATCCTTGACTGACTTGCAGAAAGGATTTTTCCTAAGGTGAGTATCTAACCTCAGAAATAACTTGTGGCATTTAGGGCATCTCAACTTCTTTGGAAGCTCAGACCTAGCCTTTTTATCAAGGTTCTTCTTGGCTAGATTGGGTAAATAGTCTCTACCATCTCTCTCTGTGCATTTGCTGATGTGGTTACCGAGACTAATAAATATTTTGCCACAAAAAGGGCAGGGAGAAGAGAGTTGCCTTGGAATTTTATGGTTTGTTATGGGTAAAATAGAAGCATCTTTCTTACATTTTTTTGTTGCCATGGAGGTTGCTATGTTAGTATTTTAAAATTTTGAATGAAGTAAATGAAATTCCAACTAGTAAACCTTTCCAAAAAACAGTTGGTAGATAGCTGCAGATTAAATTATCTTATTTAGATAGCAACTCACTAAAGATTCTTGAATAAATAATTGAGATAGTTAATTGAAGTCTGGTTGCTATGGAGGTAATGTTATGGCCTCAATAATTCGAAATTCAGCTAAGCAAGCCCCTTCAAATCTTGTCAGTTATAGTAGTAATACTACAACAATTCATAGACTTGTTAAGGAAACACTCTTTCCTGGTTTAAACACAATAAGAAGAGTAAGCTTGCAAGAACATGAAAATAGCAAATTTAAAAAATTCAATTTTTTTTTATTTTATTTTATTTTTTTTATGGTGGGAGTTTGGAACAGATCCCAGATTCGAAGTTAGGAAGGTTGGGAGTGACCCCAGGGCCGATATTATGAATTTATGAGTGGATGGAGAAAGATATCAGAGGCCATGGTTGGAAGGTAAGGAAAGGGTTCGTGAGGAAAATGTTAAAGTGGGGCGGGGTGTTGAAAGATTCCATGGCCCATTTGTATGAGGGGATGGGGGGAGATATCCCTACCTCATTATGAAGGGGAGGGGGGGTGGTGGTGGTAGTAAATAGGGGAGAAATCCCTGTGCACTTGTGTAGAGGGGAACAATGTAGGATCGTTGTATAGAGAGCATGGGGAGATTCCAGAACAAAATAGTATGGTGGTGGGCAGATTCATGGGCCCATCATGTGTAAGGTGAAGAGATGTTTTGGGGAGGGGGAGGAGGTTGGGATGGTGCGGTGAAGTTAAGGGGTCTAAGAGTTGGATGGGGGACGGATGGAAGATTCCAAGGCTTATTTATAAAGTGTGAGGTGAAAATTCCAGGGCTCATGTATATGTTGCATGGGGGATTCCAGAGCCTAACTGTATGGTGGTTGACAGATACATGGTCCCATGTTTAGGTTGGGTGGGAGATGTACCAGGGCCTAAGTGATGTGACGAGGGGTTAGGGAATGTGAGATTATAGGGTCATGTTGTTGGAGTAGAGGAGATTCCGGGGTCCATGTATAGGGTTTGTTGTGGAAATTCCAGGTCTAATGTGTTGGGGGTAGGGTGTGAAATGCCTTTGCCCAGTTGTTGGGTGGGGAGAAGATCCAGTGTCCATATGCAATGGGATGGAGTGTGGTAGATTCATGGACCAATTATTAGCTGAGGAGTGGAGAGATTCCATGGTCCATATATGGGAGGGCATAAGAGTTCCTAAGACTCATGTGTAGGGCGAAGGTGTGTTGCAGATTGAAAGGCCTATGTGTATGTGGAGTGGGGGAAATACCAGTGCCTATGTTTAGAACGGGGGTGGAAAGGTTCCAGTGCCAAAATGTAGGAGTGGGGTGGAGTGATCCCATGGACCTAGTTTTTTGTGTGGGAGGGATAGATCCTATGGCCCATTTGTGAGTGTGGGGAGAGTGTGTGATGAGATACCATTGCCCATATGCAGGAGGGAAATCATACATCCATGACTTTTGAGGAGAGATACCCCAAGGCCCAATTGTAGGGTGTGGAAGATTTTAGTGTGGAAAATTTTGGTTAAGGCTTATGTGTGACAAAACATTCCAGGCATTATATTAGGGGGGTGAGTTGAAGATAAATCCAAGGGCCCTTGAGTAAGGTAGGAGGTTGGGACAGATCCCAGGTTCCAAGTTAGGGAGGTTAAGGGTGAACCTAGGGTCCATATTTAGGATGGGGTCGAGAAAGATCCCAGAGCCATTGCGTAGGAGGGTTGGAGGTTGGTACTGAGGAGTAAGTTTAATGGTGGGTGTTTTAAGATTCCATGGCCCATGGGTATAGGGGGACATATCCCAATGCCAATATGCAAGCATTGGGAGGGGTGTGGTGGGAGTGAAGGGGTGCTGGTGGTGATAGAAAGGAGGGTATATTCCTGTGCACATGAATAGAGAGGAAAATTCCAGGGCTCATGTGTTGTTTTGGGGTGGGTGGGAAATTACAGAGCCCATATTTAGGAGTATGGGAAGATTCCATAGTCCATGCATAGGAGGGTTTGGGGAGATTCAAGTGCCCATGTGCAGGAGGGGGAAGAGATTCCAGAACCCACGTCTTGGGGGGTGGGGGGTTAGATAAATTCTAGGGCCCATGTGTAGGTGGGGTTGGGAGAATCCAGGGGTCATTTATTAGGGAGGGTGGGAGATTCCTTTTCCTAAGTGTAGAAAGGGGAGATAACTGAGCCCATGTCTGGGGACCCATATCTAAGGGGGGGATAAAAAATCCAGTGACTATAAGTTGGGGGTTGTGGGATTCAAGGGGCCATGTTTATGGTGTGATAGAGAGGTACAAGAGCCCATATGTTAGTGGGGTGTGTGGTGGAAAGATTTAGGGTTCATGTGTATAGGTGAAGGAGGATTCCTGGGCTTATTTGTAGGGAGTTGGAGGATGAAAATCTCTGGCTATATATATGTAGTGGGGGAGATCCCAGTGTCAATGGGTAAGAGGGTAGGAGGGGGGAGGGGGATATCCCTATGCAAATGTGTGGTAGGTGAAGATACTAGGACCCATGTGTTTTTGGGGTAGGGAATAGGAAATTACTGGGACCAGTTGTAGGAGTAGGAGAAAATTCTAGGGTCCAAGTACAAATGGGGTTTAAGAGATTCGAGGGCCCATATGTATGGGAGGGGGATGGGAATTTCCAGGTCCAAGTTATAGGGTTAGGAAAAACTTCGAGGGTTCTGAAGTCAACCCCAACTTCCCCCACTTGGATCCTAGGAACTTTCCCAACCTTCCTCCATACACATTGGCTCTTAAATATTTCACCATCACATCCCCTAAATATGGGGCCTGCAATCTCATGACACCCATAAGCTATGGTCTATAAACTATCACTCCCTACAATTGGACCTGGGTATCTATCCTCTTAAACATGGGTCATGGAATATCTTCATTCCCTACATATGTATCTGGGATCTCTCTTCCCCCTGTACATATGGACATTGGGACTACATTTCATTAATGAATATGGGCCTTATAACCATCCCAATAACAGCCCTACACAGGAGCACTGGAATTAACACTCCCCTTTACACATGAACCCTAAAATCGCTCCACCCAATCCCTTTACATATGTCCTCAGTGATCTCTCAACACCCCTCCCTATACAAGGACCCTGGTATCTCCCACCCCACTACAAACGAACCCTAGAATCTCTATTCACCTTCTAGACATATTTCAAGAATCTCCCTCCTCCCCCCAACACCAACTCCCCACACACCCCCCCAACCCCCCACATGGATCCTGGAATCTCAACCCAACCTCTACATCAGGGCACTGGAACCTAGTTCTACATATACATGAAACCAAAATATTCCTACCGCCCCCATCCACTAATGGCCCATGGAACATTTCCCAACATTCACACAGGCCCTGAAATCTCTCCACCCTTCCAACAAATGGGCCCTTGAATTTTTCCACCCCATCTCACAGACGTCGGTTATAGGAACTCTTCCCTCCTTACACTTGGGCCATGCAATCTTCAACCACAACCCTCCTCTAAACATGGGTCACCGTATATCTCTTCTCCACATTTGGGCCCTTGGAAATCTCCATCCCATCGCAACATCCCTACACTTGGACTCATGAATACCCACCCCACATACACAAGTTCACTGTGATCTCTTCCCCCCTTCCTAAATATAGGTCCTGTGGTCTTCCCCAACATCCCAACAAACAAATGGACATTGAGAGATCTCTCCACCCAAACTTTTCACCAAAGTTTAGGCTCTGGAATCTCTCTACCCTACTAAACATGGGCCAAAAAATCTTTTTCCACCTAAAAGAGGGACCCTGTGGTATCTATACCCACAACACCTGTACACTTGATCTGCCCACACCCCCCCCCTCCCATAAACAAAGGAACTGGGATTACCCAACATCCCTTAAACATAGGCCATGGGATCACTCTCTCTTCCCCTCCTAAACTTAACCTGTTGAATCTCTCCCCATCCCCTTCCTACATATTAATCCTGGAATCTCTCCACTCCACTCCACTCCACTCCTAAATTTGGGCACTGGCATTCAACAACCCCTATACATGGAACCAGGAAACTCCAACTCACACACCCACCACCAAAAATCATGGTCACAATGATCTCCCCAAGTCTGCTACACATAGATCCTGCAATCTCCACCCCCACTAGCCCTAAGAACTCTCCGCCAATCTTTTACATGGAACCTGGAATGTCCCACCCCACTCCTGCACATAGGCATTGGAATTAAACCACCAGCCCACCCCCCCCCCCCCTTCCACATGGACCTGAGAATTCCCTTCCTTCCTCAATGATGGGCCTTGGAATCTCCCATCCCAACAATTCCCCATTGCATGGGTCTAGAATCATTTCCTACCCCCATACTCCCCCCCCCCCTCCCCATCCACAATATGAGCCTTGGAAATCATCCCCACTGAAACACTGGGACCTCAAAACTCCATCACACTCCCCAACACATGGACCCTAAAATAATCCCACCCATCCTAAACGTGGTCTCTGGAATCTCCCCTACTACACATGTGCACAATAATATACACCTTCCCCCCAAACAACCCTCCGCCCCCATTCCTTAGCCTTTGGCCTTGGTATCTCCCTTCATCTATATATAGGCCCCGAGATCTCCCCCATCTTCCAACCTTACTAAACATAAGCCACTGAATCCCCACCCAATTTACAGAAAAAACCCTATAATCTCTCTACAACACCCCCTCCCCAACCTACATATGTTCCTAGAATCTCATAACCCACAACACATGGGCCCTGGATTTTCAATTCCCCCTCTAGATATGTATATTAGAATATCCCATCCCAACTACTCCCCAGCACATGAGTTCTGGAGTCTCAACCCAATCCCTATACATGGGCCCTAGAATCTACTACCCCCTATACATGGCATTGGAATCTTCCCATTCCACTCTTCTACAAATGGGCTATTGGATCTCCTCACCCTCCACATGAGCCTTGGAATATCACCTATCCACCTCTTAGCATGAGCTATGGTATCTCACTACCCTTACACATGCATTATGAAATATTACGACCAAAATCCCTAAAAATTGGTCCTCAGGACCTACCGACCACCATCCTATACATGGGCCACAAGATCTTTCATCACCCCCATCCTAAAAATGGGCCCTGGGGTCACACCTAACTTACTAACTTAGGCCTTAAGAACTATCCCGATCTTTCTCCTTACACATGGGCCCTTGAATCCTCTCCACCGCACTTACACATGGGGACTGCAATCTTCTGTTTCCCATTAGCATTAAACTCAAATCTTAACTCCCTACAATTGGACCATGGAGTGTCTATCCTCTTAAATATGGGCCTTGTATCTCTTCATTCTTAAACCTGTCAATGGAATATTTCTTCTCCCTCTACACATGGACATTGAGATCTCTCCTTCCTTAATGAAGGTGGCCCTGTAATCACCCAACTCCCCACCCTACACATGTCAACTGGAATCTATACCCCTCTTTACACATGAACCCTAAAATATCTCCAACCAATCCCACCTTTTATGCATGGGCTTAGAAATCACTCTATTCTTTTCACCTTGAAAGAATTCTGGAATCTCCAATCCCGCATCAAACGGGACATAAAATATCGTCCAACCCCCCACACCCCCTCCCCCAACCTTGTTTCTAGAATCTCAACACCATCTCTACACCTGGGCTCTGGTGAATTTCACAAAATGGTTACCATGGTAACAAGGAAAAGCCAACAAAAAAAATTATTTTTGTCAAAAAAAAAAAAAAAAAAAAAAAAAAAAAATTATATATATATATATATATATATATGTATTGGAGCTAGAGATCTAAAACTTGCTATGAATATACAACTTCACTCTAGGAGTAACATGGGCTGTGTCCCACCTGGCCATACCTCTTCCTTTTCTGTGTAAGGCTATCAATGCAAAAATATATATTTCAGCCAAATCACTTTAACCTAGGGAGTTAAACCAATGAACTCATATATATTTAGAATCAATATAGTCTGAGGAATGTTTTAAGTACATTTATATGACCACACCCACTTCTGCTTTTGTGTCAGGCCCAAAAGAGGACAAAAATGGTATTTTGGCCAAATGAATCCTTGGGCAACAGATTTAATATATAGTTTGTATACTCAACTTTGAATGTAATGCTTGATGCTGAAATTGGCCAGGCAACGCCGGGTATATTCTGCTAATATATATATATATATATATATATTCATGTTTGCATGCTTCTAGGTCTATGAATTTCATCATCATTAGTACCAATGCATCATTTTTGATCTGACATGGCCAGAGAAAGAAATATTGTCTGTTGACCCAAGTTGGGGTAGGGGAAGGGGGGGGGGGGGGGGGGTGGGTGGTGGTGGGGATTGCTGAGAATCATCCTCTGCATTGGATGTGCCTACCCTAAAGAGCAGGTCATAATTTTCTGGTAGTTAATGGCCAACTGTGACCAAGCCAATGTCCAAGAGCTGTCCAACATGTACCACTTTTGGCACTTTTAACCTCATAAACCTACAGGAAGAGGTTTGAAGCACACTAAGTAAAGAGTATCCACTCAAATGTAATTTAAGTCTCTCATTTACAGAAGTATTATTGAAATACTCGGTGACTCAAAACTACTGCTACAAGATGAATTCAGCTCAAATTCACTACTTAATCCCAACGAAAACACAATACAGATTATATTTAGCAAACAAACCACACTACAAATCTAAATTGGATTATTCTTCAGATCACAGATTCAACATTTGCCTTATTCCTTTATCTGCACTCAGAAATAGAAAGACAGAAAAAAAATTCAGCACACACATGCTGAACAGTTGGAAAAGAAATCTCTCCATTGGATCCTAATATGAATTCATATTCAAGCAGAATTTTTCTGTGCTTGTGTCCCAGGCCATCTTCTTTATCATGGGGCAACTGCTTTATCATGAGGCATTGTACTATGGGTTCTCCCTGGGAGGAAATCTTATAGAAGCGATTGTGGGGACAGATATTCTCTCTGCAGTGTAGCTTGCATGAACAGTGGCCATTGGAATGGAGCCATCTTGATTCTTGATGCACCTTATGAATAATATATTCCTCAGAAAATTGAAGATTTTATTCCAGTCTCATCTTCAACATGGGCATCCAGCTATGGTCTAACTTTGTCTGCAATCCTTTGCTGCTGCTGAAAATTAAATACATTTCGAGAGTTTTGACAATTTTCCTATCAGATTTTTTTTCCTCCCAATTTGTTTCCAAAATTTACTACTTGTGGCAACACTGCTCAAGACTGCTCCACATTCTTCATAGGTCAGCCTCCTTTTAATAGGTGCTCTTTCTCTAATGGAGGTGACAATATAACAAAATAATAATAGATTCAATAATGAATATCATAATTACAATATATGTTTGAATGTGTGTACAAGTATGCTTCCTACTCAGGCCACTAATTGACATGTAACAAATGAAGTCATTAAATAACAAATCAATTCAATGAATAACATCTGCTTCAGTCATCTTCTACTAATGGCACTCTTTTCAGGTGCATAATTCAATAATTAACGAAGTGTATTGTGTTTGCACTACGAATTTAAAATTAACTGTTTTAACATTTATGCATGTCAGAATTTTAAGAAGGGGAAAGGGGGGGGCACACAGAAGGAACAAAGAGTTGGGTAGGAAGAGGGGGGAGGAAATGGAAAGAAAAAAAAAATCAAATAACTCCAGGTTTGAACAACAGACTTTCAGCTTGAGAAACTTGTGCTTTAACCACTGAGCCACAATATTTAAGTCCTTTTTTTTATTATTAGAAATTTAAATTCTTCTTTCCCCTTCCAGGGGTGACTTTTTATTTTGGAATTTTTTTCTGTGAAAAACGTTAGTATGCACTGAAACCTAATGTGTGCCAATTTTGGTCAATATTCATTCAACGTTTTGCTCTCTATTGAGCCCACACAAGCACACACATACACACATACTTTTTCACATTTACAAATACTAGTGTTAAACCAACCCTTTAGTGGACTGCAGTCATGAAAGCGTCTGCGTTGAAAATATGTAGACTTTTAAAACTAAAGTGAACATATGATTAGGTCAATATATTATTTAAAAGCACAAGTTTTGACATTTTCAGCCTTACACACAAAAAAAAGAAGAGGTGTGGTCAGAATGGACCCACCCCATATTATTCGCAGACAAATGTGTCTTGATCAAACTTTTAGTCCAGTAGCTCCTTTATTTCTTATTTAAAAGTATCATTTTCCCTTTGATTTTTTTTTTTGGTTTTTGTTTTTGTTTAATAACAAAGGGGTGTGGTAATATTGATATGCTTATGGCATTCCTCTGGTGACATTGGTTTTGAATATGTATGAGTTCGTAAGTCTATCTCAATTCTTTTTTCTGGCAAAAGTACCTTTTTGACTTTTTGAATACAGAAAGGGGTGTGGCCCTGTAGACATGCTCATGATATCCCACTGGCGATATTGATTTTAAATATATATGGGTTGTGGGTCCAACTTCAACCTTTCAAGTTTTAAACACAGATGCACAGGTGAACAGACAGACAGATGGATTATAGCACTGTGAGAGAAAAAATGTGCCAATTGGCACAAAATTTGGCATGAACAATTGGGGTGGGTGTAGGATGGTCTTACATGATTGAATTCTGACTTACTCTCATTTTTGTCTATATATATCTATCTTTTTTTTATTTGTGCATGACCACTGGCATTCAGAGAACTACTGGGCCAGTTGGGAAGAAATTTGGCGTGATCCCTTGGGTTGAGTGTGAGACAATTATTACATAATTAAATTTTGAATTAATGTATTTTAGTCTATCTAATGTGAAGGATCGAGGATGACCCTTCTCTGATGACCTGGGCAATGCAAGAGGACCAGAGACTTGATGGTGAACTGGTGAAGATGAGGAAACATGATTAGCTATGTGTTTGTTATTATTACTTTGGTGTTACTTCTTAATTGGATTCTCTAACTGTAAAGGAAACATTAATAGTGTGTGGTTTTGTGGTCATTGATTTATATTAGTTTCGTGCTGCTTATTAATTGGATTCCTCTGACTGGACAGAACATTAATGGTGTCTGATTTTGTGGTCATTGATTTTGTCTGTAATATAATAATGTGATGCGCAGTTTCTCTGGGATTCTGAGAGCTATCAGTTCACTCTAGAAGAGAGATTCTTCTCTTTTTTTGGCCTGTGTTGTTACTTGGGAATTACTGGGCAATATCCGTTCTGAGGAACTAGGGTGCAGACACAGCATGCAGTCTGATGGGGTGCAGAGTTTGTGTTGGCTGGAGAGGCTGAAGTTGTGTGGGTGCTGTGGCAGGTTCTGTCACGCGAATTATCTTTTTGTATTTGTACATAACTATTGGGATTGAGAGAACCAATGGACTGATTTGGCATGAGCAATTGTGGTGGGTGTGGGATCAATATTACAAAATTGCATTTTGAATTCCTATATACATTTTTTCTATTTGTGAATAACCACTAGGATTTAAAGAATATCTTTGCTGATTGGGATGAGATTGGGCATAAGCACATTGTGGGGGGGGGGGGGGGTGGGGAGGTTGGTTTTTACATAATTAAAATTGGCCTATCAATCTAGCTTTTTCTATAAGTGTATAACCACAGGGATTTGGAAAACCACAGGACCAAATGCTTGGCATAAGCTCTTAGAGTGGGTAGGTTGATTCTTACTATACTAAAATGTGACATTGCAGTATTTTATTTATGTGCCTATCTTACCCTTTACGTGTAACCACTGGGAAGATTGTGATAAAATTTGGCATGCAGAGTTGTGGCTGGTGGGGTATAGTTTTATAATAATAATATTTAACTGCTTGGCCCCTGGAATGGAATTGCTAGTTTTTGCCTGAAAACAATATACCTACCGGTTGTAGGGACTAAAATGCTGCATTGAGATGAAGAAGGAACAGGTGGAGAATCTTCAGGAGTCAGCAGCCTCATTTAGCTTTATTTAGCAGGTGTGTCCTTATTGCTGACTTTTGTTCATTCAGTTTCACAAAAGTATGGGGTCTGGCTTTTATCCATTTTAGAGGATCATTTTCAATGATTTTTTGGAAGTTGGCCTAGCTTTTGTCCATTATTCAGAGTTAGGAGGATCTGCTTTCAGAGGTACTGATTTATTAGCTCTGATAGGGTATCGATCTGGTGCCTTACTGTTTGTCCATTGTAGAGGGTTGCCCCTATTTCAGAGAGTCCATTTAGGGAGGTTCTACCATAGTTATGGCAATTACGTCAAATTGTCTGAGCTGCCTTGTTGATAATAAAGTACCATGAGACATGTGGTTGAGTCTGCATGGTGCTCCTCTAATATATATTGATCTTTAGGAGAACATGGTTTTCTTTCTGTATTACAATTTGTACTAGGCATAATCATGTTTGAAAATGGTGACAAACTATTCTATTAGTGTCATTATATATATATATATGTATATATATACACACATGGAGATCCTGCATGTGATGTTATGTGCGAAAACGAGGGGTTAATACTTTCATTTGTGGCTAAATGTGGAAATTGGGAATGCATAATTTGAATCAATTGTTTTCATTACATAGGTGTTCATGACCACATAAATGACTATTATCCTACTTATTGCAAGCAAAGTTTAAAACCGTTCTTCGTGTCCTTCAGCAGCTGCAGACCCGGACGCTTCACCATGTTGGTATGGATGAGGCATATCATCATCGACAACAATGTTATTCTCTTCTTCCCAGTCTGGCAGAGTTGCATAGTCCAATAACTGTGCACGGTTCAGCTGAGGCTGAAGCTGTTGGTCATTCTGCTGTGGCAGATACTGTTGCTGCTGCAGCATCTGTTGCTCTGGTGGTTGCATTATGGCTGCATACTTCGGATACTGAAAATCTTGAAAATTCCTGTTAGACGAGACCTGCGTGGAAACAGGCACAGGACTCTGCATGGGATACCCCTGGCCAACATAGTGCTGCATAGATGGATAGTGCATAGAGTAGCATGGCATATATGGAGCCATGGGTCGCAACTGTGGCATCATCAGTTGAGGTGGAACCATATTATGAGATGAACCCAAACCTGTATATGACAAGAACAGTTCATCATTTGCTATACTCCTTAAGATTTTAAATTATGTTTAATACAGAATACTAACCAGCATAGGGGAAGGTTGTTGGATACACAGGAGGTGCCATTGGTAAGTAGTGGAAACCCTCTCTGCACAGGGCTGTTAAATAGAGGCAAAAATGACTGTCCTGCAGGAGTTAGACTTCCAGTACTCAGCCAAGGAAATGGACCAGCTAGGAATATGAGCAGGCATAAATATATAGTAAGATAAGAATTTCTGTTTCAGAGCTAAGATTATAGATCATTTTTGTCACCAAATATACAAATCTGAAACAATAAATTCAAAATGTGAACTAAAAAGAGTCCCTAAAGACAATATATCATCGGTAAGAAGGTTAAAACCCTTAAAAAGAACTTCATTTACTTATCTTGGGGAACCCCAAATGAACACTCAAAATCTTGCTCACACACCTATGGAGCAATGAATTGTACAAACCAAATAACATGTAATAAATCACCACATAAGATTTTTCTTTCAATTGTTCATGAAAATGTTTATAATACTGGATATGTACAATTAAACTCAATGGAAAACATAGAGCAAACAAATGAACATAGGTCTTTTATATATGTGCTTGTTGTTTTTTTTTGTTGATTTTTTTTTGGCAGTTGCTGTTTTTTTGCAATTTATAAATATTTTATGAGGGATCATATATAATGTTAATGATTGTATTACTATTAGTATTAATTGATAATTAAAAAATGAATCATAAACATAATCATAATTTTTTGCCTTTGAACAACATTGACTCACCATTCAGAGAGTTTGACCCATAAGATGCATTCTGGGAGAAGTGTGGAGATATTGTAGGCCATTGAGTCATCATAGCACTTTCAACCCTGCAATGATGAGATTATAGCGAAATAAAATTTTTGCACAGATATGGTGTAAGTGCACATTGCAATAATTCAATAGTGAGATGCAACCAAAAAAAATCTCTTGAAGAAACAATCTCTAATATAGTACAAATTGCAACTACAACAAAAATATTTATTAGCACAATCAATCATTTGACAGTGCTGACCTGAGGTAAATATAAAGCTAATTCCCCATCCCCCCCCCCCCCCCACCCCCACCCCCACCCCCAGGTAATAAAGTACATAATAGATATTCCTTAGAGGATTGCCAATCTTTCAAATTTCCACTCATTACAACCAAAAACAATTTACAAGACAATATCCGTAACTTGATATAATGAACCTCTGCAACTGAAGACACATCACCATTCTGGGGAATTGGAGACAACATATTCATCAATTTTTCTCTAGGTTTCTAAGATTTAAAATGCCAAAAAAATGGTACCTAGGCCAAACCCTTGGCTGTGGGCTCGGTCCAAATCATTGTACCAAAAAAAAACCAAAAAACCCTCTCTTCCAGATAGTCAAATACTATACCAAGAATGTTTTTATCCAACCATTTTGGGATGTTTGACCACACCTCTTCCTGCAGACATGTCAGGCCAAAAAATTCAAAATAATGTGATCTATTTTTGTACCTTTGGATGATCAAATTTCGTAGACTTAACTATGAATGAGAAAAGTGCTGGTCACACTTGGTCACACCTCTTCCTGAAGGTATGTCAATTCCCAGGCACACCATAGGGTAAGTCTACTAGTACATAATAGCAAGATTATTGTGAACAAAATTATATGAAATCTGTAAGATAACTAGAAGCTCTCTAAGGATGGAATCCCACAATATATGCCATCTCTATATTCTCCTGCTGGTTAAGAGATTTGTTGACTTCATTAGAAGTGGGAATCATTTACACCCCATCCATCCTCCTAGGGATCCACTAATAAGAAAATATTCTGGGATAAGAGGATTCTGACTAAATTGTGATTCAGGAAAGTGGCATGAATTTACCTATTTTAAATTTTGGCTTTGAATTTGACTTTTGAAATATTTGCAGTTTTATTTATTGGAAACTTTTTTTCTCCATCACAATGATACAAGTTGAATTGATGGAATTGATCTAAACTCAACTGATCATAGGGAGTATATTAATAATGAAACCCAACTCATCAGACACATTATTTCTGGTTCACACACACACACACACACAAACACACACATAAATTGATCATGATGAATGGGTGGTTTCTAGATGATTCAAACATGTAGCTATAGTAGATTTCCCTCCCTATAAAAAACACCAAAACCAAATCATAAGCGCATACCACTGGCTAATTTTTAACTAGCTGCTGCTATCTGACTACATATTATTTCTTTTACAAACTTCTGTATAATTAACAGGAATACAGTCATATTTAGTAGTAAAAACTGAATGCATTGCTCTAATTTTCCCTAATAAAAGAACATTGGGTTTTGTTCATGTACATATAGATACTTCTACAAACTAATTATCAGATTCTAATTCAGATGAAACCTACATCTACTTACATCACTGCCCTTGAATTTCTACTTGCTGCAGGAAACACACACCAACATGTGTACAAACACATACATGAACACACATGCACACACATGTACACACATGCACACACACAGACATATGCACACACACATATAAACTATGCAGCCATTTCTCTCCTGAATGATCTAAAAGTTATCACGCTCATTGCACAGCCCCTCCCCCTTCCTTTCCCCATTGCCTTCTTCAAGGTCTATGAGATATGAAATGCCTGTGGCCTTTATTAGTTGTGGATAGATGAAAGTAGGTAATGGTGGTTAATCTAGAATTACACAATTGTCAAGTTGGTGACTGTTTCAACTTTGACCATTAGCTGAATAGCCTACTTACTAATCTGTCTCAGTTGTTAGATTATTGTTTTCTTTGGCCTCTAATAACATCTAATTGAATTGAAGTGCATGCTTGTAATTGTAACCGTCCCACTTCATTATTGGTCACGTTTAAGAAGTTGTGCAATTTTTTTTTTTTTTTTTGAATTCTATTGATTCCTATGTTAATTTCACTCCCTCCCCTTTTATGTGTGTGTGTGTGTGTGTGTGTTTGTGTGTGTGTGTATGTGCACTTCTGTCAACTCTTTGCGAGGCTAGAACTGACCAGGCAACTTGTTTGGAGTAGGTATTGTATGTATTACAGAAACTCAAGACAAAGATAACAAATTTTACCAATATCTGATCTTCTCCAATCTATCCTACATAATCCGAGTGGCTTCTTTTTCTTACTAAATGATTTCTATCCTTCTATAGAGTTTTGATCAGGATAGTTAATAGGTATGGCAATAGAAAAATTAAAAAATAAGAAGAAATCGATTGGTATGAATTTATTCCGAATATTAGGTGAAAATCAGAGACACTGTCGTTCCACCTTATCATTTTGATGACATTTACCATACTGCACAGGTATTTACTGCAGCGCAGCTACGACCTGCTCTGTCTCGGTGTGATACTTGACCTCTGACCTTGTCCTTCCATGGATCACTTTGAGAAATTATGCTTAACATCAGCACCAGGAACTTGTGGATATTTTTTTTTTTTTTTTTTTTTTTTTTTTTTTTTTTTAACATGGTCAAGTCGTGGAAGCTGGTCTGCCTCTGGGACATGCATAGGTTGATTTTATGCACTGCTCATGCTCCCCACACTGGAGGTGGAGTGGACTGTATCAGAGTGAGTGTGCGAAGATGAAATCTCCTCAAGACTTTGTTGGACTAGCTGTCTAGATCCAGAGACAAGAACTTGGCTAAAATATCTACTGCTTGAATTAGGATTCATAAGCAAATAACTATTTATGATAATTGTTCCTATGCTTACTACTTGTGGTTCAACTTATGGTTGAACCCTCCGGTTAAGTATTTGTCCATTTGGGTCAGAAGTTGACTCAGGCTCTTCGAAGTTGTCCTCCGGGATCAATTGAGATTCACTGAAATCTGATTTGGATCAAATTTATCACAGTATGAATGAGCCTTTAATGTGTGGAACATAAATTTTCTCTGACCGAAAAAGTTATTGAGCGAATAAGTTCATATAAATCTTTGTTTGTAGTCAAGTGAATTAGTGATATTACGAGTAAGTAATTTTTTCTATTTACAGAATGCCTCCGAATCCTTTAAATATTTAAGAGTTCTTCAAGTGACTCACATTAAATGTTTAACCCAAACCTTGTACTTTGACCTGTTGAACAGAGAATGTGGAACACTAATAAGAGCCCTCCCCCACCAGGATACATGCAGATCCAGGAGAAGTTTGAGTAGAGCATAAGGACAGTCAGCAATAGAACTCAACAGATATTAACTTCAAATCTGCAAGCTGAGAAGTTTACCATATTTAATGTTATCAGCCTCAATTTTGAAAATCTTAAGCAGGAATTTTTTACAAAATATCATATCGAGACTTCATTAAAGCTGATTCAGAATATCACTCTAGAGTTTGAGAAGTTAACTCCATGATTTTGTCGAATAGAGGGAAAGCATATTCTAGCCCTGAGCAGAATTGACCAGGTTGGTCTAATAGCTCTAATATCTGGAAATTTGTGTTGTATTAAAAACTGAACTTCACTGAGCTAAAATTTTAACCTCAATAATTAGCTAGTTCTAAATAATTTAGCCTATTCATAGAATTAGAGCAGGCCACTGAATCATGTTGGCTTACTTGTGTGGAGTCCAGGCTGGAAGACCAGAAGAATGGAAGAGGATAGCAGCAAAAAGGAAGTCTGAGAACTACATGACATAGAATGAATTCATTCGCTAATGGACAGGAATTAAGTTGAAAGAAGAATTAAGATAAAGGAAATGCTGAGTTCAACCTTCTTTTTTTCTTCTTCCTTTCGTGAGTCCAAGATGAATTCTGTGATTGGGTAGATGCTAATAAATATGTTTGATGTGCAAAGAGAAGCTGGATTAAGTGCTGCTGTATTAGGTTGTGCAGATGAAGTGACTGGAATTCTTGACTAGATCACAAAATTTCCTAAATCCCACTGTAGTTGGGTGCATATGCAATATTCGGAGTCACATCAATCATCAACATCCATCAAAGCCAAAAGGAAATATTGATAATTACTTTTTTACTTTTTTCAAAAGTCAAATTACTTGTTTCATAGAAACAAGTAATTTTTTTTCCTCTTCAATTATTGAATTTTTTTTCCTTCTTTCACTGAAAAATAAAATATTTCAGGTTTCATAAGACAAAAAAATATGTGACTAGATTTAAGAGAATCTGTGAGTAGAAGACTAGATTTTTTTTCTAATTCGACTAAATCTATGAGATCTGACTGCAAGTGGCAACATTGGAGTCCTACTGTAGATCAGTGTGGCAGGTGAACAAGAGTGAATGGTAGATGCAAATGGGTAGGAAGCTGAGAGAGTGTTCAATTGCCTCACTGCCCTGAGGCTCTGCCTTTAGTTGATCCTGCAGATGTAGTTGTTGATCTTTCGATTCATCAAAGTATGAATTTAGGTAAAGGTTGAATTCTGAAAAAAAATTTAACATTGGGATCCCATGAATTTATCGCTGTATCCAGTACAAACATATAGAAAAATTAGTTGGCATGATTCTGGAAACCTTTTAAAACAATCAATTATATTTTTCATGGATGGCTTATATCAATGGAAAACTTTAAAAAAAATTTTTTTTTTAATTAATTTTTTGCTGCAGATATTTATGTGCCTCATTTTCCTGGTGTATGTTTGTAAGATAACATGGGAAGCAAATATAGCAACAGAAAACAGATATCAAAACACAATCTTCATTCTCCTGGATATTTACTTTTTGAGGTTTTTTTTCCCCCTTTGCCTTTTATTTATTCAGTACACATTTTACAATTTTGCTGGCTTTGCACAATGCTTGCATCGAAACGCATTATATAACTCTGAATGTGATTTCTATTCTTAAAAACTTACAACATTATTACAAAAGAAATTATTTTATTTAAAACAACAAGCTATACATCTTCAACACAGAAGATCAAATGAGGTCCAAATGTTCAGCAGATAGTTTGTTTTGTTCAGTTGTTTTGTGTCTACCTGCAAATACTTTTGCTGAGATCATATGAAACTATGCGAAGTTCTAAGGTGGGGATGTGGTCTCTTGTCAGGTTGTGAATATCACATGACCACTTCCTCTGACAATTATTGGTCGTTCAACCTGGTGATTTCATATCTGCCCTGATACCCAGAGCACTGTTTGTGTTAAGATTTATTAACTTATTGATTTCATTGTTATTTATTTCAGTTAAATAAATTGACTTAATTTCACATTTCAAGATTGCATCAAGTTTAAAGTAACACACACACGCACACACACACACACACACACACACAAACACACACACACACACACAATCACATGTCCAAACGCTTTCCCTGGGCCAAATGATTGTGCTCATGCTTAGTGTGGTCTACTCACGGCTCATGTGGTGGGAAACCAATAATGTGCAGTGCAAGTTTCTTCCAGTTCGTGGTGCAAATTGATGGCAGAGATTATCTGCATCCAATATCCTTGAGAATTCATTGATCAATTACTGTTGGCAATTACCTTGAACCGCCTCAGCTTAGAGCATATTACCTAGGTTATTCATTTCTTCCTATTTCAAAGGATCACCATTTTAATTGGTTTTTAATGAAATGTTGTCCTTCACTGCATGCTGGTATATGATGCACTGTCTTTCATAAATCAGTCAGACATCTGTCCAACCCTGTGAGGGACCATCCAAGTCAGACATCTATCCAACCCTATGAGGGACCATCCAAGTCAGACATCTGTCCAACCCTATGAGGGACCATCCAAGTCAGACATCTATCCAACCCTATGAAGGACCATCCACGTCAGACATCTGTCCAACCTTATGAGGGACCATCCAAGTCAGACATCTGTCAAACCCTATGAGGGACCATCCAAGTCAGACATCTGTCCAACCCTATGAGGGACCATCCAAGTCAGACAACTGTCCAATCCTATGAGGGACCATCCAAGTCAGACATCTGTCCAATCCTATAAGGGACCATCCAAGCTCCAATATCTACTTCCACATTCAGAAGTGCTCATCCCTCTCCTGGTGCCTCTCCAGTCTTCACCTTGCATTTTATTGCTGCATTAAAGGTCTTAAACTTTTATATGCTCTACTTCAGCAAACCTCTAAAAGGAACTATTTAACAAAATTATTCTGTGTAGAAATTGCTGTGTTGAAGCTATAGTTGAGACACATGAGAGATTGCAACTTCCCAGTCTCTTCCTAGGTGTTTTTTTTTTTTTTTTAATTTTGTTTATAATTTTTTTGGTTGTTATATTACACATGTATGTGTGTACATACATGCCACGCACACACACACACACGAATACTGTTTTTTTTTGTTTGGTTTTTAAACAATTAAAAAACAAAAACAAATTAGTGTACACGTAGTCCTAGTACAAGGTAAACACAAGTATCTATAAGGGCCTACTCCTTGCCCCAGATGCCACATTCTTTCAGTGCCTCCTTCCCACCCTCCATTGCAGAATGTCAAGTGCGTTGGTAGTGCCCCTAAGTAGTTGTGTGCACTCACGCATGGCTTTGTCTAATTGTAGTGTGTGCACAGGGAGCACCTCTGTGAGCACCTCAGAGGCAAAAGGCACTTGTTGTCTACCAGATACCCACCACATCCAGGGGTTTAATTCATGGCAGTAGTCCCTAGGTAGATAGAACACACTCGATGTTGGCAGGACAAGGCACTCTGGGGGCAAATCAGCATTCCATACCTGCAACATCCTTCCACTACCAAGAGTACCTTCGTGTCAGGTGGTTGGTTATATGGTATTGTGGTGATGAATGGATGGCTCCATTGCTCAAGTTGTGAGTGAGTGAGTGAGGGAGTTATGTTGGTGGGCACATCACAACGTGTTCAGTACAAACATGTGAGCTGACTAATCAATTGTCTTGAATAAATTAACTAACTGTAAAGAGGTTGTTTTTTGTTGCCTAGTTATTGTAGCTTTTGTAGAAAAGTCAAATTTTGTGAACAATTGTAAATTCTTGCATTTTCAACTGCCCAACAGGTCCATTCTTCAGCATGGGCATAGATGCACAGAAGCTCACAGATAAGGCGTTGCAACCCTTTTCAGTAGCTTACAGAGAGCTATTTTCGTTTTGTGTTGTTTTTTTAAGAATCAAGCTCTCATTGGGGAATTGAATGGGCAACACTGTTGTGTGAGTTGGTGGGTGGGGGTGAAGTATTCTTGAACACAAGTTTTCTCTGCTCTGATAACTGGCTTTACCCCTTTTATTAAAATAAGCTTCCTTCTTGGAGATTCAGAAATATGTTCAGTGAGAGTGAAAATGTTTTGGTCAGTCCTTGTGGTCTACATTGGGGGGGGGGGGGTTTCTGGAAACTTCAGGAAGGGGCATGGAAGAAAAGAAGAAAAGTTTGTTTTTTAAATATGACCAAATATATTAACCATTTTCTCTCTATCCTATCTTAATTTTAATGTTATTTTCTAAGTGTGCAGCATGTTTTTGCTCGGAAGGGGCAGCTGCAGGAAAATAAAGGTTACAAAACATAATATTTAAAATTATTTGTTTCAATGTAGTATTATTGTTTGTAATAACCAACAAGATATGTAGAATTTGTGTTACCCCTTTATTGTTAGGTGTGGGAATTTGAAAGGTTTATGAGTGAATTGATATTTTAACAAGCTATTTTTGAAAGAAAACTTTGATAATAGATCTATGCTTTATCCCCAGTAGATGAAAAGATGATATTATAAAATTGTAATATTTGTTGGGGAGTTTTTCTTTAGCACGAATTACCATTATAATATAAAAAGTGTCAAATTAATAAGATTTCAACCAAAAAATTTTTTTCGCTAGAAGAAGAAAAAAAGAATTTAAAGACATTGTTGTTGCATAACCTGCTAACATTTTTTTACTGAATCTGTAATTATACTTTGTAAGATAATTTAACAAAATGGTTTTTTTATTAAAATAATTGTCATAGACTTCTGTAAGGGCTAAATGTTTGGAGCTAGATTACAGTCTGGTGGGGTTCAGTGTCAATTCAGATAAAAAAAAAAAAAAAAAAAAAATTGTGGACTGAAGAGGTAATACTGCAATAAAATTGTATAAAAAAAAATTAATTTTATTAAGATGGTTGTCATGATTTCCAGTTCGGTTGATTGTTGTAATTGTCCTGATGGACTGGGCTAGCTGCAAATGAGTTAGGATTGCTATATCTCCTGTTTAGGAACCCAAACAAGATTGTCAGAGTAACCTTGAAGTAGATCTGTTATCTATATTTAGTTTATTTTTGTTTGACCGTTCATGGTTTCATGCATTTACCTCCTCCTTTTTGGTGAAATGTGTTGACTTGAAACTCTTGTCTATTTTGATTCTCATGTGTGATGTGATGTGTTGGTGTCTGCAGGGTGCAGGCAAACATAGGCAGCAAGGAAGAAACTACATGGTTGAAGATGGTGACATTATTTTTTTCTAATTCAATGCTGGTGCAGGTTTAACAGCTAAGAAAGAGAAGAAATGAAGCCAAGAAAACTGCCTGTGTTTCCTCCCTGGGACTTTTTTTTGGTTTTGGTTGTGAAGGTTTTGACATTACCAGATCGTTTTTAATTGAACTTGAAAAAAAAATTTTTTTTTCTTTAAAAGATATTTATTTTCATTAAAATTAAGGTACTTCTTTAAACAATGATATTTTAAGTGGGTTTTTTTTTTTTTTTTTTTTTTTTTTTTTTTTTTTTTTTTTTTTTTTAATAATTGTGGATGAATCAAATGCATGATTACAGCATATCATGATAGATTTTAATAGAATAGAAAGCATTTTAGAATGAAGTAAGAAAAGAAGCACATATTTAAAACATCAACAAAAAAGAGAGTTGTATGAGATTGCATAAATCTTCATTAACAAATGAAGGTTCTGTCAATTAGCATTTTATAAATTGAAGTATATTGAAAAATAGGTGTGACGAATACATTTGGAAAGTGGAAAAATGTATAAATTTCGTAGCTTGTTAATGTCCAATTGATTGTGACACGGATGCTGGGCTTCAGTTCCAAATGTTGGGGAGAATAGAGCATTGTTTCATAACATTATTTCGGAACATTATTAGTTGAGCCTAGTCCAAATAAGAGAGAAAAGTTATCTTTTTGTAGGGATTTATATTCCTTAAAATTGAGATAATTCATTTAAACAATATCTTGTGAAATCAGCATGAGAAGTATTTCAATGTAATGGTGGATGAATCAAGCATGCGTACACATACAGAAATCATGGTGAGTTCATGATATAAATTTCAATAGAATGTTAAGCATAGTACAACACTATAAGAAAAGAGCAAGTTTAAAACAAAACAAAAGAGAGTTGTATATGAGATTGCAAGTCTATGATAACACATGGTCATATTAATGATAAAGATTTATAAGGTGAAGTTATGTGTTCAAAGAATCACGTGTGGCAAATTAGTTGTGGAGGATGGAAGAAAATAAGTGTATAAGTTGCACAACTCGTTAATGTCCAGTTGAAGTAATGGGAGCGTCAACACTGGCTTCAGTAGTTGTAGTTCCAACTGTTGTAGAGAAAACAGAATGTGCTAAGTCAATTTCTAGTTCAAAGTCGGTATCAGTGGAATCAGTGGTATTGGCAAACCTATCACTAGTGGAGGAGACGGAATCCGAAGGTGTATTGCTTCCAATATCAATATCCTCACTTCCATGTCCACTTTCAGTATCTCTGTGTTCCTGCTTCTGATGAATATTTGTATGTCTGCTCAGGTGATCGCTTCTCATGAACCTCTTCCCACACTGCATGCACTTAAACTTTTTTTCTCCAGTGTGTGTTTGGTGATGTCGTTGCAACTCGTCAGATCTGGTAAACCGCTTTCCACAACAATTCCACCTACAAGCAAATGGTCGCTCCCCAGTGTGTCCCCTCAGGTGTGCACGCAAGTGTGAAGTATTTCCATAAACTCTGGTGCAATCAGGGTAGTGACAGATATGACGCTTCTTCCTTGGAGTTCCATCTTCGTTAAATGCATGAGCATTCAACCCCATTTTGCAGTTGAGACAACTGCAAGCTGTCCTCTTGTTCCTCTTCGGAAAAAAATGATTTCTATCCACAAAAAGATTTGAAGTAGGTTGGATGACTGGTTGGGGGATTGGTGGCACAATTGGTTGGGGGTGTGGCTGCAGGTGGAGCTGGGGAATAGGCTGCATGGCTCCTCCACTGCCACAAGCTCCACCCCCTCCTCCTACTCCAGGCATGCCAGACCGTTGGGACTCAAGATGAAGAAGGTTGAGGCCACTCTCCACACCTATTACATATACAACAATAAATTTAGAAAAAGAAGATATTTAATAAAGCAAATAATAATACTTACAATAATAATAATATTAATAATAATAATAGTAATAATAATAATAATAATAATAATAATAATAATAATAATAATAATAATAATAATCAAAAGCATTGATTTCTATAATCAAAGATAGTCAAGTGCTATTGTTAGTTCTGATGGAATACCTAGTAAAATTACATGGTTCTCATTGATACAGTGAACTTGAGAGAGCTATTGACCTAGTAATTATGGTTTTCCTATAGTGAATGAGGGTCATTCAGAAATGTTTACTTTAGAATCAGCAAACATCCTACTGTGTACACAGCACTCTTACAGCAGCAGTCTCTAGTTCCAAAAATTAAATTCAAGATACAAAGATGCTAAATGCTATTGGTAACCAAACAACATGACACAGAAAATAACCAAAAAAAAACAATTTTTTGTGTATGTGTGGGGGGGGGGGGGGCCCTATAAATAGTGCTTGCTAAGGAATGTTATATTTTAACCAGTATTTGAAACTCTGGTGAAAAGGTGACCGACTAATATGACATTATTACAAGTGCAAACCCTTTGGCACTTTATAACTAGAAACTAATAACCCAAGTGATCAATGTGTTAACCATACTAGTAAAATTTATGAGTAGCCTCCATGCTATAAAATGGCAACATTTTTAGCCTTAAATAAAAAAATAGATATATATAATTTTTTACTCTTAAAAATTGTTTTTATCCTATATTATCATGCTACACACAACTATCCACCAAGCAATTAAAATTACTAACCAGGAATTCCTTCCATTTGAGGAGGTAAAATAGGAGAAGTGGGTGTCAAATGCTGGTACTCCACGTTGGCATGTACCCTCGTGCTCCTTTCTACAAGCATCATTTCTGGAGCCCCAGGTTGAAGCACATGGTAATAGCTTGAACCACTTGGAAAAGTAGGTGATTGCCATTCTCGAAGCGGTTCGGACGGTTCGATGTTGTAGGCACTTGCCTGGAGCTCGGCCTGCTGCCAGAGAGGTTGCTGTTGCACTACAGGCTCCAAGCCAGCGATCACCTGTTGTCCTGCCATGAGAGTCTGTTGTTCTCCTGAGAGAGGCACACAGGAACCCAACACTCCATCATCTGTTGCAGGGAAAGGAACTGGGCTTAGGTGAGGTGGAAAAGGAAGCGGGCTAAGACGAGGTGGAGGATGAACAAGGGGAGCTGGACCAACATGGCAGAGTCTTGAAGTGTTCTCAAGAGATAAAACAGTCATACTAGTAGACTGAAGTGGCTGTTGCAGACTGCAACACACACCCTCTGGGGCAAGTAGTGTTGAAGGTTGCACTGGTTGATCTTGCAAAACTTGGTTGCTGCAGTTGCTTGCAACAGAACCAACACTGGGTGAAGGAGTTGGGTAGATACTACTGCTGCAGGAGGGAGAAGAAGCCCTACAAGACTTACCATAGAGGTTCTCTAGATCTCTTATATTCTGTGCACTGAGTACGTTGAGCAGAGATTGGGGCAAATCCAGCGTGGAAATATCTCTAACTGCAACACCACCAGGCGGAGAGGTGAAGTCCTTAACCGGCAGCTCCCGGTCATTGTTGGAAACTTGGTAGTGTATCACAGAACTATTCACCTGCACTGTCCCTTCCGTCTGGAGGTGGTGCAGATGCACATCCTCCCCATTGCTAGAACTACTTCTCCAGTCCATGCCGCAGCTTACGAGGCTCCGCTGGTCCACTTTCTCCACTTTATAGAAATGCTGAAGACGGAGTAATATTATGCTTCATACCATTCTACAGCCCATTTATATAGCCAATTGGCCAAGAAACCCACTAACCATAAATTATTACAAGCTCACTACAGTGGTGACCACAAAGAAATTTTTTTTTTTTTTTTACAATACTTTTCATTAGCAAACTTTCAGACCCATCATTAGGAGCTACATAGAGAAAACCTCTCCACAGGCAACTCAACCAGATACCCACCACAACCCTCCCCCCAAACACACACTTCACCCATCACTAGGAGTTACATTGAGAAAACCTATCCACAGGCAACACAACTTAAGACCCCTCCCCCCAACCACACACACAAACACATGCACACACACTTCACCACTTATAAGGTGCTATACAGAGAGAGCCAGCCACTGCAGACACAATCAGAGACCCTTCACACACACACACTTCACACCTGTCAAGGAGGTACTTAAAGATGGCCTCTGCACTGGCAACATTACAAGAGACACCCCACCACCTCCCCCCCACACACCTCACCCATCACAAGGAGTTACACAGAGATGACCACTGCACTGCAGACACAACCATAGAACCTTCACACACACACACATTTCACACATGCCAATGAGGTACATAAAGACAGCCTATGCACTGGCAACATTACAAGGAGCTACATGAGACAACCTCTCCATTGCTAACATAAACTGTGACAACCTCCACACTGAACAAGGTGGTACATATAGATGATTATTAAACTGTCAATACAAAAGGGATTTTACCCACCCACATCCTAAAAGGAGCTACACAGGAACAAACTCTCTACTGGTAACACAACAATAGATCACCATCCTGCTCCCCCCTCACCCCACAACTCACCCCTAACTTGGAGCTAAACAGAGTCTGCCTCTCCACTGCTAACACAAAAGCAGCTACACAGAGATGATATTTCCACTGCCTACACTAGCAAAGACAGGATCCCACACACACATCACCCCTTCCAATATAAAAAAAAAAAATTCATGGCCAAAATTCAGCTGCTCAATAATAAACTAACAAACCCCACCCTACCCTTCCCCCCCCCCCCCCCCCCAAAAAAAAAAAAACCTCACCAGCCTGGCATACAAACATTTTTTATGCCTGAATCAAAAGGCAAGGCTAGCAGGTGTTCAATTTCTACAAACCAGCAGCAAATTTTATCAGACACACTTACACACACTAAAAATTAAAAAAAGTAACCCTCATATATTTAAATGAGGGCTAATTTTATCCCACTCTTAAATCTCAGCTAATTATTGTGCAAATTTAGTAAATTAATTTGGAATAACTATCACACTAGATTGGAGTCCAACATTCACAGAACTTTCTTCACAACCATATACCAGACAAACAAGACTATCAATAGGAAATGTTTCCTCCACCCCCCTTCAAGTCTGACCAAAATATTATATTAAGAATTCCATGTGATTCTTTTCTTTATTCATTTTAGTCATATTTTTAAAAGGATGGAGAAATTCCAACAAACCCACAACTGCTGGACGAACAACTGCTGGACGTCCTTGAGAAAATCAGCTATATTTTGGGGGGTACCAAATGTTGAGAGTATATTAACCACTATTGAAATTCTTACTTGGTCCAGAAATAGTGGGCTGGTCAGATAGACTTCAAAGAAATAGCACTCTTCACTGCAAACCCTGTTCTCTCCCCTAGAAAAAAAAGTCACAGACTGAAATTTGAACCTCCCGCTGAAACACTTGCGCCAGAAATATTGAAAACTTTATCCTTATAATAGAAGACTTACATAATTACATCACATTGCTATTACCACACCTACTTAGATATCGGGAGAACCTCATACAATAGAAATTTGTGATATTATACAGGCATTAATAACTAGCAATGCTGGAAGTGGAACCAAAAAATAGCTCAAGCTCTTTTACCATATTATAGGAATAGAGACTGCATTAAATTTTTTTTTTCTCTGTGATAGAAATTACAAATATTCAGATATTGGCACTGGCAGCACAACCAGAGACACAAACCCCTCACGACACCCTTCAATAGGAGACTAGCCCCTCTCAAAGAGCTACACAAAGATAGCCTTACCACAGCTGACACCACAAGAGACTTCACCCACACCTCATAAGGATCAACACAGAGAAAACTTCTCGACTGCCAATGAAACCAGAAAACTCATCCACGCTAATGCAACCAGAAAACCCATCAACACTGAACTCATTAAAAGGATTTACCCAGAGACAGCTCTCCACCCCTCATTCAGTTAATCAGTCATAACTCTGTAAGTCAGTCAGGCAGTAATTCAGTCAGACAGTCAATAATTCAGTCAGTCTCTTTCTCATTCAGTCGGTCAGTCAGTCAGTTAATCAGTTAGTCAATCTCTCACGCAAATACTCAGTCAATAATTCAGTCAGTCAGTCAGTCAGTCATTCAGTAAGTCAATCAGTCAACAATCAATCAGTAGGTAATTCAGTCAGTCAGTCAGTCATTCAGTCAGTCAGTCAGTCAGTCAGTCAGTCAATCAGTCATTCAATCACTCAATCCGTCAGTCAGTCAGTGGGTCAATCAATCAGTTTGTCAGTAAGTCAGTCAGTCAGTCAGTCAGTCAGTCAGTCAGTCAGTCATAATTCAGTCTTTCAGTCAGTCAGTCTCTCAGTCAGTCAGTCAGTCAGTCTATCAGTCTATCAGTCAGTCAGTCAGTCAGTCAGTCAGTCAATCAGTAATTACTCTGTCTCTCTGTCAATCAGTCTGTCAGTAAGTCTCTCAGTCGGTGAGTTAATCAGTCAGTCAGACTTGCACTCTATCACTCAATCAATCAGTGAGTTAGTCATTCAGTCAGTCAGATATTAAGTCAGTCAGTCTGTCAGGCAGACAGTCAGTTAGTCAGTCATTCAGTCAGTCAGTCTGTCTGTCAGTCAGTCAATCACTCATTCAGTCAGTTTGTTACTCAGTCAGTTGGTCAGTCAGTCAGTCAGTCACTTAGTCTGTCAGTCATTCAATCTGTCAGTTACTCAGTTGTTAAGAAATCAGTCAATCAATTGTTCTGTCATGAGTCAGTAAGTCAGTCTGTAAATCAGTGTGTCAATCAGTCATTAGTTGTTCATTCAGTCAGTGTGTCAGTCCCTCAGTTAGTCAATCAGTCATTCTGTCTATCAATCAGTGAGTGAGTCACTCAGTCAGTCATTCAGTCATTATTAAGTGATTAATTCTTTCAGTCAGTCACTAAATCAGTTAATCAGTCATTAAAGCACTCGGTTTCTAATTCAATCAATCAGTCATTTAGTCAGTAAATCAGTCAATAAGTCTATCAGTCAGTCAATCAATCAGTCAAACAGAAAGTCAGTCTGTAACTCAGTCAGTCAATCTCTCAATCAATCTATCCGGCATTCATTCATTCATTCAGTAAGTCATTCAGTCAGTCTCTATCTCAGTAATTCTGTCATTCAATATGACAATCAGTCAGTCAGTCAGTTAGTCAGTCAATCATTATGTCGGTGATTCATTCAGTCAGTCAGTCAGTCAATCAGTCAGTCAGTCAGTCAGTCAGTCAGTCAGTCAGTCAGTCAGTCAGTCTTTGTTTCTGTCATTCTGTTATCAAACAGTCATTCATTCATTTATTCATTCAGTCTTCAGTCCATCAATCATTCAGTCTGTCAATCTGTCAGTCTGTTAGTCCGTCGGTCAGTCAGTTTATAAGTCAGTCAGTACATCAGTCAGTCAGTCAGTAATTCAGTCAGTCTTTCATTCACTCCGTCAGTCAGTTAGTCTGTCAGTTAGTCAGCAAGTAAGGCAGTCAGTCATTCAGTCAGTCTGTCATTCTGTAATTCTGTCAGTAAATCATTCATTCGTTCAGTCTGGCAGTCAGTTAGTCAATCATTCATAACCCTGATAGTCAGTCAGTCAGTTAGACTCTCAGTAATACATTGAGTCAGTCTATAAATCAGTCGGTCATTCGGTTAGTTAATCTTTCTGTCAGTCTCTCACTTAATCACTCAGTCTGTTAATCGGTATGTCAGTCAGTTAGTTAGTCAGTCAGTCTGTCATTCAGTCAGTCAGTCAGTCATTCAGTCAGTCAGTCAGTATGTTAACAGTCAGTCAGTCAGTCAGACAGTTATTCAGTCAATCAGTCAGTTATTCAGTCAGTCAATCAGTCAATCAGTCAATCTATCAGTCTCTCAGTGAGTGAGTCAGTCAATCATTAAGTCAGTAGGTCAGTCAATCAGTCAGTGTGTCTGTCAGTCATTCTGTCGGGCAGTCAGTCAGTGAGTCAGTTACTCATCAGTCAATCAGTCAGTCAGTCATCATTCAATAAGACAGTCAGTCAGTCAGTCAGTCAATAATTCAGTCATTCAGTCAGTCAGTCAGTGAGTAAGTCAGTCAGTCTGTCAATCATTCATTCAGTGAATCAGCCTTTCTGTCAGTCATTCAGTCAATTAATCAGTCATTAATGCAGTGAGTCACTAAGTAATTCTGTCATTCAGTCAATCAGTAATTCAGTCAATCAGTCTGACTCTCAGTCAATCATTCAGTGAGTCAGTCAGCAAGTCAGTAACTCAGTCAGTCAATCACTCAATCAGTCAGTCAATCATTCTGTCAGTCAGTTACTTAGTCATTCAGTCATCAATCAATCAGTTTATCAATCAACAGTCAGTAAATCAGTCAGTCCTCATTCAGTCAATTTGTCAGTCAGTCAGTCAATCAATCATTTTGTCATTCAGTCAATCAGTCAGTCATAATCAGTCATTCTGTCAGTCAATCAGTCAGTCACTCAGTCAATCAATCAGTCAGTAAATGGTAGATTTGATGAGGTTGAACAAACAGTATCAAGAAGTAAATCTGTCTTTGTCAAAGTTGCATGGTCACAAGGTGCACTCTGATAATACACCATAGCATACCCCATCTTACAATCTAACTACTATAATTAAATATTCTTTAGCAATATTGACCACTTATTGTCTGAAATAGATAATAAATTTTCTTCCTTTTTTTCCATCTTATTAATACCAAAATTACAATTTTTTTGGGCAATGTTTTTTGGCACTGTTTTTTGGTAAACAATTTTTTTTTTTTTTTAGCTACAACATACAGGTTCTTAGAATTAACCACTCTAGAGCAGCCCTTCTATAACTGACCATGAGAGAAACACAGGTTGCTAAGATGTAGGCCAGCAACCATCAATGTCTGACCCTGAGCCTTACTGATACTTATGGCAAAGCTAAGCTTAAGGGGAAAATCAACTCTCTTGAATGTAAAAAGAAGGTACTTTGGAATTATAGGAATTCGAGGCACAAACAGCACACCCCATAATAATGCTCGCCTACAGCGCATCCTGTGATGATGGTCACCTCAATGGCATTAGGCATCAGTTCCTTCACAAGCAATCGGGCCCATTGCAGACTTTTGGAGGGTCCATGTTTCGGAGGAGTATGATAGGTGCCCCAACCTTGAGTTGCAGTTGATAAGGTGGGACTCCAAGTGGTTCCAGTGAGTTAAGGAACTTGACTTGGTAGTGTAGACCTGGTCTTGCTCAGGTACAGTGTCAAGGGAGATGTAGGTCTTTATAAGTGTTAGAATTTGTAGCAGCAGCAACTCGGCATTGATGGTGTTGATTATATCATTCTACGGAGCCAGAATTTCTCTCGTGCAACCACCAGCAGATAGTGTGATGTTGATCGAGATTGGGAAAGATGTGCTGCATGAGCTCATTGTCAGAAGCAATATATTGGCTGGTTGAACCAATGTCAATGTCACCATTGTCATCTGGTCGAACCAACAATTGCCAAGCTAAAAAAAGTTGTTTGGAAAACTTGTCACCTGTCAGATTGCCCAGTCAATGAGCATGCAGGTTGGTACAGAGTGCTAGCTGAACTACACTTGAACACAGAGGGGACGACTTGCCTCAGGAGTATGACATCTCCACTGGTAGGAATAGGCTGATTGTTCCAAAGAGTGTATCAAGGAAATATTGGATGCTATATTCTTTCTCAGTGCACCATCTAACTTAGATTCTTATTTCAAAACACTTCACATTGTATGTGTCAGAATATGATGTCCCCCTTGATGTTGGCACACAGTCCTAATCCAACGACATACCACATGCTCCACTAGTTTGCAGATCTCTTTCACCTAGCAGCTTTGACAGCATTCATGATCATGTGGACATAATAGCCATCTTGCATTGACAGAAGGGATTCTTACCTTTTTACCATCCTTGACAGATTCAGCCTTTGGCCAGAGGCGAATCAAATGGCTGATTCTACTGCTCTCACATGTGCATGTGTTCTACTTTATTACAGGATCACACGATTAGACATGCCTGGAGACCTCATGTCAGACAGAGCCTTCAATTCAAATCATCCTTGTGGGAATAAATTAATTCCTTGTACTGCATAAACACAAGAGCTTACCACCCACAAGCAAATGGAACAGATGGACATCTACACTGGCATCTAAAAGCCTCTCTCAAAGCCAGAATGTCTGAGTCAAAGAGGATGGATGAATTACTCATGGTCTCAGCGGCATGAGCAAACGAGAACCCAACCCAGCATGAGGCGAGGTTGGCGCTTATGAGACAGACGGTGGCAGTGGCAAGAACAACTGAGGCACAAATCCAGCAAGACACAAGGTTGGCAACCATGAGGCATAGGGATGCAGTGGCAAGAACAACCGAAACACCAGTCTAGCATGACACAAGGTTGGCAGCCAAGAGGCAGAGGAATGTAGCAGCAAGAGCAACCGAAAACCCAACCCAGCGTGAGGTGAGTTTGGCACCCATGAGACAGACTGTGGTGGCGGCAAGAGCAACGGAGACACCAGTCCAGCCTGACACAAGGTTGGCAGCCATGAGGCAGAGGGATGCAGTGGCACGAACAGCTGAAAACCCAACCCTGTGTGAGGCGAGGTTGGCGCCCATGAGACAGACAGTGGCAGTGGCAGGAGCAACCGACACGCCAGTCCAATGTGAGACAAGGATGGCAGCCATGAGAATGAGAGAGCTTGAGAAGAGAATGCTTCCATGGCTGGAAAAAAAATCCCATTTCAACTACAATGCCACCCTCAAGTATGAGAATGACAGGAATGCAGAAAAGATGAACGTCCTCTGCCAGCATTGCAGGGTGCTCAACTTCAAGGGCAAGATGCCAGGGTTGTTTTGCTTCAATGGAAAGGTTGATCTTCCACTCCTCCCAGTCCTTCCAGAATAACTCCAGTCAATGTTGTCTGGTACCAGTGCCGACTCCAAGCACTTTCTCAAGTTTATCCTCACTTACAATTCGTGCTTCCAGATGACAAGCATAGGCTGCCAGGAGAGAAACGTTGCTGTGTGGATGCCGATGTTTAGGCTACAGGGAGAAGTCTACCATCGAATTGGCTCCCTATTCCCACCTGCCAGTGACGATGCAAAGTTTCTCCAAACCTATTTCCTCAGCAGTCAACAATAAGTTTATCGTTGTTGCACAATATCCAACAACCTCAGGCCTGAGATTGCGCTGGCTCTGTAGGACCTTCTCCATGACAGGAATCTCCACGTTAAGGCTTTCAAAATGTCAGCGGAGTGGATGGGTGTGCCGGGGATGAAGTTGGTCATTCATGCAGACTGCATGCCTCAGGGTGAGCAAGCGTGCAGTTTCAATGCCCTCACCACAGAGGAAATTGCCGTCCTCATTGTTGGAGGTCTTCATCCCGAAAATCCTTTTCATTACCTCTGATATGACCTTTGAGTTCAAGAGGGTCAAGTTCCTGGTCAGGCTGAGCAATGCCATGACAATCAACAAGTCTCAGGGGCAGACACTGAAGGTGGCTGGCATTGACCTTATTGACAGTATGTTCAGTCATGGCCAGCTCTACGTCACATGTTGCCAAGTCGGCTCTGCAAGAAACTTGCACATCTTGGCACCAAGCAAGAGGAAGAGGAACATAGTGTATCCGAGAGCATTGATGTAAAAAATACTAAAGAGATAATTGAATTGATTGTGAAATATTGATTGAAACATGCAACTTTAAATTATTGCTGTTAACAATGAGATTAAAAAAAAAGAGAATTGATTTGGTTGTGATATATTGATTGTGACTATTTAAATATCATCAAAGGAAAATAATAAACCGAAATAATAATTTGCCCCACTTCTCTCTTAATAATACATCTTCTCCACCGTAACCATTCCTACTGGCAAGACATGTTCAACTACAGGATTTTAGCCTATATTGGCTAGGCAACACTGGGTATATGCTGCTAGTATATATATATATATATATATACAGTAGAACTTCAGAGTTATGAAAGAAAGTGATAGAAAACTGGAAAAATAATGAGTAAGAGTACCATCCACTATTTTATTCTCCTAACTTCTTGTGCATAACCACACACCCACAATTTATTTGCTGCAGTTATTCTCTCCTCTTTGTTCTTTGGAATTATTTTCTCTTTCCTCAGGCTGCCAGTTGATCAATGCTAAAATTTAAGTTTCACTTGGCTTGTATCTCTTTTACTAAATGTAAAAGAGTTACTCTTACTATTAAGCAGAAGTTTTATTTTTTAAAGAAGTTGGATCAGGCAGCTATATGTCATCCCTAGCCACTGAATTCCAAGTGAGAAAAACCACTGTGTATGGTATCAAGAACTCAAAAGACAAAATTATTATATTTGCTTGTGAAGCACAGGATGTTAGCTCTCTAAAAAATAGTTGAACAGCAAGGAGAGCTAGTGATGATGCCCATGATAGAGCCATTCACCAGTGTTTTTTCAGGGGAGACATAAGGGCACCTCAATTATTGGTGTTTTAGTACAGAAAAAAGCAAGGTAGCAA
The DNA here is from genome assembly GCA_963969325.1 of Lycopodina hypogea. Lineage (NCBI taxonomy): Eukaryota > Metazoa > Porifera > Demospongiae > Poecilosclerida > Cladorhizidae > Lycopodina > Lycopodina hypogea. Next base: position 21,034,429 of record OZ017779.1, on the reverse strand, counting down.
TACAAAGAGCTTTATCTAAGTAAGTCTGATGATAACTCCAAGGCAAGTTGTGGGTGGCAGATAGGTTTTAAAAAATGGCATGGTATAAGGCATTTAATTATGCAAGGTGGGTGACTATCTGCTGATGTTTGTGCTTCAGAAGAATTCAGGCATTTTTTCCACAAATTTTTGAAACAACATAAATTTAATCCATATCAACTTTTCAATTATGATGAGACTGGCCTCTACTGGTGGCTACTGCCAAATAAAACTCTAGCTGATCCATCAAATAATGCCTGAAGTACTTTAAGTCTCAAGGATAAAGCTACATTGATGTCTACTGCTAAAGCCAGTGGAGGTTTACAACTTCCCTCTGTGTTCATACATCAATCTGCCAAGCCACAATGTTTCTCTGGAATCCATATGTCTGCTATGCCTATCCATTACAACAGTCCAAGAAATGGCTGGATGGACTCATTTCCGAGATTGGTTTCACAAGCACTTTGTAGCAATAGTGACAAAATATCTTGAGTAAAACACATTGTCTCCTCAGGCATTCCTTCTCCTTGATAATGCTCCATCCCATTCTTCTGCACGTACATTAGTATCTGTTTATCGTAAGATTAAATGTCATTTTTTAATCACCCAATATCACTAGTTTGATTCAGTCAATGGATCTGGGTGTGCTTAAGAATACTAGGCATATATAAAAAAAAAAAATCTCTTGACGAAATTCCTACTAGGATCTTGTGAAGATGATTTTTTTTTTTTTTTATTTGCTAAGTCTTACTATAACTGATGCAATTTTTCTTAGTGCAAAGTCCTGGGATGAATTTTCTTCACTTTCACTAAGTCGTGCCTGGAACAAGCTAGGTTAAAGTCAACAGAGTTACAGCCTAGATGAAGAACGGCCTGAGTTATGAGACAATTTTAACCAATTAGTTATAACTGAAGCTGAAAAGGAAGAGTGGCCTTCAATCAATGAGAGTGACACTGGTATGCAAGAACTTACTGATGAGGATAAGGTAGGCATGTGTCAAAACATTATTATCTTCATTTGATGTTAATGAGGAGGAAGATGAAGGAAGGACAAGTTGGCCCCACCATTACTCTTAGTGAGACTGAAGAAGCGTTCAGCAATGGTTTGTCTTGGCTAAAAAAGCAATGCGAAGCTACACCAATGAAGTTAGTGTTGCATCATAAATTGCACTCTTTGGTGCTAAAAAGAAACATGATTCCCTAAAACTAACAAACATTACTGAATTTTTTAATCTTAAGTACATGATTATGAAGAAAAATATTCAATGCAATGTGTTATAACAGTACTAGATTATTATATCATTCCTATTTTTTAAATGTTAAATATTTGAATGTGAGGAATAAAATTGAATACACCATGTCAGTATAACATATTTAAACGATACCTGTGAACAATATCACATTAAAGAGGTGCATATATATAAATGTATATATACATTTACATATATTTACATTATACATATGTGTACACAAATACACATATATACATATATATACATAAACATACATATACTTACACGAGTTCATGGGAATAACTTCAACTGTTCAAGTAAGAAACAATACAGACAGACAGACAGACAGACAGACAGACAGACAGACAGACAAACAGACAGACAGACAGACAGACAGACAGAGAGACAGACAGACAGACAGACAGACAGGCAGACAGACACACAGACAGATAGACAGACAGACAGACAGTCAGACAGACCGAAAGAGACAGACAGACTGACTGACAAACTGACAGACAGACTATCTCCACTTTGTACTATAGATTCAATAGCGAATATTTCTGGTGGCCTAGACAAATGGCAAAAGGAAACATAAATGGAGGCACTTAAGTACCATTTCTAGACTTTGTGATTTCATTCAAAATAACATTAATTCATAGGTAGGCTTGCGATCAGCATTGACTCTTGATTATTTTGGGAAAGGGTTGGGGTAGGGTAAGAGAACAGATATTTAAAAGAATCCAGTGTTTCGGGTCCTGATGCCCACATTGGGTTCAAGGTAGCCCATGTAACTGCCTGATTGAAATTTCATGTGCATTTGCATTGCCCAAACCACCAATAGCAATATGAAACATGATTATTGCTATTTCCCAACCAGCGTGCTCTCATTAGAACTTTTTTGGTATAAAAAATACCATGACAGACACCCAAGGATCATGCCTGCAAAGCTTCATCAAAATTCCTTTAGCTGGGTAAATCTGATGCTAGGATATACGTCACTACGCATTCCTAAATAAACTTCACTTTTATAGATTAAATGATAGATTTTATGTGGTTCAGGAAACTGTATCATAAAGATAAAACCATCTCAGTCTGAATTGCATAGTCATCAGGTGACCTGTTATAATAAACCTAAAGCACAACCCTATTTAATTACTATAACCAAATATATTTTAGCTATAGTTACAACTAACTCTTTAAATTGGATAATCAATACACTGCAACTATCAAACTGCTTTGAACAGAATGTGCTTAGAGCCTTCTGTTTTAGTTACTTGAGATAAGCTCTCAAAAATTGTTGTGTAGAATTCTAATTGTGCCATGTTCCTATGAACATTCCAATAATTCCACGATCCCAGCCTTTAATGCCATTACAATTATGTTGCATATGTTTAGTCGAACAGTTCTCTTGTTTCTTGTAGATAAACATATATTTGACACTTAATGGGTAGGAAGAGAAGGAGGGTGAAGGAGTGAGGAGAGGGAGGGAGGAGAGGGAGGGAGGAGAGGGAGGGAGGAGAGGGAGGGAGGAGAGGGAGGGAGGAGAGGGAGGGAGGAGAGGGAGGGAGGAGAGGGAGGGAGGAGAGGGAGGGAGGAGAGGGAGGGAGGAGAGGGAGGGAGGAGAGGGAGGGAGGAGAGGGAGGGAGGAGAGGGAGGGAGGAGAGGGAGGGAGGAGAGGGAGGGAGGAGAGGGAGGGAGGAGAGGGAGGGAGGAGAGGGAGGGAGGAGAGGGAGGGAGGAGAGGGAGGGAGGAGAGGGAGGGAGGAGAGGGAGGGAGGAGAGGGAGGGAGGAGAGGGAGGGAGGAGAGGGAGGGAGGAGAGGGAGGGAGGAGAGGGAGGGAGGAGAGGGAGGGAGGAGAGGGAGGGAGGAGAGGGAGGGAGGAGAGAGATTGAGGGGAGGAAGGGAGCTGACAATGGTACTTTGACAATTTTTTCACTTGCGTCCTTTAGTTTAGTCACTATTGTTGTGTTGCTATTGTTATTATTATGTATTATTCATTGTTTTGTTATTGTTTTTTTTTAATTGTTTATTATTTTTGTTTTTGCTTTGGAACAGGCAAGAACTATGGGGCCAACTTCTTGATCTTCCTGGTGACAACTCGTGAAGAGTATGGCATGCAAGCATGGCTGGAGCAGTACATGGGTCAGCCGTCTTCATCAGGTGCACACACACACTCACACACACACACACACTCACACACACACAGAGCAGTTCCCCACACCCCCCCCCCCACCGAATATTTGAGTTCATTCCGTCCATTGGTTCTTACTTATAGCCCAGACAGACAGACAGACAGACAGACAGACAGACAGACAGACAGACAGACAGACAGACAGACAGACAAACAGACAGACAGACAGACAGACAGACAGACAGACAGACAGACAGACAGACAGACAGACTGACTGACTGACAGACATACAGAGAGATGATCAAGCATGCATATATACACACACACACTATTATTGTAAGATCACTATTATTAGTTTATTGTATTGAAACAAAGGAGAAGAAGAAGATCTGAAGGTAGAGTAACACTCGCTAAAAGGGTAAAGAAAACAGAGTGAAAAAAAATATGTATATACTGTTGCATAACAAACACATGAAACTTGTAACTTCAAATTCTGCAATTTTTTTTTGAAATGGTGGGAGGGAATCTTGAAACAAGGCATGAACACTCAGTTATTGTGTGCTTGATGCTACATCCCTCACTCACTGCCTCCACACTGTACTTTATCTAGTGTAAGTCTTGTCAGGAGTAAGTAGCTGACAGGATTATTTCCTGTTGCTATAATGAAAATAAAAACAAAAAACAGCAACAGCAACCCAGCTGTAAATAGTGTTGGAACAAAATAAGTTACTCCCTCATCAGGCAAGACTGGAGTATAATAAAGTCATGTCTTGTAGAGGCAGATATTTAGGGATAGGGAATAGGAACATATTCTGGTCACCCAGGGGAGGAAGGAGAGGAAGGAGAGGAAGGAGAGGAAGGAGAGGAAGGAGAGGAAGGAGAGGAAGGAGAGGAAGGAGAGGAAGGAGAGGAAGGAGAGGAAGGAGAGGAAGGAGAGGAAGGAGAGGAAGGAGAGATGGAAGTGCATCAAGAGAACATCAACCCAAAGCAAAAGTCCTTGGGGGCAAGTGCAGGAGATGAACAGGTCAACTATGGGAAGAATAAATGAACAGTAGATAACCTCAAAGAACTGGGAGTACAGATAGCTTTAGACTCAAATCTGACATGCCAGTAGCCTGATGTCTCATGAGCCTGTAGACAGCTGTCTGCCTGTGCATTTGGAATAGCTACATATCTCACCAAGTTGACTATAAAATAAGATTGTCCAAATAGAAGAGGAAAGGTTGAAAGGTAATAAGTGAGAGTGGGGAAAGTGAGAAGTGGGGAAAAAGGGAATAGAGTGAATGGAAGGGAATAAAGTGAATGGAAGGGAATAGAGTGAATGGAAGGGAATAGAATAGAGTTAATGTAAGAGGATTTGGAATGGAAGAGGATATTTGGATGGTCCAAAAAAAAAAAAAGGAAAAAGGGGGGGGGGGGGGGAAGGAGATGGGAAAGAAAGCAAAGTGAAAAAAAAAGGGGAAGAAAAAAAAATTCTTAGTCGGCAGGATTCGAACCTGCGCGGGCAGAGCCCAATAGATTACTAGCATATACATAGGTGTCTAGTTCCAATCTATCGCCTTAACCACTCGGCCACGACTACTGGTCTCTGGTTTCCTGAGCATATACGATTAATATAAGTCCTTATTGCTGCAGCTCCTGGTAAGTTTGGATTGGTGTATGGCGACCTTCCTGGACGTTCTGGAGCCATTCAGGCAGCCATTCATCTGGAACTACCTTCAGCGCACATAACTCAAGTCAACATACTCATAGGCAAGTGCCACAATGACCAGTTATTTCATTAGTTTCATAGAAGATAAGAAAAGTTTAAAAAGTTTTAAGCATTTAGGCCTAACAAATGCCACGCTAAATGTTCAGGAGCTCATGGCCTCTACTAAGGTAACATATCCTTGTGTGTATGTGTAGTTTGTTTGGGAACCCTTCATGCCCAGTTTATAGAGCTTCTTCACCCAAGTAGACCCTTGCAATGCTCCTTATCTATGGGTGACAACCATAGGTGGCACCTTGTTAGTTGCCAGTGTAGTCCAGTAGAAAAAAGAGGAGAGGAATTAAGTAAATAAATAAGAACAATAAATTTTTTTTAAAATTAGTTCAGAAAAAAATGTGTAAATATTTTCAATAAGCCAATGTTTCATGTGTGTCTTTAAAAATTAAGAAAATTTTCTCTAGTGAAACAGACATTGTATTGAGGTCTCACCACGTCCAATAATTTTGTGTGTGTGTGTGTGCGTGAATGCTTGCGTGCGTGCATGCGTGTGTGCGTGCGTGTGTGCGTGCGTGTGTGCGTGCGTGCGTGTGTGTGTGTGTGTTTTCTTGAGCATAAGGTTAGAATGGGGCCCTACCTAATCTTGACCTGGTCAACGTGATCATGTATCTCTGCCACACGGAGCAGTTCAAGCCATCCTTCCATGACACTGTGAGTGTTGTTGAGATTGGGGGGGGGGGGGGGGGGGGGTGGGAGGAATTAAGAAAGAGAGGTGGGGAAGTAAAGGGAACAGCAGAAAGAGTAGAGAAATTTATATGGAGAAGAGGAAGGTGATAGTGAGTGACAAAGTGGTTTGGTTACGATTTCTATTGTCAACGATTTGAGCCTCTTACATGATGCAGTTTTCATGTGCAAGTATTTTGAGATGATGCAGCTGAGTGATGTTGCTGTGGAAACTGTTAAATACTTGTTGTTATGTGTGCAATGTGTGTATGTCTTGTAAATATTAGTGGGAGTGGGTGCGGTCTTCCTCTCTGATTGACCACACCCACCTGATGTCCATGTACGCCATGCTGGCTATGGTGGCCCACCAGACCCCTGGCCTCCCCCTCGCCCCCCCACGCCCACTTTCCCAAGCACCGGATAGACTCGCTGACAGTCAGGGGTGTTCATGACCCCCTGAAGGCAACAGAGGGGTCCTTCTCCACCAAAGATATGATGAAAATGGCGAGAGCCCTAGAGGGAACATTCCGCAGTGTGAACAACTTACTGGAGACACTCCACCATTCTGAGTCCTTCTACTTCTCTGTGGCCAACTGGAGGTTTGTTTCCATTGGCCGGTACATGCCACTGCTGGCTCTCCTCATCTCCCCCCTCATCCTGGAGATATCCACTGTACATGTTGTCATGACAACAATATTACTCATCTCGTGTTAATATTCACACGCAACTCTAAAAAGTCACACACACATACACACATGCAGTACACACACACATACACGCACGCACATGCACACACACACAATACAGTCACACTCACACTAATCTTACTCTTGTAAGGTACACCACCACACCATACCATGAGGTTTCCCTTGACAACAAACCATGCCCTCTCGCAATGGCTGCAGGCTAGGACTCCATCACACGGCCACATTCAAGCTGGAGTATGTACTACTAGATTAGCTGTAGATCAAATCAAACTCATTAATCCTCTGTCCTTGCTGTTTAGTACTTGGCATCACCACTCCCACCCCCTCCCCAGCCCTTCCCTTACCAAGCAGTGGTGCAGTTGCTGGTGTGGAGCTATGGCAGTGGCCTAGCTCTGCTGTGCTCTGCCCTACTGGCCTGCCATCTCTGGTCTCCACTCAATCCATCTGGAGTTCTCCTCAGCCTCCTCCTTCCAGCCTCACTCTCCATTTTCACTTCTTTCTTCTTCTGGAGGTGTGTCTATCTCTGTGGACATTTGTGGTATTCAACCTTTACCTGTCATCTCCTCCCTCTCCTCCCAGGTCACAAGTGGTGAGCACTGATTGGAGAATGGCCAAGTTTTTCTCCTCTCTGCTCTGCCTCCTAACGTTGCTGCCTCTGGGCATGTTGAACTTCTCTCTCGCTTTCACCACCTTGCTGATTCTCACAATTCCTGTGGTTATGTCAACACCTTACCTACCAAAGTAAGGGTGATTCAAAAATGTGTAAGTGGGTGGGGCAATGTTCACTTGGAACACTGCAGTGAGGCAGCTGGGAGATTCTGTGTCTTAAATTAGTTTGTTTAACGAAGAAGCTCAGTTTATGTGTCTTGTTCATAGAAGGATGAAATCTTACCTAGAACACATTCTGTGCTTTTTTACACTGGTACTTTCTTCCAACACAAATATTCTCTTCCAGAAGGTGTGGCTCTTGAATTACAATTAGTAAAGTTCTCACACACATGCATGCACACACACTCACATGCACACACGCGCACACACACACGCGCACACACACATGCGCACACACACGCGCGCACACACACAGTATGATTGATCGACTTTTGACACATTTTTATGTAGTGACTTTACTCAGTGACCTCAAGAGAACACCTGAAATATATATCCACACCTTACCTATTAGTGTCAGGTGCACTAACTAATTGGAATTAACTCGTAGAAACACCTGAAGGGAGAATAGCCTGAAATTTTGAACGCTCTATCATGATATTTAATTATCAGAATATATATTATCAGGACATTTATTATCAGGACATATTATCAAAACATTAATTATCAGGACATTTATTATCAGGACATATTTATTATCGGGACGTATTTATTATCAGGACATTTACTATCAGGATATCTACTATCAAGACATTTATTATCAGGACATATTTATTATCAGGACATTTACTATCAGGATAAATTTATTATTAGGACATATTTATCATCAGGGTAATTCTTAGCAATTGCAAATTTTTAAATTGGAACATTGTTACATATTTAACGAGCTATATGATCAGATCTCTATTTAATCAGGATTTTATTTGGTGGTTCTAAAGTCTTCTCTGCCTCATAAGCATTAAATGTGCATGCATAAGTGAAAAGTGCAATGCCTGCATGCCAGAACGTGCTCTGTAATGCATGCATGCATGCAGCTGTGTGAGTGAGTGTGTGAGTGGTGGCATCGTGTAACTGTTAATTATGTCACTCTTGTATTTTCCCATTTCCATCACTCTTATGTTTGTCCTCCTCCCTTCTTCCCAGCAGGTCCAGGGTACGCCATGCTTTACGACATCTTCTCTTCCTGCTGCTATCTCCCTCCATCCTCGTCGTCTTCCTCGCTGCTCTCTGCCTCCATCTGCTCCTCCCCTCCTCCCTCTCCATCATAGAGTCACTGGTGGGCGGAGTCAAATTGGTCCTTGGAAGTGTGGCCTCATCACTCAATGCATGGCTGTTGCTAGACTGCTGGGGATTTCCCCTGGGCTGTGTGGGTGTGTGACCTCTCTGCAGACACAACTTGACTATCTACGAATAACATGGGATAGGTCCAACAATGTTATGAGGGGAACGACATAAGCATATCTATATGGCCACACCTCAATTTTTTTTAAAGCCAAAAATGGTACTTTAGCCAGAAAAGGAATTGAACTAGATGCACAAACAAATACATATTTAGAATCAATATCAACAGAGAAATGTCATGGCCGCACCCCTTTTGGTATCAAAATCAAGAGTAGGGTTAACTTTGTGATTTGAGAAATGTCAAATTTAGCATGTTAAACCAGGCCCTTTGTGGTAAAGTAAGAATAGAGAGCAGAAAGTGGGTGGGGGGGGGGGGGGGGGCTGGGGGATGGGAAACCACCTACAAGATCTGCTGTCCCCTGTGGTCACCCATCCAAGTACTGACCAGGCTTAACAGTGCTTAACATCTGCAAGTAATTTTAATTGAAATCAATTTGAACAATAAAGAGAGTTGAACCCCAAAATTGTCTGTGGAATTGAGCAACTGTGGATTCTAAATGCATTTTTGGTGGGATTTTTGAAAAGTGATAGTCAAATCGCACAAGACTTGAAAAATAGCCAAAAATGATAATTTAGCAAGAAAAAAGAATGGAGCTACAGGCCTAAAACTTCGGCATGCAGACACAACTATACAAATATCATGGGGAGGGGGGTCCCACCAAGCCACACCTCTTCCTCTTAGTGTGTAAAGCTAAAAATATCAAAAATGGTACTTCCAATAAAACATTTTGACCTAATCATGTGTTCACAGACACTTTTATGACTACAGCCCACCAAAATAGGGGGAAAAAAACCACCCATAGAGCAGGTTTTTCACTAGTGTGAAAAAAAATGCAAAAAATTAAAAAAATTTGGTCTGAAACATTTGCAGATTATTCTCCAGTATGAAACAAGAATAGCAATTAAAGCCCTGTCCACACTGCACACAAAAAAACTGGTTTCACCCATGTCTGGAACAGGTTCCACACGACCACACTATACCTAGTTTCATCCAAACGGATTCCATCCAGTTTCACCTGAAACCTTCAGAAGGATAGATTTCAAGCAGTTCAGATATATTGAACATATCTGTGGATTTATTGCTGATGTTAGCTATTAGGATTTCAGCTACTTACAACTCATTTCCCTCACTCTATCCCCTGTTTGCAATGACATTGTGGAAGGAAAAAGAAAGAAAAAGTAGCAGAGGAGAAAATTAAATATGCCACTTCCATGGGAGGTAGAGGAATACCAATGAATCAGCCCAGCCAATTATTTAGCCCTCACAGGGGATGTGGAGCAGGTTAAGCACTATGCCAATGTGGACACAAAAAAAAACGTTTGGAACAGCCCATTTGTAGTGTGGAAGCAAGAAAATGTTTGAAACAGCCCATTTATAGTGTGGAAAAGCCTTAAGAAATCTTGGCAAATTTTGATAGAAAAAAAAGGATAAAATGTGTAAAAAAAAAGCACTCAACCAGATTAACCCTTTATACAGCGATGGGATTGGTAAAGGGTCAGGCTCTGACAGATTAGTAACATGGAATTTAATGGGAACAATGATCAGTTAATGAGTATCTTTATACTATAATTAGCTAACAAAGATTGATACATATAGAAAGGGTCACCCAGCTATCTGGGAAAATGAAAACACTGTAAGTGTAGGAAGAAATTTCAAGTACCAAGTACATCAAATAAATTAGAGTGGTTTACAACTGGAGGATCAGTTTGCATGACAAACACCAATTGAACAGAAAATTCACTCAAATCAGCAAACCCAAAAAGAATGCAGCTGGAAATAGCATAAAGCCTTAGAAACCTTTCTATTTTAATGAAGTAAGATTAGCTTCCAATGAATCAGTTCCACCTGAGGCTGGCTGATGTGCTCCATTTCATTAAGTTATATATATATATATATAACATATATGTATAACGTTGAACGATCCAATGAAGTGATAGGACCCATGGTGGTGCCTGATCTTGGAGTGGCCAAGCCTAGGGACGTCACCAAGCCTAGGGACGTCGCTAAGCCAAGGGACGTCGTCGCTGGAGGAACAAGCTAAAGCTGAAATCAACCTTCAACCCCACTAATTGACTGAACTAATCCCTAGGCAAATCTTCATCTCAACCCCCTTACCATTTTATGCTAAATCCACCTAGTTCAGGGATTCTAAATATTACTTCGCTGGGAATCCGCTTTCTTCTTCCTGTCCCTGTAGTGAAACTTCCTCTGCCCACCAGTGCAGGGGGTCTGGGGTTTCAATTCTGGTCAAGGTTGAGTTCATTTTCTAACGATTAAGTAAAACATTAAATCAGAAGTGAAGGGGCTTTTGGCTGGAAATTTCCAGTCTAGATTTTTCTTTTTCCTTTTTTTTTTAATTTAAATAATTCTTCTCTTAGAAGCGCGCGCAAAGTTTACCTACTGAACCCTATATAAACCCTGCCACGTGTTCACAGTTGTTCATTGGTGGACTGCTCCGTCTGCACCTGTCTCGTCAGTCCCTCTTGTACTTTTGGCGGAATAAGCTCCCAGCTTGACCGGAGTTGCACCGCTTCTTTTCGCAAGGACCTAACAGCACTGTGTGAGTTAGTTAGTTAGTGCGCTGTATGGTTGGGGTAACTTCTACAACTCAGGATTTATTTAGCGCAGTCTTAGTAGGTTGGTGGGGATGGAATTTTTGTTTTGTTTTTTCTTTAGGAGCGTGATAATACCTTGTCTTTCAATTTTTTTTCAGATTTGTTCCGGTTGTGATGTAAAAGAGAAGATGCCTTCATATACCGAGAGAGGGTACACCATCATTCCACAATTTTGGGAGAGAAAAGTCGACCTTAATAACAAAGTATTCTATATCAGGTAAGTATGAATACAGGAATTTACACATCTTAGCGTACATGTGAAGGTTTGAAGTTCCACGTTGAGGTGTAGGGGGTAGAGTTGTTTGAAGGTGGATGTATGCTAGTCCTAGGATAATGATGAATAATAACAACAGACCAGCAGGTAGATAGACATAGCTAGAACAAGAGAAATAATTGTGAAGAAAATATATATGCCCAAGCTGCAGAGAAAAAAGAAAATAGAATTTTTGGTTCTCCTAACTATCAGCTAAAGGCCTGTCCACATATGCCAAAATTTGATTCAAATTAATGAATATTCATTCTCATTATAATACCTGAATTTAAATTGACTGTTTTTAATTTCATCCACACTAGCATAGAATATAAAATTGAAAAAAAAATTGAAGTAAGAATATGAAAGATACATAATAAATATATATATATATATAATAAATAAAATTCCTTTTTTCAATTTTAAACAGTTAGTTTATGATCCTTTCCTTCATGGTTATCTTGTCGTAGGCATACACACATATCTACCAGGTGTGGCTGAAATTTGTGTTGTTGCAATGTTTGAAAATGTGTACTGTGGAAAATATCAGGACATTTCCAAGACTAATTGAAGTTACTTAATTGTGGAGCTCCATTAGTGATTTAATAGCTTGACTGTTTATTAGTTGGGTGGTCTGTGGTGTCAGTACAAGGAGTGATTGAGTTTTACATAGAAATAGCGGCTTCAAGGAGGGGGATATTCATGTGTCAGTGTATATGCATGTAAAAGTTTGCACTATGATAGTGCAAACATCTACAGCATGCAATCCTAGACAGTTTTGTGGTTCCGATTATAGTCGTTGTGCTAGAGTTCTTGAAAATGGAGAACTCTAGCTTGCAAATGCAGTCACCATCTGCTGAATAAAGTTTGTGGTTGTGCTATTTTTGTTCTTGCAAATGCTTGCAAGACCTGGCAGCCTATATAAAGACCATGCTTCATCGAATGCCCCTCCCCTAAAAAAAAATACTGTTTTGGGGGGTGAGATCCCCTCCGAATCAACTTAGCTTTCCCTCCTCCCTCCCTAAATGAAATCATACTAGTAATCTCTGAAACTTCTTAAGCTTTTCCACACTGCAAATTAAAACCACTTTCACCTGTGTCTGGAACAGGTTTCATGCCTCCACACTACACCCAGTTTCATCCCAACAGGTTTCACTTGAAACCTACAGAAGGGTAGGCTTTAAGTGGCTAAGATTTATTGAACATACTTGTGGCTTTAGTGCTGATGTTCGCTCTCAGGAATTTAGCTACTAACTCTCAGGAATTTAGCTACTAATGGCTGTCTCCCCTCTCTGGCCTCCCTCTGTTCGATAACATTTCGTAGGGAAAGAGACAGAACAATGTAGCACACCAGAAAATGAAATACCCCATTTCTTGTTGTGGTAGAGGAAAACCAATTAATCTGCCCAGCCAATTAGTTATCCCAAGCAGGTGATGTGGAGCAGGTTTTAGTGTGGATGCAAGTAAAATTTTGAAACTGGGTGTTGCTAGAGATCCATTTGTAGTGTGGATAGGGCTCTAGGGACAAAAACAATCATGAAAGGTACTGTGTGTGTCATCACACACAAACACACACACACACACACACACACACATACATATACACTTTCTGACAGCAACCATTAGAAATTTGTGTCAAGCATAGCCAGAAAGTTTCACCCCCTCCCCTGCAGCTTATTCACAATGAAACTGTGATAATACCAAAGTATATGAAGTAAAGGAACAATATAAAAATAGATTGTCCAAAATTAATTGGAATGGAACAGGGGAAAATTTGGTTGATGAAGTATTTGTCCTTCAGCTTGTGACTCACTCCATTGCTCACTGGGAAACTTGGACAATAGTAGTAACAATTTGGATTGATTTTCCACCATTAACCTGTAGAGAGGTAATGGTGGACAGTCTTTGTGGAGAATATATTTTGTGACTGATCTCTTCTGAATGGAGTCTATCACCATCATACATTCAGGAGAATGTTCTTTAGAAGCCGAGTTCTGAGTAACAATAGACTCACAAGTGTTGATTGCTCTTGTTTCTGGACTGCCTTCAAGTGTTCTGGGAACTTGTCCACCCACTCACAATCTATAGCATCAACTGCTTTTTGGAATAAGTTTGCCTTTTCCACTTGACAAAAGATATGAAGCACATCACACCACAATAAGTATTTAACACATAAAATTTACAATCTTGAACATATGAGAACTTCCTCCAGGATGTATTGAGTGCAGTAGATTGTGTGTTTAAAATGTTTTGATTGACTTTTCACAGATGTCACAATATTAGTTCCCAATTAACTGTATATTTAGTGTGTATATACATAGTATTAATCCCTGTATCTGTATAAAACAATGTAAATTCCACCTTTTTTTAAACTTTTAATGTGTGTATACATAAAATTAATTCCCGGATATCTGTATATTTAATGTATTGATACAATATAGGCTCCCAGTTATCTGTATATTTAATGTGTGTGAACAATTTTCTTTTTGTGATGTGATTTCCTACAGCCCAAACAATACTGTGCTGAACAGCATCCAAGAGCTTAAGAACTACCTTACCTCAAAGGGCGCTTGTATCTGTGGACTGAAATTACCATTTTCTGTTGAGGAAGTGTTCAGCTTCAATCCCAAAGTCATTGGCCTCCAAGAGCAGTTGGATGAAGAAGAGTTGAGACAACACATCTATCGTCAGCCCACCCTAATTGGACCCACTAGTGATGGACAACAAAAGGTTATTGGACATGTTCCCATTGATTCTGATTCTCCCCCTAGTGAGGGTGACTTACCATATGATGCAACTGCTCTCACCGTTAGTGCAGGGACAGCAGGCAAAACTGAAAATGACATACCTTTCTTTGCAAAAATGAGTTTTAGTTCGCATAGTGAGGTTGTGTCCATTATAAGGAACGTCGACAAGTGCTATCAGAAAGTTTCCCCTCCAGAACTTGACAACACTAGAGCTCCGATCTCCACTCTCAACAAAGGCAGCGAGTTGAGTAAAAATAATATTCCAACTTCAACTTCTGAAATAGTTTCTGAACAGGTTGAAGTCGAGTGTTCCAACCCAGATGAGTTTGAACCAACTATGCTCACAGAGAATATGTGTGACGAGATTATAAAGGCAATCTCGACAGGTATTGAAGAGGGAAAACTTAGTTCTGTTGACTGTGATGTTTACGAACCTTTACCCAATGTCGACAACATAAACGTTTACCATAATGAGTACAAAATAGGTACTGACTTCATTGAAAGTGAAAATTTGAGCATTGCTTCTTCGTCAAAATTTCCTGCTTTCTCTCTCTCACCTTTAACCTTTCCCACTGAGGAATTTGTCTCCACTCCTACATTGGCCACTCCCACTTCATTACTGCCGGTATCTGGAACTACTTGGACCACGACAGTTTCCTCTCACATATCTGCTTCCTGTTTACCTACATCATTGCTGGGTACGACCACAAGTGGTCCTGAGCCTCCAAGCTCAATTCTGACTCCTCCCAATTCTGCTTCATTTCACCCAGACCCATTTGTCACTTCACCCTGTTCACCTTCGAAATCGCTGTCTGATATGACCTCTGAGATTCCTATTTCACCTCAGGGGGTGTTGGATCATATATTTAGTTCTGATATCAGTGTTAGAGACAAACTGTCTGACCCCAATGCACTTAATTCCTCACTGCAGGCTGTGTATTCCTCGGTTGTTGAAATCTCCACCTCTCCTCCTCTCAGAAGCTTCAGTGTTGACAAAATAGAAGAAAGACAGGAAGAAATCACCGGGATGGAGGAAGAAATAGTGATGGAGAAAGCAAGGGAAGAAGAGGGTCTTGACAATGAAGGAACTATGGATGGTGCAGAAACTATTGACGATGCAGAAACTATGGACGAGGCAGAAACTGTGCACAACACAGAAACTATGGATGATGCAGAGGTGGATGGAAGAGAAGAAACAGAGGTAGAGGGAAGAGAAGAAACAGAGGTGGAGGATGGGATAAATGATAAAAAGAAAACTGCTTATACCAGGAAAACACATAAGCAGAAGAAATCATTCATATGCGAGAGCAATGCCAAATTGTACGAGGAGTTGAAAAACTGCTATCAACTGGATTCTAAAGTGTAAGTGTATAATAGTTTGTGTGAGGTGGAGATGAATAGGTAAGTTTTGATAGTGATAATGTAAGTAATTTCTTTATGGGTTATGCCAAGGACTCATTGCAATAATCATGGCACCAGTTTTCCAGCAATCTGAAATGAACATATATATGATCAAGTTGAAGTCTGACCTGTAAAGATCCTGCCCATGTTAATTGCAAAGTCTATGTGTATATGCATGCTTAGATTCATGCGTCATGGTGCAAGGGTTACAGTTTTACTGGCAGTGTGAAAGGGATATACATTCATTCCTCTCTGTGTTTCAATGTTTAGTCATTGGCCATTCTTTTCACAATCCAACTGTCTTCCCTTTTTTCCAGTGAATCAAATTCACCTGCCAGGCCGAGACAGTTCAAGATGGGGGATGTTGTATGGGCTCAAGCTTACCGCCTCCCAGGCTGGCCAGGCATAATCATCTCTTGTACAAAGTGTAACTTGGAGAAACCACCTCCAGGTCATGTAAGTTTTACTGGTTGGCATAGTGCATGGGGGTTTCTTTTTAACTTTGTGTTATAATTATCTTTTATCTGTGTATCAAAATATTGGAACTGAGTTGTTGCAATTTCTTTTGTTTTGGGAAGATGTAAGGAATGATATGCCATGTGATCAATGAATGGCATGTCCATTGTTTATATAATTTCATTTTCATTTTCATTTTCTAAGACTTTGTATGTTGGATATATCAAGTCCCACTTCGTTCAGAAGTGACACCATTGTGCAATTGTAGCACCCAAATTTGATTACAATTTAATTAGATGAGCCAAAGGAAATGACCGGATAAACTGGGTGGGCATATTTTCCATTCATATCTCTTACGATTTAATGAGGGTATATAATAGTATCACCTTCTTCAGGTCAAAGCATGACTCACCTGCCGTAGCAAGTACACTTTATTTTCACTCTACACTATACATATATATTGGAAGTAGTGTTGAGGGTGGTGGGGTTTGGATAGCTGTAAGAGAATGGAATATCTAAGTGAAATGTTTACAAAAATATTTTATTCAATCTCATGAATGAAATATATATAAAAATATCATAACCAAGTCTAGAAATATGAGGTGATAAAAAAGCACCAACAAAGGTTTTTAATGTGATCAAAAAGGCTGAAACATTGTTTCTTGCTTTAAAAAAATTCAACCCAAAAAATGAATCCACTAAATAAAGAAAATAGTATGTATGATTTTTCTCTGAGCCAGGACAACTAATGGTGATGGAAAAAGCAGAGTCAGTCAAATCATGCTATTATGAAGAAGTCCTTGTCCAAGGACTACATCTTATCCAGAATTGTGGGAAAAGACCTCCCTCCATCTACACTTATAATGGGGGAAGGACAAGGATTTTGAATAAAAGAGAAAAAATCCATGCAAAGTGAAGGTAACCATGATTGAGTGATTTTGTATGAATGCTTGGATATCAGTTCTCATTACTTGAGTTATCCCAGCAGAAAGAAGTAGAAGCGATTTATTCAGCATTTGAATCCTCAACTGCATCAAATTTTCAAAATTCTGAATGCCACTTTGTGATGCAACTCCTCCTAATCTAAGGCATTTGTTAAGATTAAAATTACAGGACATAAAAAGTTTGACCTGGGGCTTGTTGTGAAAAGATAAAAATTTTAAAAAAATATTTCAGAATCCATGTGTGTGCTCCTTTTACCTTCCTTTTTCCAGGTTGCTAAACTTACCTTCAGTGGGTGGTGCCTGACTGTGGAGAATTTCTGTCTATAAGATATCCATCTTTTTACTCCCCAGTGATTTCCTAAGTGATACATTATTGTATGCATACTCCACCCCCATAAAATTAATTAATAAAGCAAGTTACGGATTCTTTTGAAGTTGGCAATCGTGGACTGGACTGAGTTAGACAGTGGTTGTTAATTGAAAGGTTGATTATTATTAGTAATTTGCTTCGGATCCACCTCCAAAGAAGATGAAGCAACACTCTATGTTGAAGCAGCAAGATAATGGACATACTTGATACATTTTAGGATAAGTTTATGTGAGGTTTCCAGTTTGGAGCAGGTAGCTGTGTTGGTTTAGCTATGCTGATCATGGTAATGGCTCATTGGTGTCTTTTTCTGCATTGGCAAGACCTACTATATACTGGCTCTACTCTCCACTTGGGGAATGCTGTGTTGCTTTCACTTTTGGTGGATGGACAAGAACATAGCACCTCTACTCAATTATTGAATTATATGATAAATGACTTTAAAAAATGATTTAAATTTTTTAAAGCAGCCAAATACACATATGGGTTAATGTGAAATCTATCTATCTATGTGAATGCAGAATTTTTTTATACAAGTGAGTTGATGATGCTTTACCAACCATGGCTCTAAATGGATTAAATATTTGGAATATTATCAGGGGTTTTCTAAGAGTTGGTCACATATTTTCATATAAACATCATCTGAAGTGATTTTTTAGAAACTTAATAAATTCTGTTTGGGTACACTAGGGAGTGCATTACTTTACACGAGATTGAGAAAAACTAAAAAATTTAGGTTATTGGAGGTGTTCTTTGATATTGTGACCAAAAATAAATGCATCTGTAAAGTAAGCATTCCATAGACAAACTACAGCTTTGTAAAAGGATCTGTGCTCTTGAGACAAATTATTAATATGAAGTTGACAAAAATACAGCAGCTGCTAAAATAACAAGTAACTCCCGCAACAGGGAAAGAAAGGAGGAGGATGTTGTAGGAGAGATAAGATGGAAGGCCAAGGCCACGGGAACTGCACAGGAGTCTTGGGAAATAAGGTGGGAAGGGGTATAAAACTGACTGGAGCATATATATAATATTCAGTGGAGAGAGTATGGCTGGAGCAAGAAACAGGAAGAGAAAGAAGGCCAACAATTAATAGCATTTGTGCAATATAATTATGGATCAGGCAATCTAATATTTCTTTTACTTTCCCATATTAAGAACTCACATGCTTTCATTGTGTGACATAGTCTTGCATTCCACACCCTTCTCAACAAAGCTGTGAGTAAAGGTTCTCACTTAAGAAACTGAGTATAACACATAATTTTGCAAGAGTCTCCAGGATTCACTAATTTAATTATCTTTCTTTTAAATTAGAAATATAGAAATTAAAATGAAGAATAAAACCATCACAGTGTGTGTGTGTGTGTGTGCACATATATGTATATGTGTGGGTGTTTATTTGTGTCTGTGTGAGCACCTTGTGTGTATTAGTTCAGTTTTGAAGGTAAAGAGTCAAAACTGCTTCAAGTGGAATAAAAAATGGAGCTCATGCTCCTGTGCTTTGTTCATTGTGATAGGGGTATCTGCTTGGGTGATGAAAATTTCACCATGGTCTGTGTGACAAATTTTATTTCAATGAACTGAACGAATAAAAAAAATTGGGAGAGAGAAATGGTTGTGTGGGGAGAGAGTAATTGCTGTGTGTTGTTTTACACCCCTAAAGCACTTCAGTGATCAAATATCATCCAAATATGGTTCTGGCTATTGGTAATGCCAGATTTGTTCTTCAAGTATATAATGTACATAAGGATGGAAGTATTCTAATTTTTTATCAACCACTACGCTAAGTATTTATATGTACAAAATAGGGTATTTAGTTTTTCTACATGGTTCTTGGCAATGGCCAAAGAAAAGAGTGCACAAATTATGATGCCACTCAGCCAGTATGGTCCTTGCATGGTGGGAAAGCTTTATGCTTGCTTTTGGGTTCAGAAAAAAACTCAACTTTTTTCATATAGCCATAGTCCTTTTTCTCCTGGTGATTTAGTAGGAAAATTACATAATTACTAAAAGTGTAATTTATCTCCTCTAGCCAGACCCTTTCCCAATCATGATTATGCAGGGTATCTTTATTAAAAATGCACTGTGCTTTAGAGACCAAGAAAAAATTCATAAAGCCACTAAAGAAGAAAGTGCACAGAGAACATAAGCTTATCAAAATGGTAGAGATCATCAAAATAGCTGGCCTACTTAGCCAGTCTCCATTGAATGTGTCTGGCTCAGGGGAAAACTGCTATTATTTAGTGAAGTGATTGCAGTCCTGTATATTCTTCATATCTATCTAACTTTTTACCCAGGATTGAATAATTAATTATGGAGTCTAAATGTTACTTTCTTAGGAATCTTGTTATTCTTAGAGAACTTTGTCAAACTACCAACCTTAAAGTCTCCAGTTTAACACTCCACATGGTTGGGTGTTTTGTGTTGTTGATTTTTCTCCCCTTTTAAGTTCATACTTCATTTGGCTTGAAAAACACCATGTATGTGGGATATAGAGATTAATAGATTGAATTGGATCCATATTGTTCAGGTAGACCACTGTTGTTTTTTAAGATAGTTGTGGTGTTTCCTTTTACATCTATCTATTTTTGGTTGGTTTTATTTCTTTAATTTATTTGCCTACCCCACATCCATTAGTTGAATGATGGAAATATAAATATTAATCATATAACTTTTATTGGTTTAAGAAAATAAAATTGGTGATTGTATTGTCATTGGGTACAATTTGACACATTTAATACAATTGGTGCCATTGTTGAGAATCACTCCATGCTTACGATTATATTATCATCCACATATATATTTCTGTCCAATGCAGGACCTAGTATATTCTTCTAATGTAATGCATAACCATTGCAACTATAGAATAACTTCTAAGAAAAAATTCTATTGAAATAATCAATTTTATAGAATTTATAGCAGCATGTATATAGCCAATCCATTTAGGAGAGTTTACTTCAATGCTTACGATATGAACACACCAAATGTGATAAAGCAACATTTTAATGACCATATCGCTTTATCATCTGAAATGTAAGGGTAACATTTATAACTCTACAGCAAGCCATTCCATATATTGTATTATGTTTGTTTTTTTTTATTAATATTTTCAAATTTGTTGTTAGAATTAAACAATTAAATAAATAGCTAATATCTGTGTGTGTATGTATATATATATACTTTCCTCTTTTTATTCAAAAGGTATGGGTGAAGTGGTTCAATGCAACTACACGAAGTATTGTCAGCAGAAAAAATTTAAAATGCCTCAAGAAAGGAGTGCAGATGAGACTGGAAGAGCCCAGTAGTGTGTCCTTGACTCTCAAGGAAGCAGTGCGTGAGGCCATGGAGGTATGCATGGAAATACAACAAAAGTAACTGCTGACAATAATACTTTATTTCTCCTGACACATTTGTATGTGCACTCATATTACCACATATTATTTACACTTGTGTACATGTTGTTTTTTTTAATAATAGTGCATCTATATATTCCAATTAATTTTATTTGCACACACAAACAGCCAATCTGGACAAGGCTTTCATTTGGAATGTGGGAAAATGGTAACTAATTGAGTATGTAAGTAATTGGTTACTTTGAAATAAGATACTACCAATCCTCCTAAGTAGCTAAACTTCCTGTTTTTAATTACGGGCGAATGTTGATTCCATTTTTTTATCTACCATTGTTGGCAATAAAGGTACTTTTATCCTGCTGGGGGACTATTTAAGACCTTTTTCAAGACCACTACTGTTTAACATAGGAGGGCCACATTAAGTTGTTTAGACCTAGAACTTTCATAAGCTACTAAGCCATTGCCCATTTACCATTAAGTAGATGAGCTATTTACCCAACAGGCAGACCAGCTTTAAGTTCAGGGTATGGGAATGATCCCTTCTATGGGGAGTCAAGAGGATTTAAGCCCGTATCTTCTCAATCGATGCTGCCACCAGATTAACACATTACTGGATAGAAATTTTGCTACCTTTTAAATTAAATAGGTTTTATTTTTAACTATTTTACCTTCAAATGCTGATTAGGGAAACCTGGCTCTCCCACTCAGGAGCTTCTTCATGCAGATAATCGTGGTGGGTTTAGCCACATCAACAATGAGATAAATCATAAATGATGACACACAACAATAATATGTGAAAACACACAGAGCAAGTTTACATACATTAGAAAAGACTAATGATAACACTAAATGTTTAACTTACCTTTCAAATGACTAATCTTAAAAATCAAGCCCATAATTCAATTACATATTATCTACACAAGTATCAAATGTTATTACAATTTATGGATATGAATCATGTCTAAGTTGCCGTAAAGTTTGCATGCTTCTCGCTATCTCTTTCTGAAGACCGGACCTGACACCTAGAACTTCTATAGTTTGCACAAATTTGAAAGTATAATATGTGGCATCATCCTCATGATTCATATGCTTTATAAAAAAATGTATGTTCAACATCCATTATCTCATCCATTGTTTTGTTGCAAGTGAAAAGATAGCACTTTTCTCATTTGATGATATGGAATTGGCAAATACTTTTACCGATTCAAATGTAAGAGTTCAGATGGCCTGTGGGATGCTAATGAGGCCTTTGTGGAATGGGAATATCCCTCCTCCATAAAAAGAAGGAACTCTGCTAATGTCTCTTTGCCTTCTGTCAATTGCATGTTCTGTCAATGGTTCCACAATCCAACTATTGGCCAAAGAAATGATCACTTGAGGCCCCCTGCGATAATGTTGGCAGGTGTTGCCTCTAACTAGAGGAAGAATGTGCAGGAAGTTACTTCCAATGATGACTGTGATACCCTCCATGTCATTGTCATTTTGAGAGCCATAGCTATGGCCTTCCAAACAGTACTATTGTGCTTCTCCACCTTACATTAAAAGCTGAGTTGTATGCACTCATTCGGCTTGTAGCGATCCCTTTGTTCAAGAGGAACCAATGCAGTTCAGCACTCATAAAAGTGCTCCTGTCTGAATGGACATATACTAGCATCCCAAATATAGAAAATAGCTGACACAGATACTTAATGACGATTTGTGTACTGACGTACTTGAAGAAAGATACAAAAGAATACCTGCTGGATTCATCAATTACATTGAGAAAGAATATGTTGCGATTATTTGATTTCAGCAGATCTTTGAAATCAAGATGGTTTGTGGAACTGAAGATTATGTTCAGCACACACTCTACAAGCTATATCATCTGTCTCACTTCTTTACTGATAATGGTAGATTCTTAGTCATACAAAGTGAAGCATATGGGTAATTCCACGGTAATAAAGTGAATTGTGTAGTTCAGCTATATTAACACAAGCTAGGACTAGAGCACAGAATGATCGAAAAATGTATCAGGGGCAATATGTGTTTTCTTTTTTAATATATTTACCAGTCCTCCTCGAAGAATCCAAAGCAGTTTTCTGTTAATTGAGATCAACTTCTCCATCAATTGTTCTCAGATCAACAAACGATAATGAACTGCACCTCTGAAGCCAGAATGCACAGCTCATTATTGATCACCCTTGATTACTGACACAGTTTCATATTATTAACATGCTATACCTCAGTCAGGAGAAGTCAAAGGAAATATAATTCTCTATCGCATGGGCTGACTTTTTTTTTTCCATCTCAGAGTGGACTCCAGGTAAACATTCAGAAATACTCTGGAGCGTCGATGCAGCAAATGGTGCCAGCAAACTGGTCCTCTGAGCAAGCATGGAAATAGTAAAGCAGGAGGGTGTTTGGAGGTGGCAACCATTGCTCTTCTCTTGGGTTGAAGGTGAACCAAGGATTTCAAAGGAAAAAATTGTTAGAATGTTAAATAATATTGAAAAACATAAAAATTCAGCTCACTCGCTGTTTGTTCCCAAAATGAACAATAATTCAAGTGATTTTTGAGAATTGCTCATGCTATGGGAACCCCATGATCCTTGCCATGGCCAGGCAGTGCTGATGCTCTGGTGGTTGAGCTATCACTCAATTTCATTATAGTGGTCTTCATCCTGCACCTTGTGATATACTCTACCACATAGTTTATGGCTTTCATGGCTATGCATATATCAGACCAGCTTGGAGGTGTAGGGCATATTCCAGCTGTAGTCAATCTACACTGGAGTCCCCTGATCATAGACAATAGCCATCTGCACCCCACCTACCTCCATCCCCCCACCCCCCACCCCCCACACCTCTCTTGAGGGGTGCACTGTCTCATTTCAGGGAATCCAGTCTCCCTCGTATGAAGGCTGAAGAGCATGTGGGACTCCTTCAAGCAGCAACCATTTAGGATCCAGATCTTCATGCCCTGCAACCTTCTGGCTGAGTTAATTGTCCAGCAGGTAAATTTGACAAAAGTTTGCTTCTCCTCCCTCCTCAGGTAAGAGGTCTCCAATATGGTGTAGCAGCTGTCCTTGTATGTGTATCAAGGGGCAGTAGACATAGCCACCTGAGGGGGCAGGTTGTTGGACATGATAAATATTAATGATTCATGAAAAACTGATTTTCTATCCAGCTAATTGTCATTCATAGAATAAAATATGCATAATTTGAGTGAAAATATAGGTATTATGAACCTCACAGATTTTGATGCTAGTGATCAAGAAAACATTTTGACAGATAAATGTTGTTGAGTAATCACCTCAATTCAAGCACCCACTTCCAACACCAGGGAGAAGAGGGGCTCTGTGGGAGCTACATAAAAATATTACAACACTGAAACCTTCCCATTAGTGCAGCAGAGACTCATAGTCTCTAAGGGGAACCTGAGGGCCCCTTTGTGGCCTCAGATGACCAACATTGTCTCCTCAGTGAAGCTGGTCTTCTCCAGTCACCATTAGATGCTCATACACTCAGGCACATGTGCTACAAGCAGTGCTGATTTGGAGTTTCTTCACCTGTTGTCAAACTACCTAGATATAAAAGTTTCAAATTAACAAGACTCATAAGGATAGGAACACAGGACCATTTGAACATAGGGGTAAGGCATGATTTTTGGCCAAGACTAGACTTGCCAGATGTTGGAGTAGATTGGCTTGAAGCACTGTCCCACCTGTAGACAGGATCCTGTGGAGGAGGAGAAACTAACTTTTGTCAAAAAATGTCATTCATAATAATGTGCATTTATTGAAGTAATCTAAGACTATTTTTTGTTAACACTTCTAATTTTTGTAACTCTATGCAATGCATCTTATATGCAGTGTTCTGCTCCTATTTAGCTGTTTCAACACTTCTTTCAGCCTTGAGGTTCAAAATAATTTTGAAGTAATGCCAACTTTATATTCTCTTACTTTTTGTATACCCATAACCCACAATTGTAGTTACTGCAGCTGTTCTCTCTCTCTCTCCTTTCCCCCACCCCCCCCCCCTCCCCCCACACCATACATCCTTTAGGGGGTGGGGGGTGGTGGTTGTTTTACAGTGCCAGGAATTTGATTGTTATATGGTCTTCTTGTTTCTATTCAGGTTCACTTAAGACCTGAAATTTTCTGCACTTGCCCACCAACCATAGAGCCCCACGTATCAATAGTTTTATCTAGACCAGAATATCGAACACCTAACTACTACAACCTTCTCTCTTGACTTTAAGAGGCTGTGGTGAATTTTATCCACACTGCTGCTATCTAACTGAGCCAGCAATAACAAACTCATGCATAGTGTACACCCCACATACCACTTCTTACAATATTGTTTATCTCTTAATGAATGCTCCAATGGTTCATCTTTTCCCTCTATCCTCTTCACACCATTTCTCTCCTCACCACTCCTCCCCACTCCTCTCCACTCCTCCCCACTCTCCCCACTCCATTCTTCTCCTCTCCACTCCTCCCCATTCCTCCCCTCTCCACTCCACTCCTCCCCACACCTCTGCACTCCTCTCCACTCCTCCCCACTCTTCTCCACTCCTCTCCACTATATATATATATATATATATATATTTTTTTTAATGGTATCTTCAGTATCTTGTGTTTTACCACAATGGCATCTAAAGTTAGATCCTTTTAATCAGGCCCAACCCCATTTGATGAGGTGTGTAGGTCCCCTTACCTATTCTGTGAGGACCATTACTGACTGTCAGTGTCCCTGAACTGCAATGTGTTTATAGTGTTGGAGTAATCACAACAACAACAACACATGTGACGTACTTAACTTCATGTTTTGCATGTAGTTGGTCTCCATACTAACTGTGCACACCAGTTCTGACCTCTGTCCAATTCCATCATGTCAATTTCTCATAGAAAATATTTTCTTCTGGCCACACCTCATTTGATGAGGTGTGTAGGTCACCTTACCTATTCTGTGTGGATCATTACTGACTGTCAGTGTCCCTGAACTGCAATGTGTTTATAGTGTTGGAGTAATAACAACAACAACACATGTGATGATGTACTAAACTTCATGTAGTGCATGTAGTAGGTCTCCATACTAACTGTGCACACCAGTTCTGACCTCTATCCAATTCCATCATGTCAATTTCTCATAGAAAATATTTCTTTCTTTTTCTTCTTTAATTTTCTTAAAAATAATGCATGGAAAATCCTTCAATCTCATAGAAAATCCTTCAATCTCATAGATAAGAATTCTTTTCTTTTTTAAATTTTTAAACAAATTTTCATAAAGAAGGCATGGAAAATCCTTCAATTAATAACCTTAAATTATTTTGTTTTTGTACAGGGAGCCAGTATTGGTAAAGTGTCTCTGAAGAAGAAACCAAAACTGTTTACAGGATCTTCCAAGTTCAGGAGAAAGTAGTCACAACTGTAATATTTAATTTTGGCTGATGTTCACATGTGTCCTTAGCCTTTGTTAACTTTCTGGTTGTCTTTGAACCTGTTGTCACGCACACAAACACATGCATACATGATACCAACATGCATATGCACCATGAAGTATGGCAAGTTGTGGTTAACATGGACCTTTAATAAACTTGGTTTGCTGCTATTTTCTCCCTAATATGACAAAAGTTCAGATTTTATAATGATAATTTTGGTATTCTCTCAGTCACAACTGTGGATATTTGATGTGTCTGCACTTTATCTGACCTAGTCAGCACCTGGACTATCTGATCTGCACCTATTCACCAGTGCATAGTGGGAAGCCAATCAAGTTAGTCACTATCAACAAATGAATAGATTTTAAGACATGATTAATTAAAACTCAGTAGTTTTTACAGTGGAAATACATTTTAAGTAAATCCTCAATTATAAAAGAAGCCAAGTGAATTGTGAATTAAACTTATTTGTATTTGTGGCACACAGGTTTAGAAACACTTGGAATAGTGGGGGAGAGGGGAGGGGCAGCGTACATCAATATGTTTTTCTCAAGAATAGATTTTCAACTAATTTTTTTTTTACTCTGTTACATTAAGTGGTAACAAATAAATGCTTTTACTATATGAAAATCCTGTGGTTACAAGAAAAGGTTTTAAGGAATGGATAAAAATATAAATGTAATCATAGTTTCATCTTGCTCCTTTCTATGTAGGCTTTCATTTGTCACCTGTACACAACTTGATCAAATTTGGTCAATACCGTATTTTACAATGAAAAATTTAGAACATTTCAAATGCTTATTTGTACCAAGAGGGCACTGAAGGTCAATTCAGAAATGCCCCTATATCAAAAGAAATCTTTCTCAAGGCATGCCCTTACTGTGCACCAAATTTCATGCTCGTATTATCAAAGCACAATTCCTTACATTTTTGGTACATATATATCTGCAGGATTACCAATGTATTCTAGGTTTCAAAGCAGTTCTTAAAGATAAGGCTCTACTGTATTTTTACTAAACATCTACTAAATAGCAACCAATCAAGAACTCATGCCTTAGCTATGGGTTCATAGTATGGATATGGTGTAGGAGTTTTTGAACTGACTGGCTAAATGTATTTCTAGTATTAACCTTGCCACACTTTGAAGCAGCAAAAGAAAGAATTTTGTATGATATTAATTAAGATAAGGATAATTTTGAAGCCAGAAGTCTCAAGCTTGATGCTAAGAAATCCTGTAATTTTTGGATGTGTATGTGAGTAAAAGCCATTCCAATGTCAAACTGGTATGTTCAGATGTTGGATTAAATTTCCAAAATGTTACCAAGGTGATCACAGTTGACATCCTGATATCTACTCCTTTCAAAAGTGATAGAAGCATATATTTATATAAAATTAAAAAAATTAAAAAGGAAAAAAAAAAAAAAAAAAAAAAATGATCACTGAAAGTGGAGAATAATGCATTGATGGGTCTAATAATCAATATCCTCTTAACAGTGGTGAATCAGCATATCTTACTCATGAAGACCCCAATTTCACTATCTTTGTGGGGCATCTCACTCATTTGCCTGCCCTCAGGTTGTCAGTACTATAAGCTTATATTTTTTGATGAACCCCCCTTAATTTTAATAGGTTGATTATTAAAGAATAATTGTTTGAGTAGTAAGTTATCCTACAAACCATGCTATATGATAACATTGGGTCATTCTAAAATATCAAATAACATGAGGCTTGTTGAATTCATCCTTGGATAGCTTTCGGTTTATATTTTGAGGGGGTGATTGAAAGTGGTGGGTGTGTTCTATTGATGATTCATTATCAGAATCTGAGAACATTCATACAAAGAATCTTCAAAATCAGTGTGGTCATCAAGGAAAAGTTCACAAAAAAAAAGATCAACACAGTTGTATTATTATTAGGATTTAAAATTAAAAAAAAAAAGAAAAAAAAAAGAAGATAAATTCATCACTTTTTCTTCTGGCTGGGGCACTTATCTCTCAGCTAGCCTAAATTAATTATTCCCAGATCCCACTATTAATAGATCTGGGAATAATTAAATTAGGCTCGCACTGTAAAATAGTGGTCTGCCACATCGCGCATGTGCAAGAAAGCGGACCACTACTACAACTAGCAGAATTTGCTGTATCCCTAGCACTCCGCAGGTTGAATAAGTTGTGATTTGGTATCATTTTAAGAGATATATTTTAAGAGATACTCCACCCTGTTCTAACTGGAAGATGCTTTTTTTGGTAGTGTTTATCCTGGTAGGTGTTATGCCATTTTGTCTTACTGATGCCCAAGTTCCCCCAGATATGCCGGAAACTTTTCTTGGTTCTGGAACGATGGGGGTGACGTTCCAAGGTAGAACGTTCAGTGGGCACTGTGAGTTTTCAGCTGTA
Source organism: Lycopodina hypogea (assembly GCA_963969325.1). Lineage (NCBI taxonomy): Eukaryota > Metazoa > Porifera > Demospongiae > Poecilosclerida > Cladorhizidae > Lycopodina > Lycopodina hypogea. The sequence goes on along the minus strand of OZ017779.1, from coordinate 21,005,893 downwards.
GTCATTGCAATAGATGAAACTCCTGCATGCATTAATTCAAGTTTATGTTATCTTATTAATGAGTGTGTGTTATTTCAATATCTAGTGTCTGATTTCTCTTTGTTAACCTTTGTACATATCCTCTTTGCTTCCATTTCCTAACTTGAATTCCACCCCTTCCTTTTGCTTTAGTTTCCTATTCAAAAGATGAGGACAAGAAATTATCATTTTATGGAGAGCGATACCAAGAAGATACTATTCCACCTCCTTCTGAATATTTCGCAAAAGCCAGAGTGAGGACCACTCACTACCGATATGGTCTGAGCAAGACCTTCCACATACAAGGGTAAGTAGATATATTTGTAGCCACACACTCAATATTATAATCTATGCATAGTTCTGTACAGAATACATGTTGTATATAGTTATGAAACATCTTATTGACTGTTTTGAGGGTGCCATAATCCTGTGTGATAATTCTACAAGTCATTTGAAATAACTTCAAATTATGCACAATTATAGAGCATGGGTATTCATTTGCTATAATACATGAATTCATTGCTATTCACATTCTTGTACTGAAAAAAGAATGATATATATCCTCACCAGCTTTTCATAGCTGCTGAAAGGTCAACGAGTTCTGAAATAGTTTGACTGTCTGTGATTATCAGTTGGTCTGCATTGTAAAAAGGTTGAAGAAACTCACCTCATAGAGATAATGGAAGGAGCAGTGGTGTTGGATTTTAATATTAAATGAATTTTTCTGTCCACATATTCTGTGCAGAGAAATAAAATATTATGATGAATATAAAATTGAGTGCAGAAATACTTCAAATTAAATAACTAGAATTTCTTTACGTTGCAGAATTGTTATTGCAGATGCATTTTTCAACCCTGATTCAGCCAGAACTATGGCATCTGGATGAAAGGATAATCCAAAAACAAAGTTTAAACAAATTATTGATTGCATTCCATAGGAAGTGTCAAGGCATCCTAAAATACCGTTTTTATTCAAAATCCAGACCAACTATCACAATAATGAATTTGCTTGCTTGATATATAAAATAGTAATTGTAAATATTGGCACCCACCATCTTCACACACAAACTTGTGTGGACTGAAGCTTTACCAAAGACCACACAGTTCTTTGTGACTATTTTCACCTCAAACCACTTTGGCGACAAAGCATTGTAACTTTTCACTATATTAGTGACAAATATTTATAATTATCTTGGAATTAAAGATATAGTGTCTGTGCATCAACTTTTCAGTAACTGTGTGATGTTCCATGTTTTCCTTTCCTTGCTATCACTCTAATATATCGGTAGTGTAGTTAGTGTGCCGTCAAGTTTCCGCCAGGATTGTTTAAACACTAGGAAACTGTACAGTGACTTGGTTGCTCAAACTTTGGAGCATATCACTTGTGGGAAATACCAGGTATCATATCTGGGCAGAGTTGAATCCCATATACTGAATCCAGAGATAACCTTTATACATGATCTAGCTGTATGGGTGATAGGTGAATCATAAGTTTAAGTAAGGTCACTTCACTCTTGTTCTATTGAAAAAAATAAGAAGGTCCTTCAGTTTCTCCTTTTTTTTTTCTTTCTGACTTTTATGAATGTTTGTTCTAAAAACTCTTCATTCAGATGTTTCTGCAGCACTCATTGTTCATTTACTAGTAATTTGTGTTTGCCATGTGAAGCAATATTAACTGAAGTAAAATTTATGAAAAATGAAGATAATTATGTGATATCTATCCTGGGATCAATTGAACCAGGTACTTCTAGTAAAACATAATTTATTATGATGAGCAATGAAATATATATCATAAGCGTCTTTTATTCTCTTTTTTTACCTTCACACCTTTCTTTTCCAGAATGTAATGCTCATTGAGATGAGAGGATATGTCCAAAAAAAAATCTAAATGGGTCATTCAAACCACCTAATCTGTAGTAAGGTCATGACATGTACACAAGCACACATGTACAAGCACATGCACCAGTTTTGCACATACATTAAATATATACTTACATGGAGGCACATACATGTACATGCATGCACATGTAAGTGATACTAAGCTGTGTTGGGTATTTAGTTGTTAATCTTTTTATCTAATACAATACTGTTGAAGAATCTAAAGCATTTCTTAAGTTAGGAATGAAAAAAGATATGCCACAACAGCGTCAATTGAGTGCTTGACATGATTATTAAATAAACCTGCACTTGAATTTTTAATATAATATTCAATTATTTAAATTTTTTTAAAAATATGTTCTTATCACAGCTACAGAGTTTTGTCTGACTTTCAATGCCAAGTAGAGGACCAGAGCTACGTGGAAGTGCCCAAATTCTGGGACTGGCTAGAAGATGCCACTTACACAGGAAAGACAACTCACCGTGATATAGATTACGATATGTGGGGAACCACGGTAAGTTCAATTTTAAAATTTATCTTTACAATTACAAATTGTTTGATGCTCTTGGTGCCAGTTTAGAGTGTTCTGGTGGGATAAGGTCAGGAGGGTTGGAATCCTGCAGGCACCTCAGAATGCAGCAGGTTAGGGAAGATAGGGAAATGAAGTTATATATGATCTCTTCTCGTGATTGCTGGAGGTTTTTTAAAATTAAGATAAAATGGAAGCTGGAGATGGATGTAGGATAGAGGGAGATAGATGTAGGGAAGATAGAGATGGATGTAGGGAAGATAGAGATGGATGTAGGGTAGAGGGAGATGCAAAGGAACAAGTTTGTTGTATTTTGTAAAAAAATATTATATCAAGAGTAGCTTATTAAAAGGATGCATTGGTATGGCACATGGTTTGAAACAGTATCAAAAGTACAAACATTATTCTTAACTGAAATCACATTTGTGCTTAGAATTTCAAAATTTTAAATCCTGTTAGGTTTCATTCCAGTGAAGTCTTAGTTTGCCCAGAATATTTTATCATGATTGTTTGAGAACTGTGGGAGGAATTGACGGACAAATATACAAACATAATAAGCTCTATCATATAAAAGCGTATTAAATTCAGCTAAAAATGAGTGTGTGATGTCTATAACATGTTCTTATTTATTTAAGATTGGAGACGTTCGTTTTGAGTTGGGAAAACCTCAGTCTGGACAAACTCTCAACAGTTCTACTTTTCCCTACGTTTACAAGAGGAACACACCAGAACAGTCCAACTTTTATTACTTTGAATCGTTCTCTGACACTCTGCCATTAGTCCATGGCAATTTTCAAGTGCCCGAAGCCTGCAATTGAAGAAAGATTTGTTTCAAGTATTTTATAGATTAATTTTTGATTAACATTATTGATTATAAATTTGACACAATTTTAAAATATATTTGTAAGATTGAAATTTGGTATAATATTTTGATATTTCTTGCTAAGAGACCATAAGTTTGAATCATGAGGTGGTACAGTTGTATGTGTTGGATCATATCTGGGTTGATATGGACAGTTCTAGTATACTCAGACTTCCCTTCCCTTGCACACATGTATACTGAGACTATAACAGATCCAGACTTTGAAAATAAATCAACATCTACACAAGACTTTGGTATGCACCTGCTTTTTGAGAGCAACTAGAATTGTAATCTGCTTGACTACAGAATTGTGCATGAATAAAGGTGGGAAAAAGAGGGAAGAAATAAATGAAAAGAAAAAAAAAAAGAAAAAAGAGAATGATTAAGCAAACCAGAAAAAAAAACAAAACCCAGCTATGTTCATAGGATATATCGTTCAGGTAGACAATCATCTGCATATTTTATCTCTAATCACCTCATGCCAAACATGCGTACAGAACTTCATTGACCAACTTGTTTGACCTTACACTTTGAGGTGTTGACTAGTCGCCTATTGACGCTGTGCTTCTGTGGTATCTGCTGAAGCCTGCCTCTTTGGTGGGAATGAATTTATGTGAAGCCACACAAGCATAACCATATTTAGCCATTCCTGCAGACTTTTATCAGGTTGTTGAGGTTGCACTGAAATTATTCTGGTTTTAAATGGTATAAGAAATATCCTACAAAAGAGCAAATAAGTTTAGTTGATATTCACATGAGTAGCATAAAGCTGTGTATAAATTTGCTTTTGTGTATTTTATATCAAATAAATCAGAATGCCTCAGACAATTTGCTAGGCCTGTAAAAAAAATTCATGAATCTCTTTGTGTTATTTATAGTGTATCTTAAGGTCCTCTCATGCATCTGTCTTTTTTTTTTAATCGAGATAGAACACATCTACCATTAACAATACTCCCTTTACGGTCCCTCTCTGAATCATATTTTTTTTATGCAGGCAGTAAATATTAATCGAACAATAAACAGTGCAATCATGAATGAAGTAAAAATGTGGCTCTGTTCAGCTTTTTCCATTGCCAACAGTTAATACTAGCAAAGGGGAGAAAAGCTGCTTACCGAAGGGCTCAGACAAGGGAGGGGGCAAGGAAAAATATGGAAGGGAAGAATAGGGGTGCGAGAGGGGAGAAGAGAAGAAGGAAGGAAAAAATAGGTGGAGTATGAAAGAAAAAAGGATTGTGGGAAGGCAAAAAAGGCCAGACCTGAATTCTAACAGAAGATTTCCCACTTAGTTGATCAGAGCTACCAGGGATGCCACTTTCAGGGAAATAATTTGGGAGAGAAATATAAAAGAAGAAGGAAAATAGCTGTTGAAAAGAAAGAAGAAAAACTACCAGAAAGAAGAAAAGGAAGGAGGAGAAATGGGGGTGGGGACGTGCACATGCACGCAGAGGCACAAATTGCACACAACACCCTCACTCCCCCACATCTGTAGCTACATAAGTTTTTATTCTGGCAATCTTGAGCTTTTGACATACTGAATAATTAGCAATGCAGTTTTACTGTTCTACAAGTCAACACAGCTGAATTTGAAAGCATGAATAATATGATTATCTTTTCTTCACTGATAATCTTTAGTCAGCTGCACTTCTGCTCCCTTTGAATCTTATTAGATAAAGTTCAGATCTTATCATGATAATATGGTATTCTCAGTCACAACTGTGGATATTTGATGTGTCTGCACTTTATCTGACCTATTCAGCACCTGGACTATCAGATCTGCACCTATTCACAGTGGGGAAGCTAACAAGGCAGTCACTACCAACATTGATAAAAAATAATAATAATAAAAATAAAAAAAAAATTAGATATGATAATTAAGCCTCTCAGTAGTTTATACAGTCTATATATTTATTCAGAAAGCCTCAACTTAATTTCTGTAAATGAAGTCAATTGTATTTCCAATGCTACTCAGTTTTATCAAATGAAGAGGAAGTCAAGTCAGTAATATGATGCCTTGGGTTATTGTGCGCAACTTGCAAGATGTGCTGCTATTCTTTCTAGCTAATGAAAACCCACCAGCTTGTTTAGTACCACTGAAGACCTTTAGGATGGGGGGTAGAGTGGATGAACATGTGATACTCAATATTCTTTTGCATGTTGGAGTTAGGATTAGCTGTGTCTGGACATGTACCACAATATATTATAGGATGGCATAATTTAAAAACATGTATATGCGATAGTTTTATGTTCATGTGAGTGGCGGACATTTTTTTATATGAATCGTAAAATTATAAGTTAAATTAAAACAAACAAACTAATACTTCGGAAACTATTTGTAGATTGATGAATACCATTATTATTAATATACATTCTATGTCTGTATTATCGTAATAGAATTTGAACTTCTATATTTCTGGCTTATAGGCTAAAGGTTGAATCATGAGAGGGTACAGTTGTGCATGTTGGATTATATCTTGGTTGATGTGGATAGTTGCAGTATTGAATCATAACTGTGGGTGGAGCATGGGAACACATAATTTTAATAGTGGGAGTGCCACATTTTAAGGAACAGCCATAACTGAGAGCATGTGCTGGATACAATTGGAATTGCAGGGCAAGTCTCACTTAAAGGTTTGGCTGAAGTTGGTTAAATAGAGTCAATTCACATTGTCAAACAAAAGGCAAGAGAGAAAGAGAGAGAAATCCTATTCCATAATTCCTAGTCTAACAAGTATGGAAAGTTCTAAACCTTCACTGGTGAGATGGCAAGGAGTGATTCAGTCACTACAAACATGTGAGTAATCAGGATTACATGGACACCTCTGGTTCAATTGATGTTGAAGTGATCTTTGAAATAGCCAGGGCAAGTTTGAAGATGACTGGAAAAGTTTCAAACCATTCCTAGATGGTTTAGCAACCATTAAAATCTAATCTTTTTGTTGTGATGGTGGGTAGAGTGTCTTGAACTGCCAAAATTCAGTTATGTTGCCATATGAATAAATATATTAAGATCAAATATTTGTCTTTGTGTGTATGTTAAAGAGCCACTCTTTGAAATAGTCAAATTATTCCACAAATCCACATAAATTTAGAATCAATGTTGCCAGGGGAACAGTTTAAGTGCATTCATATGAATATGCCCCTTCTGATGTTCCAAAAAGCCAAAACTCATACTTTGTCTAGTCAAAACTCATACTTTGGTATGACAAAACCTATGGAACAACAAACCTAGAACTTGGTATGCATACATAACTTGACTCTGGGAATAACATGGGGAGTGTCCCACCTGGCCACACCTCTTCTTGGTGTGCAAGGCTTAAAATGCCAAAAATGGTACTTCGGTAAAACACATGGATCTATAGGCCTAAATTTGGTGCAAATACACAGCATGATTCTGGGAGCAACATGGGCTGGATTGTACCTGGCCACGCTTCTTCATTTTTGTTTCTCAGGCTCAAAATAGTTGATACATATGTATGCAAGTTCATGTGTATCCACCTTATCATCAAAGTACCATACCAATTAAAAGCCATTATTCTGATCTGATCAAAATAAATCAGTACAGTAAGTAATTTAAAATAAGAAAGAGCTTTTTTCCTTTTTCTTTTTTTTAATAATTTTTAATTCTCTTCACACTCCATCATGGTTTTTTTTTTTGAAGATTTTGTGCCCACCCCATTAAGCATTACAAAAATGGTAATGCTTAGAAGGTGGGCACAAAATACTCAACTGAGCTCTCCACAAAGGTAGAAAGCCAACACAGCGAGCTCTCTCCGTCTTGCATGGCTTTCAGCATGTTTTCCACTGCCTATGCCTAGTATACCATGCCTACCAGTTCTCAAACATCAGTGGCCGCATTTGCGCTCGTTGTCATGACAACATTTGTTACAGTCCCTCAGACATCATCCACATTGATATTTTTGACACCTTCTGACATCTGAAAACAAGACATACCTCTGCGATCTTTTTACCCGGTTGATCTGACTTGAGGCCATACCAATGAGAGATTCTATGACTGTTATATTCCAGAACCTTCACCTCTGACCTCTGACTGTGGTCTGCAGGTCACATCTTTTGGCTGCTCCTAACAGCCTGCATAGCATGTCCACCTCCACAACAGCAGCTCACTATCCTCAGGCCACAAGGATCTTGAAACACTTTCACTGATAGCTGAAGGCCTTTTTCCCTGCCAAACGGGATAGGCGAACTTCCCTTGATTGTTTTCAGCACCGGAACGGCCTAAATGGAAGATGCTGGTGCGTTGCTTGAGAATGGAGCTGCTTTTTATGTACCTGGAGGGTCCTTCCTCCCTCCAGAGGCTGGGCTACGATGCTGGCTTCCTCCAACTAATTTTTTTTTTAGAGCTTTTCTCTGGACATGATGTGTTCCGTCTTACCTCCATATGTGGCATTCCATGGAGAACACCATCCCACAGTCCACACTATCTACCTGTGGAACCTCGGGTGGGGTTGGGCATGTGTAACAGTTGCCTTGCCCATTAGGACTCTAACTATACATAGATGGATTGGTTTTCTTTTTTTTGTTCAAAAAAATATTAAGTCCTTCAACTTAAAAACTTTAGTGATGCTGCATCAGGGAACCAATAGAGCTGTTATTAACCTGCTTCAACTTGCCTCAACCCAGTGTAGTGTTGGTCCAGTGTATCCCCATGGAGGTATTTTCAACCTACTTCAACTTGCCACAACTCAATGTGGTGTTGGTCTAGTGTGTGCCCCAGAGAACTCTTATTAACCTACTTCAACCTGCCTCAAACCAGTGTGGTTTTGGTCCAGCATATCCCCATAGAGCTATTGTCAACCTACTTCGAATTGCCTCAACTCAATGTGGTGTTGGTCTAGTTTGTGCCCCATAGAGCTGTTATTAACCTACTTTAACCTGCCTCAACCCAGTATGGTGTTGGTCCAGCATAACCCCATAGAGCTATTGTCAACCCACTTCAACTTGCCTCAACTCAATGTGGTTTTGGTCCAGTGTGTTCCCCATAGAACTGTTATTAACCTACTTCAACCAGCCTGAAACCAGTTTAGTGTTGGTCCAGTGCATCCCCATAGAGCTATTGTAAACCTACTTCAACTTGCCTCAACTCAATGTGGTGTTGGTTCAGTGTGTGCCCCATAGAGATATTATCAGCCTTCAACCTGCTTCAGGGTTTGTGAGTTATGTCAGTATTATTTGCCATTCTTTTATTCCATGTTTGTTTTTCTTTCTGTCTGCTACAGTTTATTGACCTCTTTATCTTGTTAGGCTCTGATTACTGTGACTCTGTCAAAGGTTCAAAGGTAAGAGTGCAGTAGGTAGTGATGATCCATAGTTACATCATGCAGGAAATTTTCCTGGAACTTTCCTGGAAGGGGGGGGGGGGGGTGGTGGTGAGGGGAAGGGGGAGAAGAAAAAAAGAGAAACCATGCTGATGTTTGAACTTGCACCCCTTTTTTTTATATCTTATTTTATATCTGCTCTGTAATACCTCCCTGGACCTGCCCTGGCTCTGGGTTAAATGTGTACTTCAATTATGGCTGTGTGTGTGCTTAATTCATGAGATTTGTAGAATTTGTTCATAATAGACTGCAACAACAACAAAAAAAATATTTTTTTATTTTTTTTAAAAGTAATAAAAATGTGTGGGACCAAATCCAAAAGATACGTTTGAAAATCTTTTTTTAGAAGATGTATAAGTACAACACGCCTATTTTTTTAAAAATTGTTTAAATGGAGAATAAAAAAAAATAAAAAAAAAAAAATAATGAAAACTTAGATATATTCCATGACTGACAATGGAGAACTAAAAATAACTGGAGTGTCCTATGCTGGAACTGTGAGTATAATTACTATTATTTTTTTTAATCAAAAATTGATGCTTCCAATAAAAGAAAAGAAATATTTAGAACAATTATATGAGGTTAATATTGTAGTGTGATTTACAATTTTTGGGTTTCTATAGAGTGAAAATATTTAGTTGTAACCACATGCATTCTCTGTGGAAAAAGTTTGTTTTGATCAATTAGTCTTAACAGCAAACTTTGTTGCAACCAAATAGTGAATAATTAGTTCAAAATTTCATTCTAGAGCCTAACTTGTGGATGTATCCACCCCTATTCCAAGTGATGGTGGACTTGAGTGACACAGGTAAAAACAGTAAACTGCTTTAAGTAGAGTGGGAATCACCAATTATTTGAAATCATCTAAGCTAAACATGAAAATGCACTTCCAGTAAACCAACCAAAAAAAACAACAATTTTCTCAAGGGTATGTTTCTATCCTATTTGTACTATTTTACTATAACATAAAAAAATTTCTCCTTCTCCTTCCTCTTCCCACCTCCAAAAAAAAAAAAAATGCTTGTGATAGTCACAACAAGCAGTTGGTTAAAATAAATCTATTTTCCACCATACTCCTAATTGGCAGCTTGGCTTGCAATGATTAAGACACTTTCTCCAATAAACCTTATCCCTGAACATTATTGGAAATGGCATTGGTAGAGTTTCAGATTTAATCTTCTTCTTGGCTCTTATTGAATTTATTGGTTAAATAACTTCTATGCCTTAGCTAATATTCTTGTTGGTCGACAGCCTAGGGATTGGTGGCTAAAGTCATATTTTATAAAAAAAAAATGTCTTACCTCTTCTCTTTTTTTTTAATTTTTGGATAATACATTTTCCACCAACTAATTAATACATAGCCAGTCACCAGTGTAGTAGCAGCTGCAGCTTTTTTTCCGTTGCAACACAACTTCCACCCCCACCCCCCCATCCCATTACTAATCATGTACTTAAGATTAAAAAATTCAGCAATGTTTGTTAGTTTTAGGGAATCATGTTTATTTTTAGCACCAAAGAGTGCAATTTATGATGCAACACTAACTTCATTGGTGTAGCTTCGCATTGCTTTTTTAGCCAAGACAAACCATTGCTGAATGCTTCTTCAGTCTCACTAAGAGTAATGGTGGGGCCAACTTGTCCTTCCTTCATCTTCCTCCTCATTAACATCAAATGAAGATAATAATGTTTTGACACATGCCTACCTTATCCTCATCAGTAAGTTCTTGCATACCAGTGTCACTCTCATTGATTGAAGGCCACTCTTCCTTTTCAGCTTCAGTTATAACTAATTGGTTAAAATTGTCTCATAACTCAGGCCGTTCTTCATCTAGGCTGTAACTCCTTTGACTTTAACCTAGCTTGTTCCAGGCACGACTTAGTGAAAGTGAAGATGAAGAAAAATATTCAATGCAATGTGTTATAGCAGTACTAGATTATTATATCATTCCTATTTTTTAAATGTTAAATATTTGAATGTGAGGAATAAAATTGAATACACCACGTCAGTATAACATATTTAAACGATACTTGTGAGCAATATCACATTAAAGAGGTGCATATATATAAATGTGTATATACATTTACATAGATTTACATTATACATGTGTACACAAATACACATATATACATATATATACATAAACATACATATACATACACGAGTTTATGGGAATAACTTCAACTGTTCAAGTAAGAAACAATACAGACAGACAGACAGACAGACAGACAGACAAACAGATAGACAGACAGACAGACAGACAGAGAGACAGACAGACAGACAGACAGACACACAGACAGACAGACAGACAGACAGACAGACAGACAGATAGACAGACAGAGAGACAGACAGACCAAAAGAGAGACAGACAGACTGACTGACAAACTGACAGACAGACTATCTCCACTTTGTACTATAGATTCAATAGCGAATATTTCTGGTGGCCTAGACAAATGGCAAAAGGAAACATAAATGGAGGCACTTAAGTACCATTTCTAGACTTTGTGATTTCATTCAAAATAACACTAATTCATAGGTAGGCTTGCGATCAGCATTGACTCTTGATTATTTTGGGAGAGGGTTGGGGTAGGGTAAGAGAACAGATATTTAAAAGAATCCAGTGTTTCGGGTCCTGATGCCCACATTGGGTTCAAGGTAGCCCATGTAACTGCCTGATTGAAATTTCATGTGCATTTGCATTGCCCAAACCACCAATAGCAATATGAAACATGATTATTGCTATTTCCCAACTAGTGTGCTCTCATTAGAACTTTTTTGGTATAAAAAATACCATGACAGACACCCAAGGATCATGCCTGCAAAGCTTCATCAAAATTCCTTTAGCTGGATAACTCTGATAGTAGGATATACGTCGCTACGCATTCCTATATAAACTTCACTTTTATAGATTAAATGATAGATTTGATGTGGTTCAGGAAACTGTATCATAAAGTAAAACCATCTCAGTCTGAATTGCATAGTCATCAGGTGACCTGTAATAATAAACCTAAAGCATAACCCTATTTAACTACTATAACCAAATATATTTTAGCTATAGTTACAACTAACTCTTTATATTGGATAATCAATACACTGCAACTATCAAACTGCTTTGAACAGAATGTGCTTAGAGCCTTCTGTTTTAGTTACTTGAGAGAAGCTCTCAAAAATTTTTGTGTAGAATTCTAATTGTGCCATGTTCCTATGAACATTCCAATAATTCCTTAAAAAATAAATTAAATCTTCATTTATCACAGAAAATTAAAAAAAAAATTTTTTAAATGAGGTAACTTTACTATCTATATACACTAATTGCAACATATACCCAACATTGCTAGGATATAATTAGTTGGACAGATGTAACATATGTGTATTTACTATGTGATTTTTTTTAAGAGGCTCTTTTTTCAAACAATGCTCTTGGTCCTTTTTTTTTAGCTACGACATACAGGTTCTTGAAATTGCAACTATTGAGCAGCCCACATATAGCTAACCATGAGACTAACACAGGCTGTCAATATGTAGACCAGCAACCATCAACATCTGACCCTGAGCCTTATGGATGCTTATGGCAATGCTAAACTTACTGGGAAACTGGACTCTCTTGCATGCAAAAGGAAGGTGTACTTGGGACTCGAGGCACAAACACATTGCCTCAATGACAATATGTATCAGTTTCTTCAAACCAATACTGTCCCATTGCACAGCTTTGGAGAAAAGTATAATAGCTGCTCCAACTTTGAGTTGCAGTTGATGTGTTTGGAGTCCAGGTGGTTACAGTGAGTTAAGGAACTCCGCTGGGTAGTGTATGATATGGTCCTGCCCAGATAGAGTGCTAAGGGAGATTTAAGTCATTATAAGTATTAAAATTTGTATCTGAAGCTGTGCATTGATGGGGTTGACACTGTCATTCTTCGGTGCCAGAATTGCTCTCTCATGTAATCACTGGTGGTTAATGTAGTGCTGATCAAGATTGGGGAAGACACGTTGCATGATCTCATTGTCAAAATGTCATTGATGTTATAGGTCCTCTGTTAGTCTGACAATGGTTTGGGCTTATTGCGTGCCACATAGTTGGCCAGTTAATGAATGTTGTAGGATGCTTCATAGAGGAATTCATGTGACAGGGCATGAGCACATTTAATTTGGACTATTCGGGGAAAGACAAAGCTGGTCAACTCCCTGTCATCCAGTTGTATCACCTTGTCTTTGATTACGATGAGAACCAGGTTAAACATGTCACATGTGAATGTAGAGTCGACTCCAGGGACTTTGACCTGTGCATAGTGTTTGATGTCCTCAGTAAGATTTCATCTGTGATGCATTTAGAGTGCGACAGAGTTTAATTTACCATATTGCAGCATGAGAGCAGAGAGGTTTCTCAGCCTGTACAGTGATTGTGAAGTGGTGGACTCATCAGGCATGGCATCCAAGTGTGGATCATTCTCATGAAGATCACGTAGGTTGTAGGCTTCTCGATAAGTTCTGCAAACGTGGCCAGCAACAGTAAGAAATATTTCAAAAGGAGTTGGACTTTAAAATCATAGAGAGCATGCGGAGGAAAAATCATCATTTCCGACTTGCATGGATCTCATAGAGTCTTCCAAGAGTGGTGTCTTTCTTCATACCTGGAAAGCCACTCACTGGTTTACCCTTATTCCAGGTTTTCAAACATCATTTCATGCATAGTAGGAGGTATATGACTGTATAGCAGAGTACAGGCAAACTTGTCTTTCTGACAAAGCATAAAGATGGCAGGCAATGTTGTGTCATTTGGAGTCTAGATCCACTGGTGGTCAATAGCAGGCTTGAAGTAAACACTCTGTCAATTTTCTAGATGAACATCAAGCATCAACACCATTGAGTGGCATTCGTGGATGGGGCAGAAAATCCTTCTTTAAATTGCCTTGTCACTGCTAATATACCTGCCCATCATTGAACTGTCTCATGTCATCCCTACTGATGGTATCCTCAAGTCCAAACATGGCTACAACCAAACTTTTGCAGATATACTCATTTATGTAATGGATGGTCTTCACAGAACTGCAGAAATCCACATTGATGCGGTCATTGAATGGTTCGGAGAGTAAAGGAGAGTGGGGTACTATCCATCTGCTGTCGATAGCAAACTCCTGCCTTCTCATCTTCAGTTTCACTGTGAACCCTCTATCAGCAGGCCTTCTTCTTTGATAAAGGGGTAAACTATCATGTTCAAGATATGTTTCCTTGAGCTCGTTGCGCGGATAGCACTCAATGCATTTCCCTTCACACATGCAGGGAGAACCATGGAACATTCATGTCTTGATAGTGTTATAGAACTGGGGGCATTCAACAGGATATGGATGCTCTGAGGAGGTGAATGAGTCCTACTGGTTTCAGGGTATTTTCAGTTATAACTGTAGAAGGATGTGAGCATGAGGCAGGCCTCTCTCCAGCTATTCAATTATGCACATGTCGCAGATAACTCGGCCAAAGTTGGAGACTCTCTTGATCATATTAATCAGCTCCTTCAACTTCAAGTGGAGGACCCTGGTAAGCAAATAAAAATAATCAGTTTGCATCCGAATTTAGAACAGTTTAGCCTTCACTTCTGGACAAGTGGTGTAGCAAGTTAATGTGATGAGCAGGTTTGGGTGGCCATTGTTTTGGACTTAGATGGTGGCATCTTGTGTCCTCTCGTGCATGTGTATTGGTACCCCATAAATCTGTAAAAATGAATGCAGAGCTCTCTTATGCTGTGTGCCCCAACAGCATCATAGCGAAAGCCATCCCTCAAGTATATGTACTCCTCACTGCGCAGTTCCTTCTGAAGGGTGATAGTTGTCGAGGGTCAATCCTCAACATGGACAAGCCAGGCTCAGAACATTTATTAATAAATTGTAAACATATATTCGAACAAGATAAACGACCAAGTTATGTGTCTGTACTTGTGCTGTTATTGAGTCTTAGGTATTATTTTAGTTTATGGAACCCTATAGGTAGCTAATGTGTTTAAATTCTAGGTATGTATGTAAGATTGTATCATGTAATGCTAATGTGTGGCTAGGGGTATAAAAGACCTTGGAAAGGCCACTGTCTGGAGTCTTTGCTAAATTGCTAATAAAGTTCTTCTTAATTTGTAATCTAAATTACTCTGGTATTTAAGAATCAAGGACCTTGTTAGCTGGGTATTGACTCTGGTGGCTGCAACCTACCATACCTGGGGATTAAGCAGTTCTTAAAATCCCAACAATAGTGTACAGTAACCTCTTCCCCTCCACCTTGGTTAACATGTCAGTGATGTACTGATGAAAATAGGTCTGGCTATCAAGGAGGAGATTGAAGTTGTCTTAACAGACTATAAGATGATATGCGTAGAAATCTATTGAGTGAACTGCCTTAGTGATGGATGGTTGCTTTGTAACCAGATCTGCTTGCATGATGCCAATGTGGTATCCATCTTTCCCAAGATTGCAGATCATAGGATACTGAAGGGCATCGTAGAAGCGGTGTGTTTTACGTTGGGCATATTCAGGATCTGTGTGAACAATGGCAACTATTGTTTTTGTGGGTGCATTGAAGCAACAGCTTTGCTGTCTTGAAGGGATATTTGTTTTCATCTATGATGACTCTGAAATCTGGTCATTCTCCAAGATGTACTTGAAGCAGGAAACATAGCTGTTGTGTTTATATAAAAATAGTGGTAAGGATCATGTATCAGAAGTTAGACTGAAATGCCCACTTCCTTACTCATGGATCAATGTAAATTTCAAAAGGGGATTTCAATGACTGTTTTAAGTCTAGTAAAAATAGCCTCAAAACGGGCTTGAGGGGCCTCAGATGTTTTTACCTATTGTGTGGCAACTTCTGTACTACACATTGCTTGAAGGTAGGCCTCACTGGCTCGATGGCAGGCCTCACAGGCCTGGGCTGTCTCTATCTATCGTATGGGAACTGCTATAATATGCAGTGTGGGCCAAATTGAATGAAAAAGTGACTCGTGGGTGCTAAGGTGCCAAACTTGTGTATGGAACTTGTCTCTGGTGCAGACTGCATTTACCAGATGAGTTTACAAGGCATCCTCAAGGGTGCTACCAGAGACCTCTTGATTTCTACAACACCTGACAGAAACTGTGGCATATGCATCTCATCCTGAACACCATAGTCATCCATAAATATTAAATCCCAATGATTGGGCCGCTATGTTATGCTTAAGACTCCAAACATTCACATCAGAAACCACTACAGCCACTGATTGTACACTTTTAGGTGTGCCCTCTCTGGTCAATTAACACTTATGTTAGTCTGAATTCATAAACCTCTTTGAGGATGATTATTTTAACATTGCCATGTCAAGAAAAATTGTTAAGAAGATTCCTAATTGTTCAGCTCCTCTTGTAGTAATCTAAGAGATTACAATATTCCCCACCATGTGAATATACTCACATGGCAGTGATGGAAACCCTTCACATTGCAGCATTGAAGCAGAACTGCAATAATTTCTGATGTGATAGCAGAGAAAGTCTTTACAGACTGACTTCATCAAGGAGATATACTGGACTACAACAAACTCCTATAATCTGTGGAGAGGATAATCATGACTTACTTCAATAAAATAATTCACTATCCCTCCCCACATCAACTCTGCTGAGCCTTTCCTATATTATGCATAAATGCTTCTACATACACCAACATTGAAGGAAGTCCTTAGAAATTTGCCCAAAAAAAATCAATAGTAGCATTAACTGCCAAAAATACCCCACCTTTAGCAAGGAAATTATCAACTATTAGCAATGGAATGAATTAACATGAATAAGCTCCGAAAACATAAAATACAACTACGAAAGTATCAAGACCTGCATTCCAATTACCCCCAAAGGATTACCAGATTAACATAAGTTGTGCAGTTTTTTCAGTCCTTGGTCCTGAACCACATCCAGTAACCATGTATATTAAGTATCAATGGCAACAGTGGTCTTACAGGAGCAGGAATTAAACAGATACTTATCACAAATTATATTGAGATAAATGAGAAAGTTCCAGATAAGATAGACAATGTATTAATTGTGACACATCACCAAGATGCACACATGTTCATACGGTTAAGTGGGTAAGTGCATACATTGGAGTATATGTTGTCCATGGATAACTCTTCAGGCAGCCTTAACTTTCTTGGCTTCTTCACTGCATACAGAAAAACATTTATGATGGAGGTTAATATATCATGGTCAGTGCACAGACATTAACTTTGTGGAATGTGTGGGATATAGTCTCACTTTGGAAGTTGAGTTGGAGCAGACCTTTTTGCGACAGTAGCAGCAGCTTTATCTGCAAGTTTAGGATCTTGCAGCCATCGCACTTGTTTTGACGGGCCATACCTGTCACACATGCACACACATATGCACACACACTAACATTATCCTCCTTGAAACTACATAGCCAAAATTTTTTTGTTTATTTATCCTTTCAGGACTGCCAGTGTTGATGCCAAATAAAATTTACAGGTTTTTTTTTTTTTTTTTTTTTTTTTTTTTTTTTTTTTTTTTTTTTAATTAATCGTACTACTAGTGTCTTCTCTCTCACCCTTTATCATTCTTGGCAGCTATAATGAAGATAATGGCAGGCTTGGATGAGGTGTCAATATGGGCAGAGGCCAACTGGTTGTTGGACACCACACAGGAACATCCAGGGCCACAGTACACCGATGCTAAAGCCATAGTGCCTGCAGCAGTGTCTGAAACCGGCTTCAGACCCAGTTTGATGCTGTACTCGGTGATACTTCCTGCATTATTTGCCGGTGGTTCCCACAAGAGACGAGCTCCGTCCGAACGCTAATGGATGAAATGAAATCATAAGCACGGTGTGGAAATAGAAAAAAAAAGAGAGAAGTGGAGGAGAACCATATCTTCTAACTTTTCTTATCCGAATAGCTGAAGGAGCACCAGGGAAGCCAGGCAGGCATGTCTTGAAGGCGGCAACATTCGAGAAAGAGCCACGACCACAGGAGTTGATACCACACACTCGAAACTTGAAAGCTTTGCCTGGTTGTAGCTCGACCTTCTGAACCGCAGTGGTTGCTGCACCAAGCCTTGTCTAAAATGATATTTCATCACAAGAATTAACCCAAGCTCAGTATGTGCAACACACAAGCAGAAAGCAGCTGTGGTTAAAGTGGTAACTCGTTAAAACTGCACATGCACACTTTAACTTATTACACTATCAACCACACCTTACCTGATCCATGCGGAAGTCCACATTTGTGGAGTAGTCAGTCACTGTATACTCTATCCCGTTGACAACATCAACATCATACCACGTAGGGGTGACTTCCATCTGCTCTGTGCCTGGAGCATCTACTCCGGTGTTAGTGTCATTAACCTCAGTCATGGTTGATGGAGCAGCGAGTGCCACTGCCTCGTTTGGCTCTGTCTTGCTGGTTGTTGATGCAGAGGTGGAGTCTGTCTTAGCCTTAGAAGGCATGAAGTTGTACGGCTGGATCTGTAACAAGTAATTGTCCGCTATAAAGAAATGAGATGAAGAGCTGTTAAAAAGGAGAGAGGTGATTAGAAAGTGATGGACGATCAATAAAAGGTAAGGGTATGACCATAATATGTCAATAAAATAAGAAAAGAAAAAATGTTCCCCTATCAGAGACACTAATTCATTCCAGAAAAGCTATTTGAGCTAATTAGTTTTGAATATGTGTTAATTACCTGTATGAATTGTCTTATTAATTGGTTGCAGTTTTCTCTACTAAATTAGTGTTACAGATAGAAATGATGGTGAATAGTCATCAAGGAGAATGACATTACCGAGCCACCAATGACAACTGAGCTCTCTTGCACTGATACCCATTCATTTAAGAATAGCAGCTTCAGAAAATTAGTTATGAATACATGTTGGTTGCCTGTAAAAATGGTCATGTCAGTTACTACCTGTTCTGCGTGTAGAGTTTGTGTTACAGATCATTTTTATACTAACTCTGCAGTATTCATGAACTTCTGTCTGGTACATAAACATCTGTGGCTTCTGTGTATGGAATAGTTCCTGTCAGAATTTAATTCATGTTCCCTTAAGCTAGAAATATGAAGTTTATCGTGTGATGTTAGACAATATATCTACATTTAAGAGAACATTCCAATTAAGTCAATTTAATGTAATTGCTGGGAGATACAGAATTAAACACTGTCTAACATCATATCCCCAAAAAGTAAAGAGAAAATAGCAACAGCTGTTTTTCTTTTACAAACATATTTGGTGTTTGCCAACTCACCAGAGGAGACACTGGTCCAGAGAACCTTGAGTGACTTAGTGCCAGATCTGACCAGTTGAATACGACCAGGGGCAACTGGCATCTCGGTCTCCAAGAACCACAGGTCGTTGCAACATACCTGAATTGGGAGTGAGTGTGTGTGAGTGGGATTGAGTGAGTGGGTGAGAAATTTAGTGAGTGAATGAGTAAGGGAGGGATTGAGTGAGTGAGTGAGTGAGTGAGTGAGTGAGTGAGTGAGTGAGTGAGTGAGTGAGTGAGTGAGTGAGTGAGTGAGTGAGTGAGTGAGTGAGTGAGTGAGTGAGTGAGTGAGTGAGTGAGTGAGTGAGTGAGTGAGTGAGTGAGTGAGTGAGTGAGTGAGTGAGTGAGTGAGTGAGTGAGTGTGTACGATTGTGAGTGAGGGAGGGAATGTGTGTTGGGATGTGTGTGAGTGTGTGTATGTATATATGTACATGTATGTATGTGGGAGAAGGAAAGTGGTATGTATGTCCTGACTGTTCCTTCTCTAACTGACCTGGTGGTTCAACATCTTCTTGTGACCTTCCCTGCCACTCCAGACGTACATCTTTGTGCCGACAACAGCTGCTATGTGTCCAGCACGCTCACACAGAGCAGCAGGGATCCCACTTGCCTCAGCATTACCATCTTCTGTGGTGAAGTTAGATATCTCCTCCCATGTGAATGTGTCTAACAACAGAAATGCACGCATGTTGCATTCTGAGTAATGGAATTCTCAACCAATGGTCATGACTACTGGTTAGCACACCTTCATTAAGTACACTATTATGTAACACAATCACACACCAAGTAAGAGCATTACACACCTCAACCCACACCCTATTAAGACCCATTTTCTCACCTGTGTTGAGGCAGGCTAATGAGTTTGAACATTTCCACTCTGTCTCATGTATTGGGTGCCTTCCATCTTCACCAAAGACAGGTACCCAACCACCAAACACAAACATTTTATTCTTCAGCATGACTGCTGAGTGCAAGCTACGTGGGAGTGGGACAGGGCCTTTGCACTGCACATTCTGCCACTCTATGTGTTCTCCTGGTGAACATGATAGGACAATCACCATATATGAAAGAACAGACGTGTTATAAAGACTTATGGAAGGTCATACACACACAGACAGAGATAGGTGGGTGTGAGTGTGTGTGAACGTGTGAGTATGTGAGCATGTGAGTGTGTGAGTGAGTGAGTGGGTGAATGAGTGAGTGAGTGAGTGTGTGTTGACAACCTGATGTGAATAAGACCTGCAATGAGAGCAGATAAGAGAACACCATATGTGCAGCTTATTTGAGTTGCTCACCAACATTGAGAATCCACATATCACTAAGTCTCTTTACATTCATGCCTGCGTACACCAACAACTTGTTGCCAATGGTAACAGATGTGTGGCTCTCCCTGGGGCAAGGGACAGGACCTTCAATGTTGGCGCATTCCCATTGAAGGGAAGTTCCCTCCAAAAACTCCAAAGTGAACACATCATTCAAGTACCTGAAATAAACGCGTGTTGCATTTTAGTAACGAAAGTTCCTCATTAAATATATAGACTATGTGGAGACAAATATGACTCAAAGTTTGTGCATCACTCCATTGGTTTCTCTTATTTGAAGTAGATTAGAATTTAGTTTAAAATTTAAAAAAAATGTAAGTCTAGATATGTAGATATGTAGATACTCACTTGGGAATGATCAGCATGGGGTCACTGGACAGGTTGGTCAGGCCTGCAAATACGACAGCCTTTCGGCCTACCAAGTTGAAGGAGTGCCCCAACCTGGGGCAAGGGGGCTCCAGTAGTGGAGTGAGCCTACGCCACTCCCACCTGCTAGCATTCAGCTCGTAGAGCTGCACAACATTCACATCCACATGAACACATTCATTACATTTTCATCAATCCTTCACAGCATTACTTAACACAATCAAAAAATTTGCATTGAAAAGGATTTGTTGCACTTAAATGCACAAAAAGAATGGGATGACTCTTACCTACTGCATCTCTCCAAATTTAATAGTGTCATTGAATCTATAAGCTACTACCTCTGTTTTAATTTTCAATCCTTGGATCACCACCAAAAGGTGAACTAAAGCAAGCTAAAAGGCTATTATAATAAAATATATAGAGCACTTTTCTATTTATTTGTACCAGCTGAAGTAGTATCTCATGAAGGATTCTTGCTCAAGTAAATGATTCCAATGAAATAATTGTGATTTGTTCGATGCTGTCCCTTCTTGAGCGATAAAAAAAATAAAAAAATTAAAAAAAATAAAAAAAAAATTAAAAAAAATTACCTCAAACAACAGGAGAAAATGAGGTTTTCCTAAACCAGACTAAAACCTTTCCCCGTAATCAAGGACAACATGTAATAAGTTTCTTCAAAATCAGTTGAGCTATTAAACCATTCATAGTGAAAAAACACAAATATTATGTCCAGTGATCTGGTGATAAACACTCACATCATTGGAGTAGCATCCATCCTCCATCATGCCTCCGAATACAAGCAGACGCACACCATCACAGATGAAGCCAAATGCAGCACAGCCTGTGGGTTTCTCTCCACACACCTGGGGCATGAACCACTGGCTCGTGGCTGCAAGCACAAATAAACACATGAACAATGTATTAGGTTGTTGTTACTAGCATATAAATGGTATCTTGATTCATTATAACACACTAGGAAAAAAAGTTTTTCGGTCAGCCTTAAGCTTCCTATTGTCACGAACTGGTGCAATCTCATTAATGCATCTGTTTGCAATATCACGACATGGTGAATAGTTCATTAAACCAGTGAATGCATGAGAGGGCTGGAATGTAATATGAAAACGGAGCTGTGGATGCAGCTCTAGTAATAAATGTCCTTTTGAAATGTGGGTTTGTAAAGATAGCAAAACCTGGGAGCAATCACTGCTTGTGTATACATGCGTGATCATCTGCATGTTGTCTACCACTTTTGTTCCAAAAGATCTTAATCTAATCTTGTGTAGTTATACCCTTTACCTGCTTCTGAACTTATAAGTCAAAGTGTCTGATTGGTCAGATTGGTATAACATGAAGTAACGGACAGTTATAGTGTTAGTGATGACTAAATTTCATGGGCAATCAACAGCTGTGTATTTCAAAGCTTGCAAGTTGCATAGTTCAAGAACTCTGCCTTTAATATCTGAAACTGTAATTATATATTTTTGGCATATGATGCACATCTACTAGGATCCTGAAAAAATTGCCACAGTGACTAGAAAGATTAATCCATGTCTAATGCATCTGGCTATGTGAGACTTCTTTAAAAATCTGTTGGGATCCAACAACACCCACACCCAGAGTTTAAACATTTAAATCAATAAGGCATGTCCATCACTGCTTGTTTCACTATATGGACTTTAACAACTACCAATGATTCCAAACGAGTCAGTTGTCATGAATTGACCAGGCTACAAGCAACCACAGTCCCCAGCAAACAACAGTAATACACTACATACAAACGTCTTGGGACTCCTACAAACAGTGCCCTCAAAATATAGTACCAATGAACAAATAAAAATACCTACCTGTGTTCAAGACATGCAGTTCTTCATTAAAATAATTATTTCCACCTCCAAATATGAAAATCAGCTCCTTAATGGCAACGGCTTTGTGCCCTTGACGAGGCTCAGGAGCAGGACCTCTGGTAGAGTTCACTTTCTTCCACTTCATCTCGAATGGGGTGGATTGCGGGTCAGGGTAACTAGCCACGCAGCCTTTCTCAATGGTAGTCTCAATAATAGTCTCAATGGTAGTCTCAATGGTAGTCTGCAGAAACCTGACCAGCGGACATTTTGTCTTACTCAACAACAACTACACGTGCACCAAGTGTTAATATGGTAAAGGTCATCATCATTCTTTTACTTTCAAAAAATCGATTTGGATAGCTTACCTTTGGAGACCCTTTGCGGTTAATCCTCAACTGCTTGGGTTGCTGTACGGTTGATAGGAATGCTTTCCCACGTGCCAGAGTGGCATCCGGCCTGATAGCTATCCTAGTGGGTGGCCAGCACGTGAGGAAATTAACGTTGGACAAGCTAAAGGCTATAGTGATCCTGGACCCCACCCACCCCCCCCCCCCCACCAATCCTCAATTAAGAGTAAGAAATAATCCCGCCTGAGATGATGACAGCATCTAGGAAACACCAATTTAGTATTGGCAGGTAAAATGATATTTTGCACACACCACAAGTTGATGTATCAGAAAATTTGTTGAAGAAGACTTTGTGTGCATGTTATTTTGGCTGGCTTGCTTGTTAATTAATTAATTGTTATCTGTGGATGTTAAAATTTCTTAATATACCTGAGAATAATCCCAAATTATTTATCAGAATATTATGTTGGAGTTATTCCTGACGTCCAATGAGGTTAATGGGGAATTTGAAACCCTGTGCATGAGCATTCATGGATTGTGCAAATATCCTCTTGGTTTCCTAGACTACCTCCTCCTGCTAGGATCACACTTCCATATCCAGAAACACACAATACATAAATGTGTGTTGAAAGCTTCTCCCCTTTATTCTAACACTATGAAATAAAATTCCTGATAGTGTCTTCTGTGTTTTCATTTAAGTGCTACTTCCATTTTTAAGCATGTGTAATGAAGTCGATGTAATAATCAATGTCAGGAAAGTCTTTACTTTCTTTTTCTTTACTAGCATAGCAAAGCTCTGAATCATCAGTTTCTTTGGGTTTTCTGTTATAATTCCGTCTCCAGTTGCATTATATATTTAACTAATTTTATCAATACGTTTCTAATATTTTTAAATTGTACACAGATCAAGAAGTTAGTACGTAGTATAAACAGATTAATTTCCTTCATGCAGAGCTCCTATATTTGCATTTATTGAAGCACTGAATTAACTAATATATTTTTTCTAGGTTACGTGTAATGATGTTTCTCCCCCAACCAGTGCTGTAAAGGGTAGATTCAACTTTGATCCTCATTTAGCGAAAGCACACCATTGTGGTCATGGGTCATGCTGTGACGACCGAATGCTCTCCATACGGCCTGAATATCAACAATGCTGTGTTTCAGTTTGAGACATGTAACCCTGGTCCAATAAATATCGGAATGAAGCTGAAACGACAAGCTCCAGAAGAGGTGAGTGAGAATTGATTATTCAGTGAAAGTTCATTGTTATGGTTTTAAAATTATCATTCCAATTTAGTGCATGTTTATAGCTTAACGATTAGCAAGAATGGAAAAGAAGTGATATGACATCTATTCCAATTAAATACTTTTTTTTTTACTTTCAAACTAGTGGCAATGGGAAGAAATTGATGCAATGCAATTACAGTGGATCAATATTGTTTTAAGTTTCCCTGTCAACAATCGCAATATAAGTGTTAAAATATATATTCTAATTAAAGTGTACACTCTGTGTAGCTTCGCTATTCGCTATTAGCAGCCATGGGAAAGTAGTGTTTATATTTACGAGAAATATTGAACCAGACACAGATAAGTCCATTAGTGAATCACTCCAGGAAAAGAGGTTTTTTCAAAGGTAAATAGATATTTTGATTGCATTTTTACATCTTGCCAAGTTGGAGTACTCCAGCTTTCAAGCAATTTGAACTGTGTTTGTTAGAAGTGATTGGAAACCAGTAAAGAAGTAATTGTTCTTGTCAGATGCCTGTTGATTTGTTCTACTACAGTATATTTATGTCAAGATGGAAGTGAAAATTTTCCTAATACATGATGTTAAAGCAATTGGCCTGAAGTTGGACGGTGATGAGGGGTCATCCTTGGCAGAACCTTTGGCAATCAGTCTAATGGATG
This sequence comes from Lycopodina hypogea, assembly GCA_963969325.1. Taxonomy (NCBI): domain Eukaryota; kingdom Metazoa; phylum Porifera; class Demospongiae; order Poecilosclerida; family Cladorhizidae; genus Lycopodina; species Lycopodina hypogea. Next base: position 20,981,214 of record OZ017779.1, on the reverse strand, counting down.
CAGTTTTCCATGCCTGGGGAATAGTGGATGTCTGCCAACATTGATTGTACAGTTTGAACAGAGCATGCAGAATCTGGTCTGGAGGAGATGGAGTGGAAGAGGCATTAGATCTTATGATTGTGCTTCTAATCTCTTCAATGGAGAAAGGTGACTCATTAAAGTTGAAAACAGGATCTTCAGCTGATGGCATCCCTGGTGGCTGATGAAAAGATTTTGGCTGAGAGCTGTATACAGATTTAAAAAATGGAAAAGCTTTATCCTCTGCGAAAGCTGGATTAATTCTTTTGGTAGTATTATTATCAAAAAGATGTTTCACATACTTCCAAAAAGAATTATGACAGAGGCTCCGTTCTTGTCTGATGGATTGAGACATTGATTCTGCCCTAGATTTCTTGACCATCTTACTCTGCTGCCACACCAGATTAAAGAAATTTTTTGCTAAAGTTTGCATATCATCCACCAGAGCACCATTCTTTTTAGCATGACGAAAATCTCTCCCAGCCTTGGTTTTGAGCTGTTTGATCTTTTTCAAGGCTCTGTCATGTTTTGGTCTCCTGGAAGGCTTACTATTATTTTTTTCTTTACGTCTATGACAACCATACCGACTACTGAAAAAATTAAAAATACCATCAGCTAGTATTTTATATTTGTCCTCCACACAACTGGCTAGCTGTACTGCTGGTAAGAGGTACACCAAGAAATGTTTATCTGCCTCCATCCATTCAGCCTCTGACCCTGGTAGTTTAATGGGATATTTGCTATTATGATGACCAGCACTAATAAATGGAGTTAGAGTGCCTGCTAGTGTATATGGAGGTGTAGTAGATGAGATCTTTTCTTGTATGTATGTAGTGGTTTGACAAGATAAAGAGGTCAAAGATTGTGATGGTTGATGTGCATTTGGAAAATTATGCATAGAATGCTTATTGTGAGCATGTGGTTCTAGTTGAAGTTGACTATTTGTCAGTTCAGTAGATGATGCAAGAGTTGGCGAATGAATATCAATTAATAGAGAAGTTTGTGGAATGGTTTCAGAAGGATTATTAGATAGAGGTTGGAAACGTGAATCACTAGTAAGTACTTTTCCAAAATCCTTGACTGACTTGCAGAAAGGATTTTTCCTAAGGTGAGTATCTAACCTCAGAAATAACTTGTGGCATTTAGGGCATCTCAACTTCTTTGGAAGCTCAGACCTAGCCTTTTTATCAAGGTTCTTCTTGGCTAGATTGGGTAAATAGTCTCTACCATCTCTCTCTGTGCATTTGCTGATGTGGTTACCGAGACTAATAAATATTTTGCCACAAAAAGGGCAGGGAGAAGAGAGTTGCCTTGGAATTTTATGGTTTGTTATGGGTAAAATAGAAGCATCTTTCTTACATTTTTTTGTTGCCATGGAGGTTGCTATGTTAGTATTTTAAAATTTTGAATGAAGTAAATGAAATTCCAACTAGTAAACCTTTCCAAAAAACAGTTGGTAGATAGCTGCAGATTAAATTATCTTATTTATATAACAACTCACTAAAGATTCTTGAATAAATAATTGAGATAGTTAATTGAAGTCTGGTTGCTATGGAGGTAATGTTATGGCCTCAATAATTCGAAATTCAGCTAAGCAAGCCCCTTCAAATCTTGTCAGTTATAGTAGTAATACTACAACAATTCATAGACTTGTTAAGGAAACACTCTTTCCTGGTTTAAACACAATAAGAAGAGTAAGCTTGCAAGAACATGAAAATAGCAAATTTAAAAAATTCAATTTTTTTTTTTTTTTTTTTTTTTTATTGTGGGAGTTTGGAACAGATCCCAGATTCGAAGTTAGGAAGGTTGGGAGTGACACCAGGGCCGATATTTATGAATTTATGAGTGGATGGAGAAAGATATCAGAGGCCATGGTAGGAAGGTAAGGAGAGGGTTCGTGAGGAAAATGTTAAAGTGGGGCGGGGTGTTGAAAAATTCCATGGCCCATTTGTATGAGGGGATGGGGGGAGAGATCCCTACCTCATTATGAAAGGGAGGGGGGGGGGGTGGTGGTGGTAGTAAATAGGGGAGAAATCCCTGTGCACTTGTATAGAGGGGAACAATGTAGGATCGTTGTGTAGAGAGCATGGGGAGATTCCAGAACAAAATAGTATGGTGGTGGGCAGATTCATGGGCCCATCATGTGTAAGGTGAAGAGATGTTTTGGGGAGGGGGAGGAGGTTGGGATGGTGCGGTGAAGTTCAAGGATCTAAGTGTTGGATGGGGGACGGATGGGAGATTCCAAGGCTTATTTATAAAGTGTGAGGTGAAAATTCCAGGGCTCATGTATATGTTGCATGGGGAGATTCCAGAGCCTAACTGTATGGGGGTTGACAGATACATGGTCCCATGTTTAGGTTGGGTGGGAGATGTACCAGGGCCTAAGTGATGTGACGAGGGGTTAGGGAATGTGAGATTATAGGGTCATGTTGTTGGAGTAGAGTAGATTCCGGGGTCCATGTATAGGGTTTGTTGTGGAAATTCCAGGTGTAATGTGTTGGGGGTAGGGTGTGAAATGCCTTTGCCCAGTTGTTGGGTGGGGAGAAGATCCAGTGTCCATATGCAATGGGATGGAGTGTGGTAGATTCATGGACCAATTATTAGGTGAGGAGTGGAGAGATTCCATGGTCCATATGTGGGAGGGCATAAGAGTTCCTAAGACTCATGTGTAGGGCGAAGGTGTGTTGCAGATTGAAAGGCCTATGTGTATGTGGAGTGGGGGAAATACCAGTGCCTATGTTTAGAACGGGGGTGGAAAGGTTCCAGTGCCAAAATGTAGGAGTGGGGTGGAGTGATCCCATGGACCTAGTTTTTTGTGTGGGAGGGATAGATCCTATGGCCCATTTATGAGTGTGGGGAGAGTGTGTGATGAGATACCATTGCCCATATGCAGGAGGGAAATCATACATCCATGACTTTTGAGGACAGATACCCCAAGGCCCAATTGTAGGGTGTGGAAGATTTTAGTGTGGAAAATTTTGGTTAAGGCTTATGTGTGACAAAACATTCCAGGCATTATATTAGGGGGGTGTGTTGGAGATAAATCCAAGGGCCCTTGAGTAAGGTAGGAGGTTGGGACAGATCCCAGGTTCCAAGTTAGGGAGGTTGGGGGTGAACCTAGGGTCCATATTTAGGATGGGGTCGAGAAAGATCCCAGAGCCCATGCGTAGGAGGGTTGGAGGTTGGTACTGAGGAGTAAGTTCAATGGTGGGTGTTTTAAAATTCCATGGCCCATGGGTATAGGGGGACATATCCCAATGCCAATATGCAAGCATTGGGAGGGGGGTGGGGGGAGGGAAGGGGTGCTGGTGGTGATAGAAAGGAGGGTATATTCCTGTGCACATGAATAGAGAGGAAAATTCCAGGGCTCATGTGTTGTTTTGGGGTGGGTGGGAAATTACAGAGCCCATATTTAGGAGTATGGGAAGATTCCATAGTCCATGCATAGGAGGGTTTGGGGAGATTCAAGTGCCCATGTGCAGGAGGGGGAAGAGATTCCAGAACCCACGTCTTGGGGGGTGGTGGTTAGATAAATTCTAGGGCCCATGTGTAGGTGGGGTTGGGAGAATCCAGGGGTCATTTATTAGGGAGGGTGGGAGATTCCTTTTCCTAAGTGTAGAAAGGGGAGATAACTGAGCCCATGTCTGGGGACACATATCTAAGGGGGGGATAGAAAATCCAGTGACTATAAGTTGGGGGTTGTGGGATTCAAGGGGCCATGTTTATGGTGTGATAGAGAGGTACAAGAGCCCATATGTTAGTGGGGTGTGTGGTGGAAAGATTTAGGGTTCATGTTTATAGGTGAAGGAGGATTCCTGGGCTTATTTGTAGGGAGTTGGAGGATGAGAAATCTCTGGCTATATATATGTAGTGGGCGAGATCCCAGTGTCAATGGGTAAGAGGGTAGGAGGGGGGAGGGGGATATCCCTATGCAAATGTGTGGTAGGTGAAGATACTAGGACCCATGTGTTTTTGGGGTAGGGAATAAGAAATTACTGGGACCAGTTGTAGGAGTAGGAGAAAATTCTAGGGTCCAAGTACAAATGGGGTTTAAGAGATTCGAGGGCCCATATGTACGGGAGGGGGATGGGAATTTCCAGGTCCAAGTTATAGGGATAGGGAAAACTTCGAGGGTTCTGAGTCAACCCCAACTTCCCCCACTTGGATCCTAGAAACTTTCCCAACCTTCCTCCATACACATTGGCTCTTAAATATTTCACCATCACATCCCCTAAATATGGGGCCTGCAATCTCATGACACCCATAAGCTATGGTCTATAAACTATCACTCCCTACAATTGGACCTGGGTATCTATCCTCTTAAACATGGGTCATGGAATATCTTCATTCCCTACATATGTCTCTGGGATCTCTCTTCCCCCTGTACATATGGACATTGGGACTATATTTCATTAATGAAAATGGGCCTTATAACCATCCCAATAACAGCCCTACACAGGAGCACTGGAATTAACACTCCCCTTTACACATGAACCCTAAAATCGCTCCACCCAATACCTTTACATATATCCTCAGTGATCTCTCAGCACCCCTCCCTATACAAGGACCCTGGTATCTCCCACCCCGCTACAAACGAACCCTAGAATCTCTATTCACCTTCTAGACATATTTCAAGAATCTCCCTCCTCCCCCCAACACCAACTCCCCACCCACCCCCCCACCCCCCCACCCCCCACATGGATCCTGGAATCTCAACCCAACCTCTACATCAGGGCACTGGAACCTACTTCTACATATACATGAAACCAAAATATTCCTACCGCCCCCATCCACTAATGGCCCATGGAACATTTCCCAACATTCACACAGGCCCTGAAATCTCTCCACCCTTCCAACAAATGGGCCCTTGAATTTTTCCACCCCATCTCACAGACGTCGGTTATAGGAACTCTTCCCTCCTTACACTTGGGCCATGCAATCTTCAACCACAACCCTCCTCTAAACATGGGTCACCGTATATCTCTTCTCCACCTTTGGGCCCTTGGAAATCTCCATCCCATCGCAACATCCCTACACTTGGACTCATGAATACCCACCCCACATACACAAGGTCACTGTGATCTCTTCCCCCCTTCCTAAATATGGGTCCTGTGGTCTTCCCCAACATCCCAACAAACAAATGGACATTGAGAGATCTCTCCACCCAAACTTTTCACCTAAGTTTAGGCTCTGGAATCTCTCTACCCTACTAAACATGGGTCAAAAAATCTTTCTCCACCTAAAAGAGAGACCCTGTGGTATCTATACCCACTACACCCTCCACTTGATCTGCCCACACCCCCCCCCCCACCCATAAAAAAGGAACTGGGATTACCCAACATCCCTTAAACATAGGCCATGGGATCACTCTCTCTTCCCCTCCTAAACTTAACCTGTTGAATCTCTCCCCATCCCCCTCCTACATATTAATCCTGGAATCTCTCCACTCCACTCCACTCCACTCCTAAATTTGGGCACTGGCATTCCACAACCCCTATACATGGAACCAGGAAACTACAACTCACACACCCACCACCAATAATCATGGTCACAATGATCTCCCCGAGTCTGCTACACATAGATCCTGCAATCTCCACCCCCACTAGCCCTAAGAACTCTCCGCCAATCTTTTACATGGAACCTGGAATGTCCCACCCCACTCCTGCACATAGGCATTTGAATTAAACCACCAACCCACCCCCCCCCCTTCCCCATGGACCTGAGAATTCCCTTCCTTCCTCAATGATGGGCCTTGGAATCTCCCATCCCAACAATTCCCCATTGCATGGGTCTAGAATCATTTCCTACCCCCATACTCCCCCCCCCCCCTCCCCATCCACAAGTATGAGCCATGGAAATCACCCCCACTGAAACACTGGGACCTCAAAACTCCATCACACTCCCCAACACATGGACCATAAAATAATCCCACCCATCCTAATCGTGGTCCCTGGAATCTCCCCTACTACACATGTGCACAATAATATACACCTCCCCCCCAAACAACCCTCCGCCCCCATTCCTTAGCCTTTGGCCTTGGTATCTCCCTTCACCTATATATGGGCCCAGAGATCTCCCCCATCTTCCAAACTTACTAAACATAAGCCATGGAATCCCCACCCAATTTACAGAAAAAACCCTATAATCTCTCTACCACACACCCTCCCCAACCTACATATGTTCCTAGAATCTCATAACCCACAACACATGGGCCCTGGATTTTCAATTCCCCCTCTAGATATGTATATTAGAATATCCCATCCCAACTACCCCCCAGCACATGAGTTCTGGAGTCTCAACCCAATCCCTATACATGGGCCCTAGAATCTACTACCCCCTATACATGGCATTGGAATCTTCCCATTCCACTCTTCTACAAATGGGCTATTGGATCTCCTCACCCTCCACATGAGCCTTGGAATATCACCTATCCACCTCTTAGCATGGGCTATGGTATCTCACTACCCTTACACATGGATTATGAAATATTACGACCAAAAATCCCTAAAAATTGGTCCTCAGGACCTACCGACCACCATCCTATACATTGGCCACAAGATCTTTCATCACCCCCATCCTAAAAATGGGCCCTGGGGTTACACCTAACTTACTAACTTAGGCCTTAAGAACTATCCCGATCTTTCTCCTTACACATGGGCCCTTGAATCCTCTCCACCACACTTACACATGGGGACTGCAATCTTCTGTTTCCCATTAGCATTAAACTCAAATCTTAACTCCCTACAATTGGACCATGGAGTGTCTATCCTCTTAAATATGGGCCTTGTATCTCTTCATTCTTAAACCTGTCAATGGAATATTTCTTCTCCCTCTACACATGGACATTGGGATCTCTCCTTCCTTAATGAAGGTGGCCCTGTAATCACCCCACTCCCCACACTACACATGTCAACTGGAATCTATACCCCTCTTTACACATGAACCCTAAAATATCTCCAACCAATCCCACCTTTTACGCATGGGCTTAGAAATCACTCTATTCTTTTCACCTTGAAAGAATCCTGGAATCTCCAATCCCGCATCAAACGGGACATGAAATATCGTCCAACCCCCCACACCCCCTCCCCCAACATTGTTTCTAGAATCTCAACACCATCTCTACACCTGGGCTCTGGTGAATTTCACAAAATGGTTACCATGGTAACAAGAAAAAGCCAACAAAAAAAATTATTTTTGTCAAAAAAAAAAAAAAAAAAAAAAAAAATTATATATATATATATATATATATATATATATATGTATTGGAGCTAGAGATCTAAAACTTGGTATGAATATACAACTTCACTCTAGGAGTAACATGGGCTGTGTCCCACCTGGCCATACCTCTTCCTTTTCTGTGTAAGGCTATCAATGCAAAAATATATATTTCAGCAAAATCACTTTAACCTAGGGAGTTAAACCAATGAACTCATATATATTTAGAATCAATATAGTCTGAGGAATGTTTTAAGTACATTTATATGACCACACCCACTTCTGCTTTTGTGTCAGGCCCAAAAGAGGACAAAAATGGTATTTTGGCCAAATGAATCCTTGAGCAACAGATATAATATATAGTTTGTATACTCAACTTTGAATATAATGTTTGATGCTGAAATTGGCCAGGCAACGCCGGGTATATTCTGCTAATATATATATATATATATATATATATATATATATATATATATATTCATGTTTGCATGCTTCTAGGTCTATGAATTTCATCATCATTAGTACCAATGCATCATTTTTGATCTGACATGGCCAGAGAAAGAAATATTGTCTGTTGACCCAAGTTGTGGTAGGGGAAGGGGGGGGTGGGTGGTGGTGGGGATTGCTGAAAATCATCCTCTGCATTGGATGTGCCTACCCTAAAGAGCAGGTCATAATTTTCTGGTAGTTAATGGCCAACTGTGACCAAGCCAATGTCCAAGAGCTGTCCAACATGTACCACTTTTGGCACTTTTAACCTCATAAACCTACAGGAAGAGGTTTGAAGCACACTAAGTAAAGAGTATCCACTCAAATGTAATTTAAGTCTCTCATTTACAGAAGTATTATTGAAATACTCGGTGACTCAAAACTACTGTTACAAGATGAATTCAGCTCAAATTCACTACTTAATCCCAACGAAAACACAATACAGATTATATTTAGCAATCAAACTACACTACAAATCTAAATTGGATTATTCTTTTCCTTCAGATCACAGATTCAACATTTGCCTTATGCCTTTATCTGCACTCAGAAATAGAAAGACAGAAAAAAAATTCAGCACACACATGCTGAACAGTTGGAAAAGGAATCTCTCCATTGGATCCTAATATGAATTCGTATTCAAGCAGAATTTTTCTGTGCTTGTGTCCCAGGCCATCTTCTTTATCATGGGGCAACTGCTTTATCATGAGGCATTGTACTATGGGTTCTCCCTGGGAGGAAATCTTATGGAAGCGATTGTGGGGACAGATATTCTCTCTGCAGTGTAGCTTGCATGAACAGTGGCCATTGGAATGGAGCCATCTTGGTAGGTAACCATCTTGATTCTTGATGCACCTTATGAATAATATATTCCTCAGAAAATTGAAGATTTTATTCCAGTCTCATCTTCAACATGGGCATCCGGCTATGGTCTAACTTTGTCTGCAATCCTTTGCTGCTGCTGAAAATTCAATACATTTTGAGAGTTTTGACAATTTTCCTATCAGACTTTTTTTCCTCCCAATTTGTTTCCAAAATTTACTACTTGTGGCAACACTGCTCAAGACTGCTCCACATTCTTCATAGCTCAGCCTCCTTTTAATAGGTGCTCTTTCTCTAATGGAGGTGACAATATAACAAAATAATAATAGATTCAATAATGAATATCATAATTACAATATATGTTTGAATGTGTGTACAAGTATGCTTCCTACTCAGGCCACTAATCGACATGTAACAAATGAAGTCATTAAATAACAAATCAATTCAATGAATAACATCTGCTTCAGTCATCTTCTACTAATGGCACTCTTTTCAGGTGCATAATTCAATAATTAACGAAGTGTATTGTGTTTGCACTACGAATTTAAAATTAACTGTTTTAACATTTATGCATGTCAGAATTTTAAGAAGGGGAAAGGAGGGGCACACAGAAGGAACAAAGAGTTGAATAGGAAGAGGGGGGGGGGGGGGAAATGGAAAGAAAAAAAAATCAAGTAACTCCAGGTTTGAACAACAGACTTTCAGCTTGAGAAACTTGTGCTTTAACCACTGAGCCACAATATTTAAGTCCTTTTTTTTTTTATTATTAGAAATTTAAATTCTTCTTTCCCCTTCCAGAGGTGACTTTTTTTTTGGAATTTTTTCTGTGAAAAACGTTAGTATGCACTGAAACCTAATGTGTGCCAATTTTGGTCAATATTCATTCAACGTTTTGCTCTCTATTCAGCCCACACAAGCACACACATACACACATACTTTTTCACATTTATAAACACTAGTGTTAAACCCGCCATTTAGTGGACTGCAGTCATGAAAGCGTCTGCGTTGAAAATATGTAGACTTTTAAAACTAAAGTGAATATATGATTAGGTCAATGTATTATTTAAAAGCACAAGTTTTGACATTTTCAGCCTTACACACAAAAAAAAGAAGAGGTGTGGTCAGAATGGACCCACCCCATATTATTCGCAGACACATGTGTCTTGATCAAACTTTTAGTCCTGTAGCTCCTTTATTTCTTGTTTAAAAGTATCATTTTCCCTTTGATTATTTTTTTAATTTTTTTTTTTTTTTTTTTTTTGTTTATTAACAAAGGGGTGTGGTAATATTAATATGCTTATGGCATTCCTCTGGTGACATTGGTTTTGAATATGTATGAGTTCTTAAGTCTATCTCAATTCTTTTTTCTGGCAAAAGTACCTTTTTGACTTTTTGAATACAGAAAGGGGTGTGGCCCTGTAGACATGCTCATGACATCCCACTGGCGATATTGATTTTAAATATATATGGGTTGTGGGTCCAACTTCAACCTTTCAAGTGTTAAACACAGATGCACAGGCGAACAGACAGACAGATGGATTATAGCACTGTGAGAGAAAAAATGTGCCAATTGGCACAAAATTTGGCATGAACAATTGGGGTTGGTGTAGGATGGTCTTACATGATTGAATTCTGAATTACTGTCATTTTTGTCTATATATATCTATCTTTTTTTATTTGTGCATGACCACTAGCATTCAGAGAACTACTGGGCCAGTTGGGAAGAAATTTGGCGTGATCCCTTGGGTTGAGTGTGAGACAATTATTACATAATTAAATTTTGAATTAATGTATTTTAGTCTATCTAATGTGAAGGATCGAGGATGACCCTTCTCTGATGACCTGGGCAATGCAAGAGGACCAGAGACTTGATGGTGAACTGGTGAAGATGAGGAAACATGATTAGCTATGTGTTTGTTATTATTAGTTTGGTGTTACTTCTTAATTGGATTCTCTAACTGTAAAGGAAACATTAATAGTGTGTGGTTTTGTGGTCATTGATTTATATTAGTTTCGTGCTGCTTATTAATTGGATTCCTCTGACTGGACAGAACATTAATGGTGTCTGATTTTGTGCTCATTGATTTTGTCTGTAATATAATAATGTGGTGTGCAGTTTTTCTGGGATTCTGAGAGCTATCAGTTCACTCTAGAAGAGAGATTCTTCTCTTTTTTTTGCCTGTGTTGTTACTTGGGAATTACTGGGCAATATCCGTTCTGAGGAACTAGGGTGCAGACACAGCATGCAGTCTGCTGGGGTGCAGAGTTTGTGTTGGCTGGAGAGGCTGAAGTTGTGTGGGTGCTGTGGCAGGTTCTTTTTGTATTTGTACATAACTATTGGGATTGAGAGAACCAATGGACTGATTTGGCATGAGCATTTGTGGTGGGTGTGGGATCAATATTACAAAATTGCATTTTGAATTCCTATATACATTTTTTCTATTTGTGAATAACCACTAGGATTTAAAGAATATCTTTGCTGATTGGGATGAGATTGGGCATAAGCACATTGTGGGGGGGGGGGGGGTGGGGGGGTGGGGAGGTTGGTTTTTACATAATTAAAATTGGCCTATCAATCTAGCTTTTTCTATAAGTGTATAACCACAGGGATTTGGAAAACCACAGGACCAAATGCTTGGCATAAGCTCCTAGAGTGGGTAGGTTGATTCTTACTATACTAAAATGTGACATTGCAGTATTTTATTTATGTGCCTATCTTACCCTTTACGTGTAACCACTGGGAAGATTGTGATAAAATATGGCATGCAGAGTTGTGGCTAGTGGGGTATAGTTTTATAATAATAATAATATTTAACTGCTTGGCCCCTGGAATGGAATTGCTAGTTTTCGCCTGAAAACAATATACCTACCGGTTGTAGGGACTAAAATGCTGCATTGAGATGCAGAAGGAACAGGTGGAGAATCTTCAGGAGTCAGCAGCCTCATTTAGCTTTATTTAGCAGGTGTGTCCTTATTGCTGACTTTTGTTCATTCAGTTTCACAAAAGTATGGGGTCTGGCTTTTATCCATTTTAGAGGATCATTTTCAATGATTTTTTGGAAGTTGGCCTAGCTTTTGTCCATTATTCAGAGTTAGGAGGATCTGCTTTCAGAGGTACTGATTTATTAGCTCTGATAGGGTATCGATCTGGTGCCTTACTGTTTGTCCATTGTAGAGGGTTGCCCCTATTTCAGAGAGTCCATTTAGGGAGGTTCTACCATAGTTATGGCAATTACGTCAAATTGTCTGAGCTGCCTTGTTGATAATAAAGTACCATGAGACATGTGGTTGAGTCTGCATGGTGCTCCTCTAATATGTATTGATCCTTAGGAGAATATGGTTTTTTTCTGTATTACAATTTGTACTAGGCATAATCATGTTTGAAAATGGTGACAAACTATTCTATTAGTGTCATTATATATATATATGTATATATATACACACATGGAGATCCTGCATGTGATGTTATGTGCGAAAACGAGGGGTTAATACTTTTATTTGTGGCTAAATGTGGAAATTGGGAATGCATAATTTGAATCAATTGTTTTCATTACATAGGTGTTCATGACCACATAAATGACTATTATCCTACTTATTGCAAGCAAAGTTTAAAACTGTTCTTCGTGTCCTTCAGCAGCTGCAGACCCGGACGCTTCACCATGTTGGTATGGATGAGGCATATCATCATCGACAACAATGTTATTCTCTTCATCCCAGTCTGGCAGAGTTGCATAGTCCAATAACTGTGCACGGTTCAGCTGAGGCTGAAGCTGTTGGTCATTCTGCTGTGGCAGATACTGTTGCTGCTGCAGCATCTGTTGCTCTGGTGGTTGCATTATGGCTGCATACTTCGGATACTGAAAATCTTGAAAATTCCTGTTAGACGAGACCTGCGTGGAAACAGGCACAGGACTCTGCATGGGATACCCCTGGCCAACATAGTGCTGCATAGATGGATAGTGCATAGAGTAGCATGGCATATATGGAGCCATGGGTCGCAACTGTTGCATCATCAGTTGAGGTGGAACCATATTATGAGATGAACCCAAACCTGTATACGACAAGAACAGTTCATCATTTGCTATACTCCTTAAGATTTTAAATTATGTTTAATACAGAATACTAACCAGCATAGGGGAAGGTTGTTGGATACACAGGAGGTGCCATTGGTAAGTAGTGGAAACCCTCTCTGCACAGGGCTGTTAAATAGAGGCAAAAATGACTGTCCTGCAGGAGTTAGACTTCCAGTACTCAGCCAAGGAAATGGACCAGCTAGGAATATGAGCAGGCATAAATATATAGTAAGATAAGAATTTCTGTTTCAGAGCTAAGATTATAGATCATTTTTGTCACCAAATATACAAATCTGAAACAATAAATTCAAAATGTGAACTAAAAAGAGTCCCTAAAGACAATATATCATCGGTAAGAAGGTTAAAACCCTTAAAAAGAACTTCATTTGCTTATCTTGGGGAACCCCAAATGAACACTCAAAATCTTGCTCACACACCTATGGAGCAATGAATTGTACAAACCAAATAACATGTAATAAATCACTACATAAGATTTTTCTTTCAATTGTTCATGAAAATGTTTATAATACTGGATATGTACAATTAAACTCAATGGAAAACATAGAGCAAACAAATGAACATAGGTCTTTTATATATGTGCTTGTTGTTTTTTTTTGTTGATTTTTTTTTTGGCAGTTGCTGTTTTTTTGCAATTGATAAATATTTTATGAGGGATCATATATAATGTTAATGATTGTATTACCATTAGTATTGATTGATAATTAAAAATTGAATCATAAACATAATCATAATTTTTTGCCTTTGAACAACATTGACTCACCATTCAGAGAGTTTGACCCATAAGATGCATTCTGGGAGAAGTGAGGTGATATTGTAGGCCATTGAGTCATCATAGCACTTTCAACCCTGCAATGATGAGATTATGGCGAAATAAAATTTTTGCACAGATATGGTGTAAGTGCACATTGCAATAATTCAATAGTGAGATGCAACCAAAAAAAATCTCTTGAAGAAACAATCTCTAATATAGTACAAATTGCAACTACAACAAAAATATTTATTAGCACAATCAATCATTTGACAGTGCTGACCTGAGGTAAATATAAAGCTAATTCCCCATCCCCCCCCCCCACCCCCACACCCACCCCCAGGTAATAAAGTACATAATAGATATTCCTTAGAGGATTGCCAATCTTTCAAATTTCCACTCATTACAACCAAACAATTTACAAGACAATATCCGTAACTTGATATAATGAACCTCTGCAACTGAAGACACATCACCATTCTGGGGAACTGGAGACAACATAATCATAAATTTTTCTCTGGGTTTCTAAGATTTAAAATGCCAAAAAAATGGTACCTAGGCCAAACCCTTGGCTGTGGGCTCGGTCCAAATCATTGTACCAAAAAAAAAACCAAAAAACCCACTCTTCCAGATAGTCAAATACTATACCAAGAATGTTTTTATCCAACCATTTTGGGATGTTTGACCACACCTCTTCCTGCAGACATGTCAGGCCAAAAAATTCAAAAAAATGTGATCTATTTTGTACCTTTGGATGATCAAATTTCGTAGACTTAACTATGAATGAGAAAAGTGCTGGTCACACTTGGTCACACCTCTTCCTGAAGGTATGTCAATTCCCAGGCACACCATAGGGTAAGTCTACTAGTACATAATAGCAAGATTATTGTGAACAAAATTATATGAAATCTGTAAGATAACTAGAAGCTCTCTAAGGATGGAATCCCACAATATATGCCATCTCTATATTCTCCTGCTGGTTAAGAGATTTGTTGACTTCATTAGAAGTGGGAATCATTTACACCCCATCCATCCTCCTAGGGATCCACTAATAAGAAAATATTCTGGGATAAGAGGATTCTGACTAAATTGTGATTCAGGAAAGTGGCATGAATTTACCTATTTTAAATTTTGGCTTTGAATTTGACTTTTGAAATATTTGCAGTTTTATTTATTGGAAACTTTTTTTCTCCATCACAATGATACAAGTTGAATTGATGGAATTGATCTAAACTCAACTGATCATAGGGAGTATATTAAAAATGAAACCCAACCCATCAGACACATTATTTCTGGTTCACACACACACACACACAAACACACACATAAATTGATCATGATGAATGGGTGGTTTCTAGATGATTCAAACATGTAGCTATAGTAGATTTCCCTCCCTATAAAAAACACCAAAACCAAATCATAAGCGCATACCACTGGCTAATTTTTAACTAGCTGCTGCTATCTGACTACATATTTATTTCTTTTACAAACTTCTGTATAATTAACAGGAATACAGTCATATTTAGTAGTAAAAACTGAATGCATTGCTCTAATTTTCCCTAATAAAAGAACATTGGGTTTTGTTCATGTACATATAGATACTTCTACAAACTAATTATCAGATTCTAATTCAGATGAAACCTACATCTACTTACATCACTGCCCTTGAATTTCTACTTGCTGCAGGAAACACACACCAACATGTGTACGAACACATACATGAACACACATGCACACACATGTACACACATGCACACACACAGACATATGCACACACACATATAAACTATGCAGCCATTTCTCTCCTGAATGATCTAAAAGTTATCACGCTCATTGCACAGCCCCTCCCCCTTCCTTTCCCCATTGTATTCTTCAATGTCTATGAGATATAAAATGCCTGTGGCCTTTATTAGTTGTGGATAGATGAAAGTAGGTAATGGTAGTTAATCTAGAATTACACAATGGTCAAGTTGGTGACTGTTTCAACTTTGACCATTAGCTGAATAGCCTACTTACTAATCTGTCTCAGTTGTTAGATTATTGTTTTCTTTGGCCTCTAATAACATCTAATTGAATTGAAGTGCTTGCTTGTAATTGTAACCGTCCCACTTCATTATTGGTCACGTTTAAGAAGTTGTGCAATTTTATATTTTTTTTTTGAATTTTATTGATTCCTATGTTAATTTCACTCCCTCCCCTTTTATGTGTGTGTGTGTGTGTGTGTGTGTTTGTGTGTGTGTGTATGTGCACTTCTGTCAACTCTGTGCGAGGCTAGAACTGAGCAGGCAACTTGTTTGGAGTAGGTATTGTATGTATTACAGAAACTCAAGACAAAGATAACAAATCTAACCAATATCTGATCTTCTCCAATCTATCCTACATACTCCGAGTGGCTTCTTTTTCTTACTAAATGATTTCTATCCTTCTATAGAGTTTTGATCAGGATAGTTAATAGGTATGGCAATAGAAAAATTAAAAAATAAGAAGAAATCGATTGGTATGAATTTATTCCGAATATTAGGTGAAAATCAGAGACACTGTCGTTCCACCTTATCATTTTGATGACCTTTAACATACTGCACAGGTATTTACTGCAGCGCAGCTACGACCTGCTCTGTCTCGGTGTGATACTTGACCTCTGACCTTGTCCTTCCATGGATCACTTTGAGAAATTATGCTTAACATCAGCACCAGGAACTTGTGGATATTTTTTTTTTTTTTTTTTTTTTTTTTTTTTTTTAACATGGTCAAGTCGTGGAAGCTGGTCTGCCTCTGGGACATGCATAGGTTGATTTTATGCACTGCTCATGCTCCCCACACTGGAGGTGGAGTGGACTGTATCAGAGTGAGTGTGCGAAGATGAAATCTCCTCAAGACTTTGTTGGACTAGCTGTCTAGATCCAGAGACAAGAACTTGGCTAAAATATCTACTGCTTGAATTAGGATTCATAAGCAAATAACTATTTATGATAATTGTTCCTATGCTTACTACTTGTGGTTCAACTTATGGTTGAACCCTCCGGTTAAGTATTTGTCCATTTGGGTCAGAGGTTGACTCAGGCTCTTCGAAGTTGTCCTCCGGGATCAATTGAGATTCACTGAAATCTGATTTGGATCAAATTTATCACAGTATGAATGAGCCTTTAATGTGTGGAACATAAATTTTCTCTGACCGAAAAAGTTATTGAGCGAATAAGTTCATATAAATCTTTGTTTGTAGTCAAGTGAATTAGTGATATTACGAGTAAGTAATTTTTTCTATTTACAGAATGCCTCCGAATCCTTTAAATATTTAAGAGTTCTTCAAGTGACTCACATTAAATGTTTAACCCAAACCTTGTACTTTGACCTGTTGAACAGAGAATGTGGAACACTAATAAGAGCCCTCCCCCACCAGGATACATGCAGATCCAGGAGAAGTTTGAGTAGAGCATAAGGACAGTCAGCAATAGAACTCAACAGATATTAACTTCAAATCTGCAAGCTGAGAAGTTTACCATATTTAATGTTATCAGCCTCAATTTTGAAAATCTTAAGCAGGAATTTTTTACAAAATATCATATCGAGACTTCATTAAAGCTGATTCAGAATATCACTCTAGAATTTGAGAAGTTAACTCCATGATTGTTTCGAATAGAGGGAAAGCATATTCTAGCCCTGAGCAGAATTGACCAGGTTGGTCTAATAGCTCTAATATCTGGAAATTTGTGTTGTATTAAAAACTGAACTTCACTGAGCTAAAATTTTAACCTCAATAATTAGCTAGTTCTAAATAATTTAGCCTATTCATAGAATTAGAGCAGGCCACTGAATCATGTTGACTTACTTGTGTGGAGTCCAGGCTGGAAGACCAGAAGAATGGAAGAGGATAGCAGCAAAAAGGAAGTCTGAGAACTACATGACATAGAATGAATTCATTCGCTAATGGACAGGAATTAAGTTGAAAGAAGAATTAAGATAAAGGAAATGCTGAGTTCAACCTTCTTTTTTTCTTCTTCCTTTCGTGAGTCCAAGATGAATTCTGTGATTGGGTAGATGCTAATAAATATGTTTGATGTGCAGAGAGAAGCTGGATTAAGTGCTGCTGTATTAGGTTGTGCAGATGAAGTGACTGGAATTCTTGACTAGATCACAAAATTTCCTAAATCCCACTGTAGTTGGGTGCATATGCAATATTCGGAGTCGCATCAATTATCAACATCCATCAAAGCCAAAAGGAAATATTGATAATTCCTTTTTCACTTTTTTCAAAAGTCAAATTACTTGTTTCATAGAAACAAGTAATTTTTTTTCCTCTTCAATTATTGAATTTTTTTTTTCTTCTTTCACTGAAAAAATTAAATATTTCAGGTTTCATAAGACAAAAAAATATATGACTAGATTTAAAAGAATCTGTGAGTAGAAGACTAGATTTTTTTTCTAATTTGACTAAATCTATGAGATCTGACTGCTAGTGGCAACATTGGAGTCCTACTGTAGATCAGTGTGGCAGGTGAACAAGAGTGAATGGTAGATGCAAATGGATAGGAAGCTGAGAGAGTGTTCAATTGCCTCACTGCCCTGAGGTTCTGCCTTTAGTTGATCCTGCAGATGTAGTTGTTGATCTTTCGATTCATCAAAGTATGAATTTAGGTAAAGGTTGAATTCTGAAAAAAAATTTAACATTGGGATCCCATGGATTTATCGCTGTATCCAGTACAAACATATAGAAAAATTAGTTGGCATGATTCTGGAAACCTGTTAAAACAATCAATTATATTTTTCATGGATGGCTTATATCAATGGAAAACTTAAAAAAAAATTTTTTTTTTAATTAATTTTTTGCTGCAGATATTTATGTGCCTCATTTTCCTGGTGTATGTTTGTAAGATAACATGGGAAGCAAATATAGCAACAGAAAACAGATATCAAGACACAATCTTCATTCTCCTGGATATTTACTTTTTGAAGTTTTTTTTCCCCCTTTGCCTTTTATTTATTCAGTACACATTTTATAATTTTGCTGGCTTTGCACAATGCTTGCATCGAAACGCATTATATAACTCTGAATGTGATTTCTATTCTTAAAAACTTACAACATTATTACAAAAGAAATTATTTTATTTAAAACAACAAGCTATACATCTTCAACACAGAAGATCAAATGAGGTCCAAATATTCAGCAGATAGTTTGTTTTGTTCAGTTGTTTTGTGTCTACCTGCAAATACTTTTGCTGAGATCATATGAAACTATGCGAAGTTCTAAGGTGGGGATGTGGTCTCTTGTCAGGTTGTGAATATCACATGACCATTTCCTCTGACAATTATTGGTCGTTCAACCTGGTGATTTCATATCTGCCCTGATACCCAGAGCACTGTTTGTGTTAAAATTTATTAACTTATTGATTTCATTGTTATTTATTTCAGTTAAATAAATTGACTTAATTTCACATTTCAAGATTGCATCAAGTTTAAAGTAACACACACACGCACGCACACACGCACACGCAAACACACACACACAAACACAACACACACACACACACACAATCACATGTCCAAACGCTTTCCCTGGGCCAAATGATTGTGCTCATGCTTAGTGTGGTCTACTCACGGCTCATGTGGTGGGAAACCAATAGTGTGCAGTGCAAGTTTCTTCCAGTTCGTGGTGCAAATTGATGGCAAAGATTATCTGCATCCAATATCCTTGAGAATTCATTGATCAATTACTGTTGGCAATTACCTTGAACCGCCTCAGCTTAGAGCATATTACCTAGGTTATTCATTTCTTCCTATTTCAAAGGATCACCATTTTAATTGGTTTTTAATGAAATGTTGTCCTTCACTGCAGCTAGTATATGATGCACTGTCTTTCATGCATCAGTCAGACATCTGTCCAACCCTGTGAGGGACCATCCAAGTCAGACATCTATCCAACCCTATGAGGGACCATCCAAGTCAGACATCTATCCAACCCTATGAAGGACCATCCAAGTCAGACATCTGTCCAACCTTATGAGGGACCATCCAAGTCAGACATCTGTCAAACCCTATGAGGGACCATCCAAGTCAGACATCTGTCCAACCCTATGAGGGACCATCCAAGTCAGACATCTGTCCAACCCTCTGAGGGACCATCCAAGTCAGACATCTGTCCAACCCTATAAGGGACCATCCAAGCTCCAATATCTACTTCCACATTCAGAATGCATATTTCTTCTGGTAAAGTGCTCATCTCTCTCCTAGTACCTCTCCAGTCTTCACCTTGCATTTTATTGCTGCGTTAAAGGTCTTAAACTTTTATATGCTCTACTTCAGCAAACCTCTAAAAGGAACTATTTAACAAAATTATTCTGTGTAGAAATTGCTGTGTTGAAGCTATAGTTGAGACACATGAGAGATTGCAACTTCCCAGTCTCTTCCTAGGTGTTTTTTTTTTTTTTTTTTTAATTTTGTTTATAATTTTTTGGTTTTTATATTACACATGTATGTGTGTACATACATGCCACACACACACACGAATACTGTTTGTTTTTTTTTGGTTTTTAAACAATTAAAAAAATAAAAAAAATTAGTGTACACGTAGTCCTAGTACAAGGTAAACACAAGTATCTATAAGGGCCTACTCCTTGCCCCAGATGCCAAATTCTTTCAGTGCCTCCTTCCCACCCTCCATTGCAGAATGTCAAGTGCGTTGGTAGTGCCCCTAAGTAGTTGTGTGCACTCACGCATGGCTTTGTCTAATTGTAGTGTGTGCACAGGGAGCACCTCTGTGAGCACCTCAGAGGCAAAAGGCACTTGTTGTCTACCAGATACCCACCACATCCAGGGGTTTAATTCATGCCAGTAGTCCCTAGGTAGATAGAACACACTCGATGTTGGCAGGACAAGGCACTCTGGGGGCAAATCAGCATTCCATACCTGCAACATCCTTCCACTACCAAGAGTACCTTCGTGTCAGGTGGTTGGTTATATGGTATTGTGGTGATGAATGGATGGCTCCATTGCTCAAGTTGTGAGTGAGTGAGTGAGGGAGTTATGTTGGTTGGCAAATCACAACGTGTTCAGTACAAACATGTGAGCTGACTAATCAATTGTCTTGAATAAATTAACTAACTGTAAAGAGGTTGTTTTTTGTTGCCTAGTTATTGTAGCTTTTGTAGAAAAGTCAAATTTTGTGAACAATTGTAAATTCTTGCATTTTCAACTGCCCAACAGGTCCATTCTTCAGCATGGGCATAGATGCACAGAAGCTCACAGATAAGGCGTTGCAACCCTTTTCAGTAGCTTACAGAGAGCTATTTTCGTTGTGTGTTGTTTTTTTAAGAATCAAGCTCTCATTGGGGAATTGAATGGGCAACACTGTTGTGTGAGTTGGTGGGTGGGGGTGAAGTATTCTTGAACACAAGTTTTCTCTGCTCTGATAACTGGCTTTACCCCTTTTATTAAAATAAGCTTCCTTCTTGGAGATTCAGAAATATGTTCAGTGAGAGTGAAAATGTTTTGGTCAGTCCTTGTGGTCTACATTGGGGGGGGGGGGGGTTTCTGGAAACTTCAGGAAGGGGCATGGAAGAAAAGAAGAAAAGTTTGTTGGTTAAATATGACCAAATATATTAACCATTTTCTCTCTATCCTATCTTAATTTTAATGTTATTTTCTAAGTGTGCAGCATGTTTTTGCTCGGAAGGGGCAGCTGCAGGAAAATAAAGGTTACAAAACATAATATTTAAAATTATTTGTTTCAATGTAGTATTATTGTTTGTAATAACCAACAAGATATGTAGAATTTGTGTTACCCCTTTATTGTTAGGTGTGGGAATTTGAAAGGTTTATGAGTGAATTGATATTTTAACAAGCTATTTTTGAAAGAAAACTTTGATAATAGATCAATGCTTTATCCCCAGTAGATGAAAAGATGATATTATAAAATTGTAATATTTGTTGGGGGGTTTTTCTTTAGCACGAATTACCATTATAATATAAAAAGTGTCAAATTAATAAGATTTCAACCAAAAAATTTTTTTCGCTAGAAGAAGAAAAAAAGAATTTAAAGACATTGTTGTTGCATAACCTGCTAACATTTTTTTACTGAATCTGTAATTATACTTTGTAAGATAATTTAACAAAATGGTTTTTTTATTAAAATAATTGTCATAAACTTCTGTAAGAGCTAAATGTTTGGAGCTAGATTACAGTCTGGTGGGGTTCAGTGTCAATTCAGATAAAAAAAAAAAAAAAAATATTGTGGACTGAAGAGGTAATACTGCAATAAAATTGTATAAAAAAAAATTAATTTTATTAAGATGGTTGTCATGATTTCCAGTTCGGTTGACTGTTGTAATTGTCCTGATGGACTGGGCTAGCTGCAAATGAGTTAGGATTGCTATATCTCCTGTTTAGGAACCCAAACAAGATTGTCAGAGTAACCTTGAAGTAGATCTGTTATCTATATTTAGTTTATTTTTGTTTGACCATTCATGGTTTCATGCATTTACCTCCTCCTTTTTGGTGAAATGTGTTGACTTGAAACTCTTGTCTATTTTGATTCTCATGTGTGATGTGATGTGTTGGTGTCTGCAGGGTGCAGGCAAACATAGGCAGCAAGGAAGAAACTACATGGTTGAAGATGGTGACATTATTTTTTTTCTAATTCAATGCTGGTGCAGGTTTAACAGCTAAGAAAGAGAAGAAATGAAGCCAAGAAAACTGCCTGTGTTTCCTCCCTGGGACTTTTTTTTTGTTTTAATTGTGAAGGTTTTGACATTACCAGATCGTTTTTAATTGAACTTAAAAAAAAAATTTTTTTTTCTTTAAAAGAGATTTATTTTCATTAAAATTAAGGTACTTCTTTAAACAATGATATTTTAAGTGGGTTTTTTTTTTGTTTTTTTTTTTTGGTTTTTTTTTTTTTTAATAATTGTGGATGAATCAAATGCATGATTACAGCATATCATGATAGATTTTAATAGAATAGAAAGCATTTTAGAATGAAGTAAGAAAAGAAGCACATATTTAAAACATCAACAAAAAAGAGAGTTTTTATGAGATTGCATAAATTGTCATTAACAAATGAAGGTTCTGTCAATTAGCATTTTATAAATCGAAGTATATTGAAATATAGGTGTGACAAATGCATTTGGAAAGTGGGCAAATGTATAAATTTCGTAGCTTGTTAATGTCCAATTGATTGTGACACGGATGCTGGGCTTCAGTTCCAAATGTTGGAGAGAATAGAGCATTGTTTCATAACATTATTTCGGAACATTATTAGTTGAGCCTAGTCCAAATAAGAGAGAAAAGTTATCTTTTGTAGGGATTTATATTCCTTGAAATTGAGATAATTCATTTAAACAATATCTTGTGAAATCAGCATGAGAAGTATTTCAATGTAATGGTGGATGAATCAAGCATGCATACACATACGGAAATCATGGTGAGTTCATGATATAAATTTCAATAGAATGTTAAGCATAGTACAACACTATAAGAAAAGAGCAAGTTTAAAACAAAACAAAAGAGAGTTGTATATGAGATTGCAAGTCTATGATAACACATGGTCATATTAATGATAAAGATTTATAAGGTGAAGTTATGTGTTCAAAGAATCACGTGTGGCAAATTAGTTGTGGAGGATGGAAGAAAATACGTGTATAAGTTGCACAACTCGTTAATGTCCAGTTGAAGTAATGGGAGCGTCGACACTGGCTTCAGTAGTTGTAGTTCCAACTGTTGTAGAGAAAACAGAATGTGCTAAGTCAATTTCTAGTTCAAAGTCTGTATCAGTGGAATCAGTGGTATTGGCAAAACTATCACTAGTGGAGGAGACGGAATCCGAAGGTGTATTGCTTCCAATATCAATATCCTCACTTCCATGTCCACTTTTGGAATCTCTGTGTTCTGGCTTCTGATGAATATTTGTATGTCTGCTCAGGTGATCGCTTCTCATGAACCTCTTCCCACACTGCATGCACTTAAACTTTTTTTCTCCAGTGTGTGTTTGGTGGTGTCGTTGCAACTCGTCAGATCTGGTAAACCGCTTTCCACAACAATTCCACCTACAAGCAAATGGTCGCTCCCCAGAGTGTCCCCTCAGGTGTGCACGCAAGTGTGAAGTATTTCCATAAACTCTGGTGCAATCAGGGTAGTGACAGATATGACGCTTCTTCCTTGGAGTTCCATCTTCATTAAATGCATGAGCATTCAACCCCATTTTGCAGTTGAGACAACTGCAAGCTGTCTTCTTGTTCCTCCTTGGCAAAAAATGATTTCTATCCACAAAAAGATTTGAAGTAGGTTGGATGACTGGTTGGGGGATTGGTGGCACAATTGGTTGGGGGTGTGGCTGCAGGTGGAGCTGGGGAATAGGCTGCATGGCTCCTCCACTGCCACAAGCTCCACCCCCTCCTCCTACTCCAGGCATGCCAGACCGTTGGGACTTAAGATGAAGAAGGTTGAGGCCACTCTCCACACCTATTACATATACAACAATAAATTTAGAAAAAGAAGATATGTAATAAAGCAAATAATAATACTTAAAATAATAATAATAATAATAATAATAATAATAATAATAATAATAATAATAATCAAAAGCATTGATTTCTATAATCAAAGATAGTCAAGTGCTATTGTTAGTTCTGATGGAATACCTAGTAAAATTACATGGTTCTCATTGATACAGTGAACTTGAGAGAGCTATTGACCTAGTAATTATGGTTTTCCTATAGTGAATGAGGGCCATTCAGAAATGTTTACTTTAGAATCAGCAAACATCCTACTGTGTACACAGCACTCTTACAGCAGCAGTCTCTAGTTCCAAAAATTAAATTCAAGATACAAAGATGCTAAATGCTATTGGTAACCAAACAACATGACACAGAAAATAACCAAAAAAAAAATTTTTTTGTGTATGTGTGGGGGGGGGAGGGAGGGGGCCCTATAAATAGTGCTTGCTAAGGAATGTTATATTTTAACCAGTATTTGAAACTCTGGTGAAAAGGTGACCGACTAATATGACATTATTACAAGTGCAAACCCTTTGGCACTTTATAACTAGAAACTAACTACCCAAGTGATCAATGTGTTAACCATACTAGTAAAATTTATGAGTAGCCTCCATGCTATAAAATGGCAACATTTTTAGCCTTAAATAAAAAAAATAGATATATATAATTTTTTTCTCTTAAAAATTGTTTTTATCATATATTATCATGCTACACACAACTATCCACCAAGCAATTAAAATTACTAACCAGGAATTCCTTCCATTTGAGGAGGTGAAATAGGAGAAGTGGGTGTCAAATGCTGGTACTCCACGTTGGCATGTACCCTCGTGCTCCTTTCTACAAGCATCATTTCTGGAGCCCCAGGTTGAAGCACATGGTAATAACTTGAACCACTTGGAAAAGTAGGTGATTGCCATTCTCGAAGCGGTTCGGACGGTTCGATGTTGTAGGCACTTGCCTGGAGCTCGGCCTGCTGCCAGAGAGGTTGCTGTTGCACTAAGGGCTCCAAGCCAGCGATCACCTGTTGTTCTGCCATGAGAGTCTGTCGTTCTCCTGAGAGAGGCACACAGGAACCCAACACTCCATCATCTGTTGCAGGGAAAGGAACTGGGCTTAGGTGAGGTGGAAAAGGAAGCGGGCTAAGACGAGGTGGAGGATGAACAAGGGGAGCTGGACCAACATGGCAGAGTCTTGAAGTGTTCTCAAGAGATAAAACAGTCATACTAGTAGACTGAAGTGGCTGTTGCAGACTGCAACACACACCCTCTGGGGCAAGTAGTGTTGAAGGTTGCACTGGTTGATCTTGCAAAACTTGGTTGCTGCAGTTGCTTGCAACAGAACCAACACTGGGTGAAGGAGTTGGGTAGATACTACTGCTGCAGGAGGGAGAAGAAGCCCTACAAGACTTACCATGGAGGTTCTCTAGATCTCTTATATTCTGTGCACTGAGTACGTTGAGCAGAGATTGGGGCAAATCCAGCGTGGGAATATCTCTAACTGCAACACCACCAGGCGGAGAGGTGAAGTCCTTAACCGGCAGCTCCCGGTCATTGTTGGAAACTTGGTAGTGTATCACAGAACTATTCACCTGCACTGTCCCTTCCGTCTGGAGGTGGTGCAGACGCACATCCTCCCTGTTGCTAGAACTACTCTTCTGGTCCATGCCGCAGCTTACGAGGCTCCGTTGGTCCACTTTCTCCACTTTATCGAAACGCTGAAGACGGAGTAATATTATGCTTCATACCATTCTACAGCCCATTTATATAGCCAATTGGCCCAGAAACCCACTAACCATAAATTATTACAAGGTCACTACATTGGTGACCACAAAGAAATTTTTTTTTTTTTTTTTTTTTTACAATACTTTTCATTAGCAAACTTTCAGACCCATCATTAGGAGCTACATAGAGAAAACCTCTCCACAGGCAACTCAACCAGAGACCCACCACAACCCCCACCCAAACACACACTTCACCCATCACTAGGAGCTACATTGAGAAAACCTATCCACAGGCAACACAACCTAAGACCCCTCCCCCCACCCACACACACAAACACATGCACACACACTTCACCACTTATAAGGTGCTATACAGAGAGAGCCAGCCACTGCAGACACAATCAGAGACCCTTCACACACACACACTTCACACCTGTCAAGGAGGTACTTAAAGATGGCCTCTGCACTGGCAACATTACAAGAGACACCCCACCACCTCCCCCCCACACACCTCACCTATCACAAGGATTTACACAGAGATGACCACTGCACTGCAGACACAACCATAGAACCTTCACACACACACACATTTCACACATGCCAATGAGGTACATAAAGACAGCCTATGCACTGGCAACATTACAAGGAGCTACATGAGACAACCTCTCCATTGCTAACATAAACTGTGACAACCTCCACACTGAACAAGGTGGTACATATAGATGATTATTAAACTGTCAATACAAATGGGATTTCACCCACCCACATCCTAAAAGGAGCTACACAGGAAAAAACTCTCTACTGGTAACACAACAATAGATCACCATCCTGCTCCCCCCTCACCCCACAACTCACCCCTAACTTGGAACTAAACAGAGTCTGCCTCTCCACTGCTAACACAACAGGAGATCCCTGTACCTTCAAAAGCAGCTACACAGAGATGATATTTCCACTGCCTACACTAGCAAAGACGGGATCCCACACACACATCACCCCTTCCAATATAAAAAAAAAAACACTTCATAGCCAAAATTCAGCTGCTCAGTAATAAACTAACAAACCCCACCCTACCCTTCCCCCCCCCCCCCCCCCCAAAAAAAAAAACCTCACCAGCCTTGCATACAAACATTTTTTATGCCTGAATCAAAAGGCAAGGCTAGCAGGTGTTCAATTTCTACAAACCAGCAGCAAATTTTATCAGACACACTTACACACACTAAAAATTAAAAAAAGTAACCCTCATATATTTAAATGAGGGCTAATTTTATCCCACTAGTAAATCTCAGCTAATTATTATGCAAATTTAGTAAATTAATTTGGAATAACTATCACACTAGATTGGAATCCAATATTCACAGAACTTTCTTCACAAGCATATACCAGACAAACAAGACTATCAATAGGAAATGTTTCCTCCACCCCCCTTCAAGTCTGACCAAAATATTATATTAAGAATTCCATGTGATTCTTTTCTTTATTCATTTTAGTCATATTTTGAAAGGGATGGAGAAATTCCAACAAACCCACAACTGCTGGACGAACAACTGCTGGACGAACAACTGCTGGACGTCCTTGAGAAAATCAGCTATATTTTGGGGGGTACCAAATGTTGAGAGTATATTAACCACTATTGAAATTCTTACTTGGTCCAGAAATAGTGGGCTGGTCAGATAGACTTCAAAGAAATAGCACTCTGCACTGCAAACCCTGTTCTCTCCCCTAGAAAAAAAAGTCACAGACTGAAATTTGAACCTCCCCTGAAACACTTGCCGCCAGAAATATTGAAAACTTTGTCCTTATAATAGAAGACTTACATAATTACATCACATTTCTATTACCACACCTACTTAGATATCGGGGAACCTCATACAATAGAAATTTGTGATATTATACAGGCATTAATAACTAGCAATGCTGGAAGTGGAACCAAAAAATAGCTCAAGCTTTTTTACCATATTATAGGAATAGGGACTGCATTAAATTTTCTTCTCTGGGATAGAAATTACAAATATTCAGATATTTGCACTGGCAGCACAACCAGAGACACACACCCCACATGACACCCTTCAATAGGAGACTAACCCCTCTCAAAGAGCTACACAAAGATAGCCTTACCACAGCTGACACCACAAGAGACTTCACCCACACCTCACAAGGATCAACACAGAGACAACTTCTCGACTGCCAATGAAACCAGAAAACTCATCCACGCTAATGCAACCAGAAAACCCATCAACACTGAACTCATTAAAAGGATTTACCCAGAGACAGCTCTCCACCCCTCATTCAGTTAATCAGTCATAACTCTGTAAGTTAGTCAGGCAGTAATTCAGTCAGACAGTCAATAATTCAGTCAGTCTCTTTCTCATTCAGTCGGTCAGTCAGTCAGTTAATCAGTTAGTCAATCTCTCAGCAAATACTCAGTCAATAATTCAGTCAGTCAGTCAGTCAGTCATTCAGTAAGTCAATCAGTCAATAATCAATCAGTAGGTAATTCAGTCAGTCAGTCAGTCATTCAGTCAGTCAGTCAGTCAGTCAGTCAATCAGTCATTCAATCACTCAATCCATCAGTCAGTCAGTGGGTCAATCAATCAGTTTCTCAGTAAGTCAGTCAGTCAGTCAGTCAGTCAGTCAGTCAGTCAGTCAGTCAGTCATAATTCAGTCTTTCGTTCAGTCAGTCTCTCAGTCAGTCAGTCAGTCAGTCTATCAGTCTATCAGTCAGTCAGTCAGTCAGTCAGTCAATGAGTAATTACTCTGTCTCTCTGTCAATCAGTCTGTCAGTAAGTCTCTCAGTCGGTGAGTTAATCAGTCAGTCAGACTTGCACTCTATCACTCAATCAATCAGTGAGTTAGTCATTCAGTCAGTCAGATATTAAGTCAGTCAGTCTGTCAGGCAGACAGTCAGTTAGTCAGTCATTCAGTCAGTCAGTCTGTCTGTCAGTCAGTCAATCACTCATTCAGTCAGTTTGTCACTCAGTCAGTTGGTCAGTCAGTCAGTCAGTCACTTAGTCTGTCAGTCATTCAATCTGTCAGTTACTCAGTTGTTAAGAAATCAGTCAATCAATTGTTCTGTCATGAGTCAGTAAGTCAGTCTGTAAATCAGTGTGTCAATCAGTCATTAGTTGTTCATTCAGTCAGTGTGTCAGTCCCTCAGTTAGTCAATCAGTCATTCTGTCTATCAATCAGTGAGTGAGTCACTCAGTCAGTCATTCAGTCATTATTAAGTGATTAATTCTTTCAGTCAGTCACTAAATCAGTTAATCAGTCATTAAAGCACTCGGTTTCTAATTCAATCAATCAGTCATTTAGTCAGTAAATCAGTCAATAAGTCTATCAGTCAGTCAATCAATCAGTCAAACAGAAAGTCAGTCTGTAACTCAGTCAGTCAATCTCTCAATCAATCTATCCGGCATTCATTCATTCATTCAGTAAGTCATTCAGTCAGTCTCTATCTCAGTAATTCTGTCATTCAATATGACAATCAGTCAGTCAGTCAGTTAGTCAGTCAATCATTATGTCGGTGATTCATTCAGTCAGTCAGTCAGTCAATCAGTCAGTCAGTCAGTCAGTCAGTCAGTCAGTCAGTCAGTCTTTGTTTCTGTCATTCTGTTATCAAACAGTCATTCATTCAATTATTCATTCAGTCTTCAGTCCATCAATCATTCAGTCTGTCAATCTGTCAGTCTGTTAGTCCATCGGTCAGTCAGTTTATAAGTCAGTCAGTACATCAGTCAGTCAGTCAGTAATTCAGTCAGTCTTTCATTCACTCCGTCAGTCAGTTAGTCTGTCAGTTAGTCAGCAAGTAAGGCAGTCAGTCATTCAGTCAGTCTGTCATTCTGTAATTCTTTCAGTAAATCATTCATTCGTTCAGTCTGGCAGTCAGTTAGTCAATCATTCATAACCCTGATAGTCAGTCAGTCAGTTAGACTCTCAGTAATACATTGAGTCAGTCTATAAATCAGTCGGTCATTCGGTTAGTTAATCTTTCTGTCAGTCTCTCACTTAATCACTCAGTCTGTTAATTGGTATGTCAGTCAGTTAGTCAGTCAGTCAGTCTGTCATTCAGTCAGTCAGTCAGTCATTCAGTCAGTCAGTCAGTATGTTAACAGTCAGTCAGTCAGTCAGTCAGTCAGACAGTTATTCAGTCAATCAGTCAGTTATTCAGTCAGTCAATCATCAATCAGTGAATCTATCAGTCTCTCAGTGAGTGAGTCAGTCAATCATTAAGTCAGTAGGTCAGTCAATCAGTCAGTGTGTCTGTCAGTCATTCTGTCGGGCAGTCAGTCAGTGAGTCAGTTACTCATCAGTCAATCAGTCAGTCAGTCATCATTCAATAAGACAGTCAGTCAGTCAGTCAGTCAATAATTCAGTCATTCAGTCAGTCAGTCAGTGAGTAAGTCAGTCAGTCTGTCAATCATTCATTCAGTGAATCAGCCTTTCTGTCAGTCATTCAGTCAATTAATCAGTCATTAATGCAGTGAGTCACTAAGTAATTCTGTCATTCAGTCAGTCAGTAATTCAGTCAATCAGTCTGACTCTCAGTCAATCATTCAGTGAGTCAGTCAGCAAGTCAGTAACTCAGTCAGTCAATAACTCAATCAGTCAGTCAATCATTCTGTCAGTCAGTTACTTAGTCATTCAGTTATCAATCAATCAGTTAATCAGTCAACAGTCAGTAAATCAGTCAGTCCTCATTCAGTCAATTTGTTAGTCAGTCAGTCAATCAATCATTTTGTCATTCAGTCAATCAGTCAGTCATAATCAGTCATTCTGTCAATCAATCAGTCAGTCACTCAGTCAATCAATCAGTCAGTAAATGGTAGATTTGATGAGGTTGAACAAACAGTATCAAGAAGTAAATCTGTCTTTGTCAAATTTGCATGGTCACAAGGTGCACTCTGATAATACACCATAGCATACCCCATCTTACAATCTAACTACTATAATTAAATATTCTTTAGCAATATTGACCACTTATTGTCTGAAATAGATAATAAATTTTCTTCCTTTTTTTCCATCTTATTAATACCAAAATTACAATTTTTTTGGGCAATGTTTTTTGGCAATGTTTTTTGGTAAACAATTATTATTATTTTTTTAGCTAAAACATACAGGTTCTTAGAATTAACCACTCTAGAGCAGCCCTTCTATAACTGACCATGAGAGAAACACAGGTTGCCAAGATGTAGGCCAGCAACCATCATTGTCTGACCCTGAGCCTTACTGATACTTATGGCAAAGCTAAGCTTAAGGGGAAAGTCAACTCTCTTGAATGTAAAAAGAAGGTACTTTGGAATTTTAAGAATTCGAGGCACAAACAGCACACCCCATAATAATGCTCGCCTACAGCGCATCCTGTGATGATGGTCACCTCAATGGCATTAGGCATCAGTTCCTTCACAAGCAATCGGGCCCATTGCAGACTTTTGGAGGGTCCATGTTTCGGAGGAGTATGATAGGTGCCCCAACCTTGAGTTGCAGTTGATAAGGTGGGACTCCAAGTGGTTCCAGTGAGTTAAGGAACTTGACTTGGTAGTGTAGACCTGGTCTTGCTCAGGTACAGTGTCAAGGGAGATGTAAGTCTTTATAAGTGTTAGAATTTGTAGCAGCAGCAACTCGGCATTGATGGTGTTGACTATATCATTCTACGGAGCCAGAATTTCTCTCGTGCAACCACCAGCAGATAGTGTGATGTTGATCGAGATTGGGAAAGATGTGCTGCATGAGCTCATTGTCAGAAGCAATATATTGGCTGGTTGAACCAATGTCAATGTCACCATTGTCATCTGGTCGAACCAATGATTGCCAAGCTAAAAAAAGTTGTTTGGAAAACTTGTCACCTGTCAGATTGCCCAGTCAATGAGCATGCAGGTTGGTACAGAGTGCTAGCTGAACTACACTTGAACACAGAGGGGACGACTTGCCTCAGGAGTATGACATCTCCACTGGTAGGAATAGGCTGATTGTTCCAAAGAGTGTATCAAGGAAATATTGGATGCTATATTCTTTCTCAGTGCACCATCTAACTTAGATTCTTATTTCAAAACACTTCACATTGTATGTGTCAGAATATGATGTCCCCCTTGATGTTGACACACAGTCCTAATCCAACGACATACCACATGCTCCACTAGTTTGCAGATCTCTTTCACCTAGCAGCTTTGACAGCATTCATGATCATGTGGACATAATAGCCATCTTGCATTGACAGAAGGGATTCTTACCTTTTTACCATCCTTGACAGATTCAGCCTTTGGCCAGAGGAGAATCAAATGGCTGATTCTACTGCTCTCACATGTGCATGTGTTCTACTTTATTACAGGATCACACGATTAGACATGCCTGGAGACCTCATGTCAGACAGAGCCTTCAATTCAAATCATCCTTGTGGGAATAAATTAATTCCTTGTACTGCATAAACACAAGAGCTTACCACCCACAAGCAAATGGAACAGATGGACATCTACACTGGCATCTAAAAGCCTCTCTCAAAGCCAGAATGTCTGGGTCAAAGAGGATGGATGAATTACTCATGGTCTCAGCGGCATGAGCAACCGAGAACCCAACCCAGCATGAGGCGAGGTTGGCGCTTATGAGACAGACGGTGGCGGTGGCAAGAACAACTGAGGCACAAATCCAGCATGACACAAGGTTGGCAACCATGAGGCATAGGGATGCAGTGGCAAGAACAACCGAAACACCAGTCTAGCATGACACAAGGTTGGCAGCCAAGAGGCAGAGGAATGTAGCAGCAAGAGCAACCGAAAACCCAACCCAGCGTGAGGTGAGTTTGGCACCCATGAGACAGACTGTGGTGGCGGCAAGAGCAACGGAGACACCAGTCCAGCCTGACACAAGGTTGGTAGCCATGAGGCAGAGGGATGCAGTGGCATGAACAGCTGAAAACCCAACCCTGTGTGAGGCGAGGTTGGCGCCCATGAGACAGACAGTGGCAGTGGCAGGAGCAACCGACACGCCAGTCCAATGTGAGACAAGGATGGCAGCCATGAGAATGAGAGAGCTTGAGAAGAGAATGCTTCCATGGCTGGAAAAAAAAATCCCATTTCAACTACAATGCCACCCTCAAGTATGAGAATGACAGGAATGCAGAAAAGATGAACGTCCTCTGCCAGCATTGCAGGGTGCTCAACTTCAAGGGCAAGATGCCAGGGTTGTGTTGCTTCAATGGAAAGGTTGATCTTCCACTCCTCCCAGTCCTTCCAGAATAACTCCAGTCAATGTTGTCTGGTACCAGTGCCGACTCCAAGCACTTTCTCAAGTTTATCCTCACTTACAATTCGTGCTTCCAGATGACAAGCATAGGCTGCCAGGAGAGAAACGTTGCTGTGTGGATGCCGATGTTTAGGCTACAGGGAGAAGTCTACCATCGAATTGGCTCCCTATTCCCACCTGCCAGTGACGATGCAAAGTTTCTCCAAACCTATTTCCTCAGCAGTCAACAATAAGTTTATCGTTGTTGCACAATATCCAACAACCTCAGGCCTGAGATTGCGCTGGCTCTGTAGGACTTTCTCCATGACAGGAATCTCCACGTTAAAGCTTTCAAAACATCAGCGGAGTGGATGGGTGTGCCGGGGATGAAGTTGGTCATCCATGCAGACTGCATGCCTCAGGGTGAGCAAACGTGCAGTTTCAATGCCCTCACCACAGAGGAAATTGCCGTCCTCATTGTTGGAGGTCTTCATCCCGAAAATCCTTTTCATTACCTCTGATATGACCTTTGAGTTCAAGAGGGTCAAGTTCCTGGTCAGGCTGAGCAATGCCATGACAATCAACAAGTCTCAGGGGCAGACACTGAAGGTGGCTGGCATTGACCTTATTGACAGTATGTTCAGTCATGGCCAGCTCTACGGCACATGTTGCCAAGTCGGCTCTGCAAGAAACTTGCACATCTTGGCACCAAGCAAGAGGAAGAGGAACATAGTGTATCCGAGAGCATTGATGTAAAAAATACTAAAGAGATAATTGAATTGATTGTGATATATTGATTGAGACATGCAACTTTAAATTATTGCTGTTAACAATGAGATTAAAAAAAAAGAGAATTGATTTGGTTGTGATATATTGATTGTGACTATTTAAATAGCATCAAAGGAAAATAATAAACCGAAATAATAATTTGCCCCACTTCTCTCTTAATAATACATCTTCTCCACCATAACCATTCCTACTGGCAAGACATGTTCAACTACAGGATTTTAGCCTATATTGGCTAGGCAACACTGGGTATATGCTGCTAGTATGTATATATATATATACAGTAGAACTTCAGAGTTATGAAAGAAAGTGATAGAAAACTGGAAAAATAATGAGTAAGAGTACCATCCACTATTTTATTCTCCTAACTTCTTGTGCATAACCACACACCCACAATTTATTTGCTGCAGTTATTCTCTCCTCTTTGTTCTTTGGAATTATTTTCTCTTTCCTCAGGCTGCCAGTTGATCAATGCTAAAATTCAAGTTTCACTTGGCTTGTATCTCTTTTACTAAATGTAAAAGAGTTACTCTTACTATTAAGCAGAAGTTTTATTTTTTAAAGAAGTTGGATCAGGCAGCTATATGTCATCCCTAGCCACTGAATTCCAAGTGGGAAAAACCACTGTGTATGGTATCAAGAACTCAAAAGACAAAATTATTACATTTGCTTGTGAAGCACAGGATGTTAGCTCTCTAAAAAATAGTTGAACAGCAAGGAGAGCTAGTGG
This sequence comes from Lycopodina hypogea, assembly GCA_963969325.1. Taxonomy (NCBI): domain Eukaryota; kingdom Metazoa; phylum Porifera; class Demospongiae; order Poecilosclerida; family Cladorhizidae; genus Lycopodina; species Lycopodina hypogea. The sequence goes on along the minus strand of OZ017779.1, from coordinate 20,946,899 downwards.
TGATGCCCATGATAGAGCCATTCACCAGTGTTTTTTCAGGGGAGACATAAGGGCACCTCAATTATTGGTGTTTTAGTACAGAAAAAAGCAAGGTAGCAATACAAAGAGCTTTATCTAAGTAAGTCTGATGATAACTCCAAGGCAAGTTGTGGGTGGCAGATAGGTTTTAAAAAATGGCATGGTATAAGGCATTTAATTATGCAAGGTGGGTGACTATCTGCTGATGTTTGTGCTTCAGAAGAATTCAGGCATTTTTTCCACAAATTTTTGAAACAACATAAATTTAATCCATATCAACTTTTCAATTATGATGAGACTGGCCTCTACTGGTGGCTACTGCCAAATAAAACTCTAGCTGATCCATCAAATAATGCCTGAAGTACTTTAAGTCTCAAGGATAAAGCTACATTGATGTCTACTGCTAAAGCCAGTGGAGGTTTACAACTTCCCTCTGTGTTCATACATCAATCTGCCAAGCCACAATGTTTCTCTGGAATCCATATGTCTGCTATGCCTATCCATTACAACAGTCCAAGAAATGGCTGGATGGACTCATTTCCGAGATTGGTTTCACAAGCACTTTGTAGCAATAGTGACAAAATATCTTGAGTAAAACACATTGTCTCCTCAGGCATTCCTTCTCCTTGATAATGCTCAATCCCATTCTTCTGCACATACATTAGTATCTGTTTATCGTAAGATTAAATGTCATTTTTTAATCACCCAATATCACTAGTTTGATTCAGTCAATGGATCTGGGTGTGCTTAAGAATACTAGGCATAGATAAAAAAAAAAATCTCTTGAGGAAATTCCTACTAGGATCTTGTGAAGATGATTTTTTTTTTTTATTTGCTAAGTCTTACTATAACTGATGCTATTTTTCTTAGTGCAAAGTCCTGGGATGAATTTTCTTCACTTTCACTAAGTCGTGCCTGGAACAAGCTAGGTTAAAGTCAACAGAGTTACAGCCTAGATGAAGAACGGCCTGAGTTATGAGACAATTTTAACCAATTAGTTATAACTGAAGCTGAAAAGGAAGAGTGGCCTTCAATCAATGAGAGTGACACTGGTATGCAAGAACTTACTGATGAGGATAAGGTAGGCATGTGTCAAAACATCATTATCTTCATTTGATGTTAATGAGGAGGAAGATGAAGGAAGGACAAGTTGGCCCCACCATTACTCTTAGTGAGACTGAAGAAGCATTCAGCAATGGTTTGTCTTGGCTAAAAAAGCAATGCGAAGCTACACCAATGAAGTTAGTGTTGCATCATAAATTGCACTCTTTGGTGCTAAAAATAAACATGATTCCCTAAAACTAACAAACATTACTGAATTTTTTAATCTTAAGTAAATGATTATGAAGAAAAATATTCAATGCAATGTGTTATAACAGTACTAGATTATTATATCATTCCTATTTTTTAAATGTTAAATATTTGAATGTGAGGAATAAAATTGAATACACCATGTGAGTATAACATATTTAAACGATACTTGTGAACAATATCACATTAAAGAGGTGCATATATATAAATGTATATATACATTTACATAGATTTACATTATACATGTGTACACAAATACACATATATACATATATATACATAAACATACATATACATACACGAGTTTATGGGAATAACTTGAACTGTTCAAGTAAGAAACAATACAGACAGACAGACAGACAGACAGACAGACAGACAAACAGACAGACAGACAGACAGAGAGACAGACAGACAGACAGACAGACAGACAGACAGACAGACAGACAGACAGAGAGACAGACAGACAGACAGACAGACAGGCAGACAGACAGACAGACAGACAGACAGACAGACCGACAGACAGATAGATAGACAGAGAGATAGACAGACAGACCGAAAGAGAGACAGACAGACTGACTGACAAACTGACAGACAGACTATCTCCACTTTGTACTATAGATTCAATAGCGAATATTTCTGGTGGCCTAGACAAATGGCAAAAGGAAACATAAATGGAGGCACTTAAGTACCATTTCTAGACTTTGTGATTTCATTCAAAATAACACTAATTCATAGGTAGGCTTGCGATCAGCATTGACTCTTGATTATTTTGGGAGAGGGTTGGGGTAGGGTAAGAGAACAGATATTTAAAAGAATCCAGTGTTTCGGGTCCTGATGCCCACATTGGGTTCAAGGTAGCCCATGTAACTGCCTGATTGAAATTTCATGTGCATTTGCATTGCCCAAACCACCAATAGCAATATGAAACATGATTATTGCTATTTCCCAACCAGTGTGCTCTCATTAGAACTTTTTTGGTATAAAAAATACCATGACAGACACCCAAGGATCATGCCTGCAAAGCTTCATCAAAATTCCTTCAGCTGGGTAACTCTGATGCTAGGATATACGTCCCTACGCATTCCTATATAAACTTCACTTTTATAGATTAAATGATAGATTTGATGTGGTTCAGGAAACTGTATCATAAAGTAAAACCATCTCAGTCTGAATTGCATAGTCATCAGGTGACCTGTTATAATAAACCTAAAGCATAACCCTATTTAACTACTATAACCAAATATATTTTAGCTATAGTTACAACTAACTCTTTAAATTGGATAAAACAATACACTGCAACTATCAAACTGCTTTGAACAGAATGTGCTTAGAGCCTTCTGTTTTAGTTACTTGAGATAATCTCTCAAAAATTGTTGTGTAGAATTCTAATTGTGCCATGTTCCTATGAACATTCCAATAATTCCTTGAAAAATAAATTAAATCTTCATTTATCACAAAAATTAAAAACCAAATTTTTTAAATGAGGTAACTTTACTATCTATATACACTAATTGCAACATATACCCAACATTGCTAGGATATAATTAGTTGGACAGATGTAACATATGTGTATTTACTATGTGATTTTTTTTAAGAGGCTCTTTTTTCAAACAATGCTCTTGGTCCTTTTTTTTTAGCTACGACATACAGGTTCTTGAAATTGCAACTATTGAGCAGCCCACATATAGCTAACCATGAGACTAACACAGGCTGTCAATATGTAGACCAGCAACCATCAACATCTGACCCTGAGCCTTATGGATGCTTATGGCAATGCTAAACTTACTGGGAAACTGGACTCTCTTGCATGCAAAAGGAAGGTGTACTTGGGACTCGAGGCACAAACACATTGCCTCAATGACAATATGTATCAGTTTCTTCAAACCAATACTGTCCCATTGCACAGCTTTGGAGAAAAGTATAATAGCTGCTCCAACTTTGAGTTGCAGTTGATGTGTTTGGAGTCCAGGTGGTTACAGTGAGTTAAGGAACTCCGCTGGGTAGTGTATGATATGGTCCTGCCCAGATAGAGTGCTAAGGGAGATTTAAGTCATTATAAGTATTAAAATTTGTATCTGAAGCTGTGCATTGATGGGGTTGACACTGTCATTCTTCGGTGCCAGAATTGCTCTCTCATGTAATCACTGGTGGTTAATGTAGTGCTGATCAAGATTGGGGAAGACACGTTGCATGATCTCATTGTCAAAATGTCATTGATGTTATAGGTCCTCTGTTAGTCTGACAATGGTTTGGGCTTATTGCGTGCCACATAGTTGGCCAGTTAATGAATGTTGTAGGATGCTTCATAGAGGAATTCATGTGACAGGGCATGAGCACATTTAATTTGGACTATTCGGGGAAAGACAAAGCTGGTCAACTCCCTGTCATCCAGTTGTATCACCTTGTCTTTGATTACGATGAGAACCAGGTTAAACATGTCACATGTGAATGTAGAGTCGACTCCAGGGACTTTGACCTGTGCATAGTGTTTGATGTCCTCAGTAAGATTTCATCTGTGATGCATTTAGAGTGCGACAGAGTTTAATTTACCATATTGCAGCATGAGAGCAGAGAGGTTTCTCAGCCTGTACAGTGATTGTGAAGTGGTGGACTCATCAGGCATGGCATCCAAGTGTGGATCATTCTCATGAAGATCACGTAGGTTGTAGGCTTCTCGATAAGTTCTGCAAACGTGGCCAGCAACAGTAAGAAATATTTCAAAAGGAGTTGGACTTTAAAATCATAGAGAGCATGCGGAGGAAAAATCATCATTTCCGACTTGCATGGATCTCATAGAGTCTTCCAAGAGTGGTGTCTTTCTTCATACCTGGAAAGCCACTCACTGGTTTACCCTTATTCCAGGTTTTCAAACATCATTTCATGCATAGTAGGAGGTATATGACTGTATAGCAGAGTACAGGCAAACTTGTCTTTCTGACAAAGCATAAAGATGGCAGGCAATGTTGTGTCATTTGGAGTCTAGATCCACTGGTGGTCAATAGCAGGCTTGAAGTAAACACTCTGTCAATTTTCTAGATGAACATCAAGCATCAACACCATTGAGTGGCATTCGTGGATGGGGCAGAAAATCCTTCTTTAAATTGCCTTGTCACTGCTAATATACCTGCCCATCATTGAACTGTCTCATGTCATCCCTACTGATGGTATCCTCAAGTCCAAACATGGCTACAACCAAACTTTTGCAGATATACTCATTTATGTAATGGATGGTCTTCACAGAACTGCAGAAATCCACATTGATGCGGTCATTGAATGGTTCGGAGAGTAAAGGAGAGTGGGGTACTATCCATCTGCTGTCGATAGCAAACTCCTGCCTTCTCATCTTCAGTTTCACTGTGAACCCTCTATCAGCAGGCCTTCTTCTTTGATAAAGGGGTAAACTATCATGTTCAAGATATGTTTCCTTGAGCTCGTTGCGCGGATAGCACTCAATGCATTTCCCTTCACACATGCAGGGAGAACCATGGAACATTCATGTCTTGATAGTGTTATAGAACTGGGGGCATTCAACAGGATATGGATGCTCTGAGGAGGTGAATGAGTCCTACTGGTTTCAGGGTATTTTCAGTTATAACTGTAGAAGGATGTGAGCATGAGGCAGGCCTCTCTCCAGCTATTCAATTATGCACATGTCGCAGATAACTTGGCCAAAGTTGAAGACTCTCTTGATCACATTAATCAGCTCCTTCAACTTCAAGTGGAGGACCCTGGTAAGCAAATAAAAATAATCAGTTTGCATCCGAATTTAGAACAGTTTAGCCTTCACTTCTGGACAAGTGGTGTAGCAAGTTAATGTGATGAGCAGGTTTGGGTGGCCATTGTTTTGGACTTAGATGGTGGCATCTTGTGTCCTCTCGTGCATGTGTATTGGTACCCCCATAAATCTGTAAAAATGAATGCATAGCTCTCTTATGCTGTGTGCCCCAACAGCATCATAGCGAAAGCCATCCCTCAAGTATATGTACTCCTCACTGCGCAGTTCCTTCTGAAGGGTGATAGTTGTCGAGGGTCAATCCTCAACATGGCCAAGCCAGGCTCAGAACATTTATTAATAAATTGTAAACATATATTCGAACAAGATAAACGACCAAGTTATGTGTCTGTACTTGTGCTGTTATTGAGTCTTAGGTATTATTTTAGTTTATGGAACCCTATAGGTAGCTAATGTGTTTAAATTCTAGGTATGTATGTAAGATTGTAACATGTAATGCTAATGTGTGGCTAGGGGTATAAAAGACCTTGGAAAGGCCACTGTCTGGAGTCTTTGCTAAATTGCTAATAAAGTTCTTCTTAATTTGTAATCTAAATTACTCTGGTATTTAAGAATCAAGGACCTTGTTAGCTGGGTATTGACCCTGGTGGCAGCAACCTACCATACCTGGGGATTAAGCAGTTCTTAAAACCCCAACAATAGTGTACAGTAACCTCTCCCCCTCCACCTTGGTTAACATGTCAGTGATGTACTGATGAAAATAGGTCTGGCTATCAAGGAGGAGATTGAAGTTGTCTTAACAGACTATAAGATGATATGCGTAGAAATCTATTGAGTGAACTGCCTTAGTGATGGATGATTGCTTTGTAACCAGATCTGCTTGCATGATGCCAATGTGGTATCCATCTTTCCCAAGATTGCAGATCATAGGATACTGAAGGGCATCGTAGAAGCGGTGTGTTTTACGTTGGGCATATTCAGGATCTGTGTGAACAATGGCAACTATTGTTTTTGTGGGTGCATTGAAGCAACAGCTTTGCTGTCTTGAAGGGATATTTGTTTTCATCTATGATGACTCTGAAATCTGGTCATTCTCCAAGATGTACTTGAAGCAGGAAACATAGCTGTTGTGTTTATATAAAAATAGTGGTAAGGATCATGTATCAGAAGTTAGACTGAAATGCCCACTTCCTTACTCATGGATCAATGTAAATTTCAAAAGGGGATTTCAATGACTGTTTTAAGTCTAGTAAAAATAGCCTCAAAACGGGCTTGAGGGGCCTCAGATGTTTTTACCTATTGTGTGGCAACTTCTGTACTACACATTGCTTGAAGGTAGGCCTCACTGGCTCGATGGCAGGCCTCACAGGCCTGGGCTGTCTCTATCTATCGTATGGGAACTGCTATAATATGCAGTGTGGGCCAAATTGAATGAAAAAGTGACTCGTGGGTGCTAAGGTGCCAAACTTGTGTATGGAACTTGTCTCTGGTGCAGACTGCATTTACCAGATGAGTTTACAAGGCATCCTCAAGGGTGCTACCAGAGACCTCTTGATTTCTACAACACCTGACAGAAACTGTGGCATATGCATCTCATCCTGAACACCATAGTCATCCATAAATATTAAATCCCAATGATTGGGCCGCTATGTTATGCTTAAGACTCCAAACATTCACATCAGAAACCACTACAGCCACTGATTGTACACTTTTAGGTGTGCCCTCTCTGGTCAATTAACACTTATGTTAGTCTGAATTCATAAACCTCTTTGAGGATGATTATTTTAACATTGCCATGTCAAGAAAAATTGTTAAGAAGATTCCTAATTGTTCAGCTCCTCTTGTAGTAATCTAAGAGATTACAATATTCCCCACCATGTGAATATACTCACATGGCAGTGATGGAAACCCTTCACATTGCAGCATTGAAGCAGAACTGCAATAATTTCTGATGTGATAGCAGAGAAAGTCTTTACAGACTGACTTCATCAAGGAGATATACTGGACTACAACAAACTCCTATAATCTGTGGAGAGGATAATCATGACTTACTTCAATAAAATAATTCACTATCCCTCCCCACATCAACTCTGCTGAGCCTTTCCTATATTATGCATAAATGCTTCTACATACACCAACATTGAAGGAAGTCCTTAGAAATTTGCCCAAAAAAAATCAATAGTAGCATTAACTGCCAAAAATACCCCACCTTTAGCAAGGAAATTATCAACTATTAGCAATGGAATGAATTAACATGAATAAGCTCCGAAAACATAAAATACAACTACGAAAGTATCAAGACCTGCATTCCAATTACCCCCAAAGGATTACCAGATAACATAAGTTGTGCAGTTGTTTCAGTCCTTGGTCCTGAACCACATCCAGTAACCATGTATATTAAGTATCAATGGCAACAGTGGTCTTACAGGAGCAGGAATTAAACAGATACTTATCACAAATTATATTGAGATAAATGAGAAAGTTCCAGATAAGATAGACAATGTATTAATTGTGACACATCACCAAGATGCACACATGTTCATACGGTTAAGTGGGTAAGTGCATACATTGGAGTATATGTTGTCCATGGATAACTCTTCAGGCAGCCTTAACTTTCTTGGCTTCTTCACTGCATACAGAAAAACATTTATGATGGAGGTTAATATATCATGGTCAGTGCACAGACATTAACTTTGTGGAATGTGTGGGATATAGTCTCACTTTGGGAGTTGAGTTGGAGCAGACCTTTTTGCGACAGTAGCAGCAGCTTTATCTGCAAGTTTAGGATCTTGCAGCCATCGCACTTGTTTTGACGGGCCATACCTGTCACACATGCACACACATATGCACACACACTAACATTATCCTCCTTGAAACTACATAGCCAAAATTTTTTTGTTTATTTATCCTTTCAGGACTGCCAGTGTTGATGCCAAATAAAATTTACAGGTTTTTTTTTTTTTTTTTTTTTTTTTTTTTTTTTTTTTTTTTTTTTTTTAATTAATCGTACTACTAGTGTCTTCTCTCTCACCCTTTATCATTCTTGGCAGCTATAATGAAGATAATGGCAGGCTTGGATGAGGTGTCAATATGGGCAGAGGCCAACTGGTTGTTGGACACCACACAGGAACATCCAGGGCCACAGTACACCGATGCTAAAGCCATAGTGCCTGCAGCAGTGTCTGAAACCGGCTTCAGACCCAGTTTGATGCTGTACTCGGTGATACTTCCTGCATTATTTGCCGGTGGTTCCCACAAGAGACGAGCTCCGTCCGAACGCTAATGGATGAAATGAAATCATAAGCACGGTGTGGAAATAGAAAAAAAAAGAGAGAAGTGGAGGAGAACCATATCTTCTAACTTTTCTTATCCGAATAGCTGAAGGAGCACCAGGGAAGCCAGGCAGGCATGTCTTGAAGGCGGCAACATTCGAGAAAGAGCCACGACCACAGGAGTTGATACCACACACTCGAAACTTGAAAGCTTTGCCTGGTTGTAGCTCGACCTTCTGAACCGCAGTGGTTGCTGCACCAAGCCTTGTCTAAAATGATATTTCATCACAAGAATTAACCCAAGCTCAGTATGTGCAACACACAAGCAGAAAGCAGCTGTGGTTAAAGTGGTAACTCGTTAAAACTGCACATGCACACTTTAACTTATTACACTATCAACCACACCTTACCTGATCCATGCGGAAGTCCACATTTGTGGAGTAGTCAGTCACTGTATACTCTATCCCGTTGACAACATCAACATCATACCACGTAGGGGTGACTTCCATCTGCTCTGTGCCTGGAGCATCTACTCCGGTGTTAGTGTCATTAACCTCAGTCATGGTTGATGGAGCAGCGAGTGCCACTGCCTCGTTTGGCTCTGTCTTGCTGGTTGTTGATGCAGAGGTGGAGTCTGTCTTAGCCTTAGAAGGCATGAAGTTGTACGGCTGGATCTGTAACAAGTAATTGTCCGCTATAAAGAAATGAGATGAAGAGCTGTTAAAAAGGAGAGAGGTGATTAGAAAGTGATGGACGATCAATAAAAGGTAAGGGTATGACCATAATATGTCAATAAAATAAGAAAAGAAAAAATGTTCCCCTATCAGAGACACTAATTCATTCCAGAAAAGCTATTTGAGCTAATTAGTTTTGAATATGTGTTAATTACCTGTATGAATTGTCTTATTAATTGGTTGCAGTTTTCTCTACTAAATTAGTGTTACAGATAGAAATGATGGTGAATAGTCATCAAGGAGAATGACATTACCGAGCCACCAATGACAACTGAGCTCTCTTGCACTGATACCCATTCATTTAAGAATAGCAGCTTCAGAAAATTAGTTATGAATACATGTTGGTTGCCTGTAAAAATGGTCATGTCAGTTACTACCTGTTCTGCGTGTAGAGTTTGTGTTACAGATCATTTTTATACTAACTCTGCAGTATTCATGAACTTCTGTCTGGTACATAAACATCTGTGGCTTCTGTGTATGGAATAGTTCCTGTCAGAATTTAATTCATGTTCCCTTAAGCTAGAAATATGAAGTTTATCGTGTGATGTTAGACAATATATCTACATTTAAGAGAACATTCCAATTAAGTCAATTTAATGTAATTGCTGGGAGATACAGAATTAAACACTGTCTAACATCATATCCCCAAAAAGTAAAGAGAAAATAGCAACAGCTGTTTTCCTTTTACAAACATATTTGGTGTTTGCCAACTCACCAGAGGAGACACTGGTCCAGAGAACCTTGAGTGACTTAGTGCCAGATCTGACCAGTTGAATACGACCAGGGGCAACTGGCATCTCGGTCTCCAAGAACCACAGGTCGTTGCAACATACCTGAATTGGGAGTGAGTGTGTGTGAGTGGGATTGAGTGAGTGGGTGAGAAATTTAGTGAGTGAATGAGTAAGGGAGGGATTGAGTGAGTGAGTGAGTGAGTGAGTGAGTGAGTGAGTGAGTGAGTGAGTGAGTGAGTGAGTGAGTGAGTGAGTGAGTGAGTGAGTGAGTGAGTGAGTGAGTGAGTGAGTGAGTGAGTGAGTGAGTGAGTGAGTGAGTGAGTGAGTGTGTACGATTGTGAGTGAGGGAGGGAATGTGTGTTGGGATGTGTGTGAGTGTGTGTATGTATATATGTACATGTATGTATGTGGGAGAAGGAAAGTGGTATGTATGTCCTGACTGTTCCTTCTCTAACTGACCTGGTGGTTCAACATCTTCTTGTGACCTTCCCTGCCACTCCAGACGTACATCTTTGTGCCGACAACAGCTGCTATGTGTCCAGCACGCTCACACAGAGCAGCAGGGATCCCACTTGCCTCAGCATTACCATCTTCTGTGGTGAAGTTAGATATCTCCTCCCATGTGAATGTGTCTAACAACAGAAATGCACGCATGTTGCATTCTGAGTAATGGAATTCTCAACCAATGGTCATGACTACTGGTTAGCACACCTTCATTAAGTACACTATTATGTAACACAATCACACACCAAGTAAGAGCATTACACACCTCAACCCACACCCTATTAAGACCCATTTTCTCACCTGTGTTGAGGCAGGCTAATGAGTTTGAACATTTCCACTCTGTCTCATGTATTGGGTGCCTTCCATCTTCACCAAAGACAGGTACCCAACCACCAAACACAAACATTTTATTCTTCAGCATGACTGCTGAGTGCAAGCTACGTGGGAGTGGGACAGGGCCTTTGCACTGCACATTCTGCCACTCTATGTGTTCTCCTGGTGAACATGATAGGACAATCACCATATATGAAAGAACAGACGTGTTATAAAGACTTATGGAAGGTCATACACACACAGACATAGATAGGTGGGTGTGAGTGTGTGTGAACGTGTGAGTATGTGAGCATGTGAGTGTGTGAGTGAGTGAGTGGGTGAATGAGTGAGTGAGTGAGTGTGTGTTGACAACCTGATGTGAATAAGACCTGCAATGAGAGCAGATAAGAGAACACCATATGTGCAGCTTATTTGAGTTGCTCACCAACATTGAGAATCCACATATCACTAAGTCTCTTTACATTCATGCCTGCGTACACCAACAACTTGTTGCCAATGGTAACAGATGTGTGGCTCTCCCTGGGGCAAGGGACAGGACCTTCAATGTTGGCGCATTCCCATTGAAGGGAAGTTCCCTCCAAAAACTCCAAAGTGAACACATCATTCAAGTACCTGAAATAAACGCGTGTTGCATTTTAGTAATGAAAGTTCCTCATTAAATATATAGACTATGTGGAGACAAATATGACTCAAAGTTTGTGCATCACTCCATTGGTTTCTCTTATTTGAAGTAGATTAGAATTTAGTTTAAAATTTAAAAAAAAATGTAAGTCTAGATATGTAGATATGTAGATACTCACTTGGGAATGATCAGCATGGGGTCACTGGACAGGTTGGTCAGGCCTGCAAATACGACAGCCTTTCGGCCTACCAAGTTGAAGGAGTGCCCCAACCTGGGGCAAGGGGGCTCCAGTAGTGGAGTGAGCCTACGCCACTCCCACCTGCTAGCATTCAGCTCGTAGAGCTGCACAACATTCACATCCACATGAACACATTCATTACATTTTCATCAATCCTTCACAGCATTACTTAACACAATCAAAAAATTTGCATTGAAAAGGATTTGTTGCACTTAAATGCACAAAAAGAATGGGATGACTCTTACCTACTGCATCTCTCCAAATTTAATAGTGTCATTGAATCTATAAGCTACTACCTCTGTTTTAATTTTCAATCCTTGGATCACCACCAAAAGGTGAACTAAAGCAAGCTAAAAGGCTATTATAATAAAATATATAGAGCACTTTTCTATTTATTTGTACCAGCTGAAGTAGTATCTCATGAAGGATTCTTGCTCAAGTAAATGATTCCAATGAAATAATTGTGATTTGTTCGATGCTGTCCCTTCTTGAGCGATAAAAAAAATAAAAAAATTAAAAAAAATAAAAAAAAAATTAAAAAAAATTACCTCAAACAACAGGAGAAAATGAGGTTTTCCTAAACCAGACTAAAACCTTTCCCCGTAATCAAGGACAACATGTAATAAGTTTCTTCAAAATCAGTTGAGCTATTAAACCATTCATAGTGAAAAAACACAAATATTATGTCCAGTGATCTGGTGATAAACACTCACATCATTGGAGTAGCATCCATCCTCCATCATGCCTCCGAATACAAGCAGACGCACACCATCACAGATGAAGCCAAATGCAGCACAGCCTGTGGGTTTCTCTCCACACACCTGGGGCATGAACCACTGGCTCGTGGCTGCAAGCACAAATAAACACATGAACAATGTATTAGGTTGTTGTTACTAGCATATAAATGGTATCTTGATTCATTATAACACACTAGGAAAAAAAGTTTTTCGGTCAGCCTTAAGCTTCCTATTGTCACGAACTGGTGCAATCTCATTAATGCATCTGTTTGCAATATCACGACATGGTGAATAGTTCATTAAACCAGTGAATGCATGAGAGGGCTGGAATGTAATATGAAAACGGAGCTGTGGATGCAGCTCTAGTAATAAATGTCCTTTTGAAATGTGGGTTTGTAAAGATAGCAAAACCTGGGAGCAATCACTGCTTGTGTATACATGCGTGATCATCTGCATGTTGTCTACCACTTTTGTTCCAAAAGATCTTAATCTAATCTTGTGTAGTTATACCCTTTACCTGCTTCTGAACTTATAAGTCAAAGTGTCTGATTGGTCAGATTGGTATAACATGAAGTAACGGACAGTTATAGTGTTAGTGATGACTAAATTTCATGGGCAATCAACAGCTGTGTATTTCAAAGCTTGCAAGTTGCATAGTTCAAGAACTCTGCCTTTAATATCTGAAACTGTAATTATATATTTTTGGCATATGATGCACATCTACTAGGATCCTGAAAAAATTGCCACAGTGACTAGAAAGATTAATCCATGTCTAATGCATCTGGCTATGTGAGACTTCTTTAAAAATCTGTTGGGATCCAACAACACCCACACCCAGAGTTTAAACATTTAAATCAATAAGGCATGTCCATCACTGCTTGTTTCACTATATGGACTTTAACAACTACCAATGATTCCAAACGAGTCAGTTGTCATGAATTGACCAGGCTACAAGCAACCACAGTCCCCAGCAAACAACAGTAATACACTACATACAAACGTCTTGGGACTCCTACAAACAGTGCCCTCAAAATATAGTACCAATGAACAAATAAAAATACCTACCTGTGTTCAAGACATGCAGTTCTTCATTAAAATAATTATTTCCACCTCCAAATATGAAAATCAGCTCCTTAATGGCAACGGCTTTGTGCCCTTGACGAGGCTCAGGAGCAGGACCTCTGGTAGAGTTCACTTTCTTCCACTTCATCTCGAATGGGGTGGATTGCGGGTCAGGGTAACTAGCCACGCAGCCTTTCTCAATGGTAGTCTCAATAATAGTCTCAATGGTAGTCTCAATGGTAGTCTGCAGAAACCTGACCAGCGGACATTTTGTCTTACTCAACAACAACTACACGTGCACCAAGTGTTAATATGGTAAAGGTCATCATCATTCTTTTACTTTCAAAAAATCGATTTGGATAGCTTACCTTTGGAGACCCTTTGCGGTTAATCCTCAACTGCTTGGGTTGCTGTACGGTTGATAGGAATGCTTTCCCACGTGCCAGAGTGGCATCCGGCCTGATAGCTATCCTAGTGGGTGGCCAGCACGTGAGGAAATTAACGTTGGACAAGCTAAAGGCTATAGTGATCCTGGACCCCACCCACCCCCCCCCCCCCACCAATCCTCAATTAAGAGTAAGAAATAATCCCGCCTGAGATGATGACAGCATCTAGGAAACACCAATTTAGTATTGGCAGGTAAAATGATATTTTGCACACACCACAAGTTGATGTATCAGAAAATTTGTTGAAGAAGACTTTGTGTGCATGTTATTTTGGCTGGCTTGCTTGTTAATTAATTAATTGTTATCTGTGGATGTTAAAATTTCTTAATATACCTGAGAATAATCCCAAATTATTTATCAGAATATTATGTTGGAGTTATTCCTGACGTCCAATGAGGTTAATGGGGAATTTGAAACCCTGTGCATGAGCATTCATGGATTGTGCAAATATCCTCTTGGTTTCCTAGACTACCTCCTCCTGCTAGGATCACACTTCCATATCCAGAAACACACAATACATAAATGTGTGTTGAAAGCTTCTCCCCTTTATTCTAACACTATGAAATAAAATTCCTGATAGTGTCTTCTGTGTTTTCATTTAAGTGCTACTTCCATTTTTAAGCATGTGTAATGAAGTCGATGTAATAATCAATGTCAGGAAAGTCTTTACTTTCTTTTTCTTTACTAGCATAGCAAAGCTCTGAATCATCAGTTTCTTTGGGTTTTCTGTTATAATTCCGTCTCCAGTTGCATTATATATTTAACTAATTTTATCAATACGTTTCTAATATTTTTAAATTGTACACAGATCAAGAAGTTAGTACGTAGTATAAACAGATTAATTTCCTTCATGCAGAGCTCCTATATTTGCATTTATTGAAGCACTGAATTAACTAATATATTTTTTCTAGGTTACGTGTAATGATGTTTCTCCCCCAACCAGTGCTGTAAAGGGTAGATTCAACTTTGATCCTCATTTAGCGAAAGCACACCATTGTGGTCATGGGTCATGCTGTGACGACCGAATGCTCTCCATACGGCCTGAATATCAACAATGCTGTGTTTCAGTTTGAGACATGTAACCCTGGTCCAATAAATATCGGAATGAAGCTGAAACGACAAGCTCCAGAAGAGGTGAGTGAGAATTGATTATTCAGTGAAAGTTCATTGTTATGGTTTTAAAATTATCATTCCAATTTAGTGCATGTTTATAGCTTAACGATTAGCAAGAATGGAAAAGAAGTGATATGACATCTATTCCAATTAAATACTTTTTTTTTTACTTTCAAACTAGTGGCAATGGGAAGAAATTGATGCAATGCAATTACAGTGGATCAATATTGTTTTAAGTTTCCCTGTCAACAATCGCAATATAAGTGTTAAAATATATATTCTAATTAAAGTGTACACTCTGTGTAGCTTCGCTATTCGCTATTAGCAGCCATGGGAAAGTAGTGTTTATATTTACGAGAAATATTGAACCAGACACAGATAAGTCCATTAGTGAATCACTCCAGGAAAAGAGGTTTTTTCAAAGGTAAATAGATATTTTGATTGCATTTTTACATCTTGCCAAGTTGGAGTACTCCAGCTTTCAAGCAATTTGAACTGTGTTTGTTAGAAGTGATTGGAAACCAGTAAAGAAGTAATTGTTCTTGTCAGATGCCTGTTGATTTGTTCTACTACAGTATATTTATGTCAAGATGGAAGTGAAAATTTTCCTAATACATGATGTTAAAGCAATTGGCCTGAAGTTGGACGGTGATGAGGGGTCATCCTTGGCAGAACCTTTGGCAATCAGTCTAATGGATGCAGTTTTCCATGCCTGGGGAATAGTGGATGTCTGCCAACATTGATTGTACAGTTTGAACAGAGCATGCAGAATCTGGTCTGGAGGAGATGGAGTGGAAGAGGCATTAGATCTTATGATTGTGCTTCTAATCTCTTCAATGGAGAAAGGTGACTCATTAAAGTTGAAAACAGGATCTTCAGCTGATGGCATCCCTGGTGGCTGATGAAAAGATTTTGGCTGAGAGCTGTATACAGATTTAAAAAATGGAAAAGCTTTATCCTCTGCGAAAGCTGGATTAATTCTTTTGGTAGTATTATTATCAAAAAGATGTTTCACATACTTCCAAAAAGAATTATGACAGAGGCTCCGTTCTTGTCTGATGGATTGAGACATTGATTCTGCCCTAGATTTCTTGACCATCTTACTCTGCTGCCACACCAGATTAAAGAAATTTTTTGCTAAAGTTTGCATATCATCCACCAGAGCACCATTCTTTTTTAGCATGACGAAAATCTCTCCCAGCCTTGGTTTTGAGCTGTTTGATCTTTTTCAAGGCTCTGTCATGTTTTAGTCTCCTGGAAGGCTTACTATTATTTTTTTCTTTACGTCTATGACAACCATACCGACTACTGAAAAAATTAAAAATACCATCAGCTAGTATTTTATATTTGTCCTCCACACAACTGGCTAGCTGTACTGCTGGTAAGAGGTACACCAAGAAATGTTTATCTGCCTCCATCCATTCAGCCTCTGACCCTGGTAGTTTAATGGGATATTTGCTATTATGATGACCAGCACTAATAGATGGAGTTAGAGTGCCTGCTAGTGTATATGGAGGTGTAGTAGATGAGATCTTTTCTTGTATGTATGTAGTGGTTTGACAAGATAAAGAGGTCAAAGATTGTGATGGTTGATGTGCATTTGGAAAATTATGCATAGAATGCTTATTGTGAGCATGTGGTTCTAGTTGAAGTTGACTATTTGTCAGTTCAGTAGATGATGCAAGAGTTGGCGAATGAATATCAATTAATAGAGAAGTTTGTGGAATGGTTTCAGAAGGATTATTAGATAGAGGTTGGAAACGTGAATCACTAGTAAGTACTTTTCCAAAATCCTTGACTGACTTGCAGAAAGGATTTTTCCTAAGGTGAGTATCTAACCTCAGAAATAACTTGTGGCATTTAGGGCATCTCAACTTCTTTGGAAGCTCAGACCTAGCCTTTTTATCAAGGTTCTTCTTGGCTAGATTGGGTAAATAGTCTCTACCATCTCTCTCTGTGCATTTGCTGATGTGGTTACCGAGACTAATAAATATTTTGCCACAAAAAGGGCAGGGAGAAGAGAGTTGCCTTGGAATTTTATGGTTTGTTATGGGTAAAATAGAAGCATCTTTCTTACATTTTTTTGTTGCCATGGAGGTTGCTATGTTAGTATTTTAAAATTTTGAATGAAGTAAATGAAATTCCAACTAGTAAACCTTTCCAAAAAACAGTTGGTAGATAGCTGCAGATTAAATTATCTTATTTATATAACAACTCACTAAAGATTCTTGAATAAATAATTGAGATAGTTAATTGAAGTCTGGTTGCTATGGAGGTAATGTTATGGCCTCAATAATTCAAAATTCAGCTAAGCAAGCCCCTTCAAATCTTGTCAGTTATAGTAGTAATACTACAACAATTCATAGACTTGTTAAGGAAACACTCTTTCCTGGTTTAAACACAATAAGAAGAGTAAGCTTGCAAGAACATGAAAATAGCAAATTTAAAAAATTCAATTTTTTTTTTTTTTTTTTTTATTGTGGGAGTTTGGAACAGATCCCAGATTCGAAGTTAGGAAGGTTGGGAGTGACACCAGGGCCGATATTTATGAATTTATGAGTGGATGGAGAAAGATATCAGAGGCCATGGTAGGAAGGTAAGGAGAGGGTTCGTGAGGAAAATGTTAAAGTGGGGCGGGGTGTTGAAAAATTCCATGGCCCATTTGTATGAGGGGATGGGGGGAGAGATCCCTACCTCATTATGAAAGGGAGGGGGGGGGGGTGGTGGTAGTAAATAGGGGAGAAATCCCTGTGCACTTGTATAGAGGGGAACAATGTAGGATCGTTGTGTAGAGAGCATGGGGAGATTCCAGAACAAAATAGTATGGTGGTGGGCAGATTCATGGGCCCATCATGTGTAAGGTGAAGAGATGTTTTGGGGAGGGGGAGGAGGTTGGGATGGTGCGGTGAAGTTCAAGGATCTAAGTGTTGGATGGGGGACGGATGGGAGATTCCAAGGCTTATTTATAAAGTGTGAGGTGAAAATTCCAGGGCTCATGTATATGTTGCATGGGGAGATTCCAGAGCCTAACTGTATGGGGGTTGACAGATACATGGTCCCATGTTTAGGTTGGGTGGGAGATGTACCAGGGCCTAAGTGATGTGACGAGGGGTTAGGGAATGTGAGATTATAGGGTCATGTTGTTGGAGTAGAGTAGATTCCGGGGTCCATGTATAGGGTTTGTTGTGGAAATTCCAGGTGTAATGTGTTGGGGGTAGGGTGTGAAATGCCTTTGCCCAGTTGTTGGGTGGGGAGAAAATCCAGTGTCCATATGCAATGGGATGGAGTGTGGTAGATTCATGGACCAATTATTAGGTGAGGAGTGGAGAGATTCCATGGTCCATATGTGGGAGGGCATAAGAGTTCCTAAGACTCATGTGTAGGGCATAGGTGTGTTGCAGATTGAAAGGCCTATGTGTATGTGGATTGGGGGAAATACCAGTGCCTATGTTTAGAAGGTGGGTGGAAAGGTTCCAGTGCCAAAATGTAGGAGTGGGGTGGAGTGATCCCATGGACCTAGTTTTTTGTGTGGGAGGGATAGATCCTATGGCCCATTTGTGAGTGTGGGGAGAGTGTGTGATGAGATACCATTGCCCATATGCAGGAGGGAAATCATACATCCATGACTTTTGAGGACAGATACCCCAAGGCCCAATTGTAGGGTGTGGAAGATTTTAGTGTGGAAAATTTTGGTTAAGGCTTATGTGTGACAAAACATTCCAGGCATTATATTAGGGGGGTGTGTTGGAGATAAATCCAAGGGCCCTTGAGTAAGGTAGGAGGTTGGGACAGATCCCAGGTTCCAAGTTAGGGAGGTTGGGGGTGAACCTAGGGTCCATATTTAGGATGGGGTCGAGAAAGATCCCAGAGCCATTGCGTAGGAGGGTTGGAGGTTGGTACTGAGGAGTAAGTTTAATGGTGGGTGTTTTAAGATTCCATGGCCCATGGGTATAGGGGGACATATCCCAATGCCAATATGCAAGCATTGGGAGGGGGGTGGGGGGAGGGAAGGGGTGCTGGTGGTGATAGAAAGGAGGGTATATTCCTGTGCACATGAATAGAGAGGAAAATTCCAGGGCTCATGTGTTGTTTTGGGGTGGGTGGGAAATTACAGAGCCCATATTTAGGAGTATGGGAAGATTCCATAGTCCATGCATAGGAGGGTTTGGGGAGATTCAAGTGCCCATGTGCAGGAGGGGGAAGAGATTCCAGAACCCACGTCTTGGGGGGTGGGGGGTTAGATAAATTCTAGGGCCCATGTGTAGGTGGGGTTGGGAGAATCCAGGGGTCATTTATTAGGGAGGGTGGGAGATTCCTTTTCCTAAGTGTAGAAAGGGGAGATAACTGAGCCCATGTCTGGGGACCCATATCTAAGGGGTGGATAGAAAATCCAGTGACTATAAGTTGGGGGTTGTGGGATTCAAGGGGCCATGTTTATGGTGTGATAGAGAGGTACAAGAGCCCATATGTTAGTGGGGTGTGTGGTGGAAAGATTTAGGGTTCATGTGTATAGGTGAAGGAGGATTCCTGGGCTTATTTGTAGGGAGTTGGAGGATGAAAATCTCTGGCTATATATATGTAGTGGGGGAGATCCCAGTGTCAATGGGTAAGAGGGTAGGAGGGGGGAGGGGGATATCCCTATGCAAATGTGTGGTAGGTGAAGATACTAGGACCCATGTGTTTTTGGGGTAGGGAATAGGAAATTACTGGGACCAGTTGTAGGAGTAGGAGAAAATTCTAGGGTCCAAGTACAAATGGGGTTTAAGAGATTCGAGGGCCCATATGTACGGGAGGGGGATGGGAATTTCCAGGTCTAAGTTATAGGGTTAGGGAAAACTTCGAGGGTTCTGAAGTCAACCCCAACTTCCCCCACTTGGATCCTAGGAACTTTCCCAACCTTCCTCCATACACATTGGCTCTTAAATATTTCACCATCACATCCCCTAAATATGGGGCCTGCAATCTCATGACACCCATAAGCTATGGTCTATAAACTATCACTCCCTACAATTGGACCTGGGTATCTATCCTCTTAAACATGAGTCATGGAATATCTTCATTACCTACATATGTATCTGGGATCTCTCTACCCCCTGTACATATGGACATTGGGACTATATTTCATTAATGAATATGGGCCTTATAACCATCCCAATAACCACCCTACACAGGAGCACTGGAATTAACACTCCCCTTTACACATGAACCCTAAAATCGCTCCACCCAATCCCTTTACATATGTCCTCAGTGATCTCTCAACACCCCTCCCTATACAAGGACCCTGGTATCTCCCACCCCGCTACAAACGAACCCTAGAATCTCTATTCACCTTCTAGACATATTTCAAGAATCTCCCTCCTTCCCCCCAACACCAACTCCCCACCCACCCCCCCCCCCCCCCCCAACCTGTATCCTGGAATCTCAACCCAACCTCTACATCAGGGCACTGGAACCTAGTTCTACATATACATGAAACCAAAATATTCCTACCGCCCCCATCCACTAATGGCCCATGGAACATTTCCCAACATTCACACAGGCCCTGAAATCTCTCCACCCTTCCAACAAATGGGCCCTTGAATTTTTCCACCCCATCTCACAGACGTTGGTTATAGGAACTCTTCCCTCCTTACACTTGGGCCATGCAATCTTCAACCACAACCCTTCTCTAAACATGGGTCACCGTATATCTCTTTTCCACCTTTGGGCCCTTGGAAATCTCCATCCCATCGCAACATCTCTACACTTGGACTCATGAATACCCACTCCACATACACAAGGTCACTGTGATCTCTTCCCCCCTTCCTAAATATGGGTCCTGTGGTCTTCCCCAACATCCCAACAAACAAATAGTCATTGAGAGATCTCTTCACCCAAATTTCTCACCTAAGTATAGGCTCTGGAATCTCTCTACCCTACTAAACATGGGTCAAAAAATCTTTCTCCACCTAAAAGAGGGACCCTGTGGTATCTATACCCACTACACCTGTCCACTTGATCTGCCCACACCCACCCCCCCCTCCCATAAAAAAAGGAACTGGGATTACCCAACATCCCTTAAACATAGGCCATGGGATCACTCTCTCTTCCCCTCCTAAACTTAACCTGTTGAATCTCTCCCCATCCCCCTCCTACATATTAATCCTGGAATCTCTCCACTCCACTCCACTCCACTCCTAAATTTGGGCACTGGCATTCCACAACCCCTATACATGGAACCAGGAAACTACAACTCACACACCCACCACCAATAATCATGGTCACAATGATCTCCCCAAGTCTGCTACACATAGATCCTGCAATCTCCACCCCCACTAGCCCTAAGAACTCTCCGCCAATCTTTTACATGGAACCTGGAATGTCCCACCCCACTCCTGCACATAGGCATTCGAATTAAACCACTAACCCACCCCCATCCCCTTCCACATGGACCTGAGAATTCCCTTCCTTCCTCAATGATGGGCCTTGGAATCTCCCATCCCAACAATTCCCCATTGCATGGGTCTAGAATCATTTCCTACCCCCATACTCCCCCCCCCCCCCCTCTCCATCCACAATATGAGCCTTGGAAATCACCCCCACTGATACACTGGGACCTCAAAACTCCATCACACTCCCCAACACATGGACCCTAAAATCATCCCACCCATCCTAAACGTGGTCCCTGGAATCTCCCCTACTTCACATGTGCACAATAATATACACCTCCCCCCCAAACAACCCTCCGCCCCCATTCCTTAGCCTTTGGCCTTGGTATCTCCCTTCACCTATATATGGGCCCAGAGATCTCCCCCATCTTCCAACCTTACCAAACATAAGCCATGGAATCCCAACCCAATTTACAGAAAAAACCCTATAATCTCTCTACCACACACCCTCCCCAACCTACATATGTTCCTAGAATCTCATAACCCACAACACATGGGCCCTGGATTTTCAATTCCCCCTCTAGATATGTATATTAGAATATCCCATCCCAACTACCCCCCAGCACATGAGTTCTGGAGTCTCAACCCAAACCCTATACATGGGCCCTAGAATCTACTACCCCCTATACATGGCATTGGAATCTTCCCATTCCACTCTTCTACAAATGGGCTATTGGATCTCCTCACCCACCACATGAGCCTT
Organism: Lycopodina hypogea; assembly: GCA_963969325.1. Classification (NCBI taxonomy): domain Eukaryota; kingdom Metazoa; phylum Porifera; class Demospongiae; order Poecilosclerida; family Cladorhizidae; genus Lycopodina; species Lycopodina hypogea. Next base: position 20,924,914 of record OZ017779.1, on the reverse strand, counting down.
GGAATATCACCTATCCACCTCTTAGCATGGGCTATGGTATCTCACTACCCTTACACAGGGATTATGAAATATTACGACCAAAATCCCTAAAAATTGGTCCTCAGGACCTACCGACCACCATCCTATACATGGGCCACAAGATCTTTCATCACCCCCATCCTAAAAATGGGCCCTTGGGTCACACCTAACTTACTAACTTAGGCCTTAAGAACTATCCCGATCTTTCTCCTTACACATGGGCCCTTGAATCCTCTCCACCGCACTTACACATGGGGACTGCAATCTTCTGTTTCCCATTAGCATTAAACTCAAATCTTAACTCCCTACAATTGGACCATGGAGTGTCTATCCTCTTAAATATGGGCCTTGTATCTCTTCATTCTTAAACCTGTCAATGGAATATTTCTTCTCCCTCTACACATGGACATTGGGATCTCTCCTTCCTTAATGAAGGTGGCCCTGTAATCACCCAACTCCCCACCCTACACATGTCAACTGGAATCTATACCCCTCTTTACACATGAACCCTAAAATATCTCCAACCAATCCCACCTTTTACGCATGGGCTTAGAAATCACTCTATTCTTTTCACCTTGAAAGAATCCTGGAATCTCCAATCCCGCATCAAACGGGACATGAAATATCGTCCAACCCCCCACACCCCCTCTCCCAACATTGTTTCTAGAATCTCAACACCATCTCTACACCTGGGCTCTGGTGAATTTCACAAAATGGTTACCATGGTAACAAGAAAAAGCCAACAAAAAAAATTATTTTTGTCAAAAAAAAAAAAAAAAAAAAAAAAATTATATATATATATATATATATATATATGTATTGGAGCTAGAGATCTAAAACTTGGTATGAATATACAACTTCACTCTAGGAGTAACATGGGCTGTGTCCCACCTGGCCATACCTCTTCCTTTTCTGTGTAAGGCTATCAATGCAAAAATATATATTTCAGCCAAATCACTTTAACCTAGGGAGTTAAACCAATGAACTCATATATATTTAGAATCAATATAGTCTGAGGAATTTTTTAAGTACATTTATATGACCACACCCACTTCTGCTTTTGTGTCAGGCCCAAAAGAGGACAAAAATGGTATTTTGGCCAAATGAATCCTTTGGCAACAGATTTAATATATAGTTTGTATACTCAACTTTGAATATAATGTTTGATGCTGAAATTGGCCAGGCAACGCCGGGTATATTCTGCTAATATATATATATATATATATATATATTTATATATATATTCATGTTTGCATGCTTCTAGGTCTATGAATTTCATCATCATTAGTACCAATGCATCATTTTTGATCTGACATGGCCAGAGAAAGAAATATTGTCTGTTGACCCAAGTTGGGGTAGGGGAAGGGGGGGGGTGGGTGGTGGTGGGGATTGCTGAAAATCATCCTCTGCATTGGATGTGCCTACCCTAAAGAGCAGGTCATAATTTTCTGGTAGTTAATGGCCAACTGTGACCAAGCCAATGTCCAAGAGCTGTCCAACATGTACCACTTTTGGCACTTTTAACCTCATAAACCTACAGGAAGAGGTTTGAAGCACACTAAGTAAAGAGTATCCACTCAAATGTAATTTAAGTCTCTCATTTACAGAAGTATTATTGAAATACTCGGTGACTCAAAACTACTGCTACAAGATGAATTCAGCTCAAATTCACTACTTAATCCCAACGAAAACACAATACAGATTATATTTAGCAATCAAACCACACTACAAATCTAAATTGGATTATTCTTCAGATCACAGATTCAACATTTGCCTTATTCCTTTATCTGCACTCAGAAATAGAAAGACAGAAAAAAAATTCAGCACACACATGCTGAACAGTTGGAAAAGGAATCTCTCCATTGGATCCTAATATGAATTCATATTCAAGCAGAATTTTTCTGTGCTTGTGTCCCAGGCCATCTTCTTTATCATGGGGCAACTGCTTTATCATGAGGCATTGTACTATGGGTTCTACCTGGGAGGAAATGTTATGAAAGCGATTGTGGGGACAGATATTCTCTCTGCAGTGTAGCTTGCATGAACAGTGGCCATTGGAATGGAGCCATCTTGGTAGGTAACCATCTTGATTCTTGATGCACCTTATGAATAATATATTCCTCAGAAAATTGAAGATTTTATTCCAGTCTCATCTCCAACATGGGCATCCGGCTATGGTCTAACTTTGTCTGTAATCCTTTGCTGCTGTTGAAAATTCAATACATTTTGAGAGTTTTGACAATTTTCCTATCAGACTTTTTTTCCTCCCAATTTGTTTCCAAAATTTACTACTTGTGGCAACACTGCTCAAGACTGCTCCACATTCTTCATAGCTCAGCCTCCTTTTAATAGGTGCTCTTTCTCTAATGGAGGTGACAATATAACAAAATAATAATAGATTCAATAATGAATATCACAATTACAATATATGTTTGAATGTGTGTACAAGTATGCTTCCTACTCAGGCCACTAATCGACATGTAACAAATGAAGTCATTAAATAACAAATCAATTCAATGAATAACATCTGCTTCAGTCATCTTCTACTAATGGCACTCTTTTCAGGTGCATAATTTAATAATTAACGAAGTGTATTGTGTTTGCACTACAAATTTAAAATGATCTGTTTTAACATTTTAGCCATGTCAGAATTTTAAGAAGGGGAAAGGGGGGGCACACAGAAGGAACAAAGAGTTGAGTAGGAAAAGGGGGGGGGGGGGAAATGGAAAGAAAATAAAAATCAAGTAACTCCAGGTTTGAACAACAGACTTTCAGCTTGAGAAACTTGTGCTTTAACCACTGAGCCACAATATTTAAGTCCTTTTTTTTTTTTTATTAGAAATTTAAATTCTTCTTTCCCCTTCCTGGGGTGACTTTTTATTTTGGAATTTTTTTCTGTGAAAAACGTTAGTATGCACTGAAACCTAATGTGTGCCAATTTTGGTCAATATTCATTCAACGTTTTGCTCTCTATTCAGCCCACACAAGCACACACATACACACATACTTTTTCACATTTATAAATACTAGTGTTAAACCCACCCTTTAGTGGACTGCAGTCATGAAAGCATCTGCGTTGAAAATATGTAGACTTTTAAAACTAAAGTGAACATATGATTAGGTCAATGTATTATTTAAAAGCACAAGTTTTGACATTTTCAGCCTTACACACAAAAAAAAGAAGAGGTGTGGTCAGAATGGACCCACCCCATATTATTCGCAGACACATGTGTCTTGATCAAACTTTTAGTCCTGTAGCTCCTTTATTTCTTGTTTAAAAGTATCATTTTCCCTTTGATTTTTTTTTTTTTTTTTTTTTTTTTTTTTTTTTTGTTTATTAACAAAGGGGTGTGGTAATATTAATATGCTTATGGCATTCCTCTGGTGACATTGGTTTTGAATATGTATGAGTTCGTAAGTCTATCTCAATTCTTTTTTCTGGCAAAAGTACCTTTTTGACTTTTTGAATACAGAAAGGGGTGTGGCCCTGTAGACATGCTCATGACATCCCACTGGCGATATTGATTTTAAATATATATGGGTTGTGGGTCCAACTTCAACCTTTCAAGTGTTAAACACAGATGCACAGGCGAACAGACAGACAGATGGATTATAGCACTGTGAGAGAAAAAATGTGCCAATTGGCACAAAATTTGGCATGAACAATTGGGGTTGGTGTAGGATGGTCTTACATGATTGAATTCTGAATTACTGTCATTTTTGTCTATATATATCTATCTTTTTTTATTTGTGCATGACCACTAGCATTCAGAGAACTACTGGGCCAGTTGGGAAGAAATTTGGCGTGATCCCTTGGGTTGAGTGTGAGACAATTATTACATAATTAAATTTTGAATTAATGTATTTTAGTCTATCTAATGTGAAGGATCGAGGATGACCCTTCTCTGATGACCTGGGCAATGCAAGAGGACCAGAGACTTGATGGTGAACTGGTGAAGATGAGGAAACATGATTAGCTATGTGTTTGTTATTATTAGTTTGGTGTTACTTCTTAATTGGATTCTCTAACTGTAAAGGAAACATTAATAGTGTGTGGTTTTGTGGTCATTGATTTATATTAGTTTCGTGCTGCTTATTAATTGGATTCCTCTGACTGGACAGAACATTAATGGTGTCTGATTTTGTGCTCATTGATTTTGTCTGTAATATAATAATGTGGTGTGCAGTTTTTCTGGGATTCTGAGAGCTATCAGTTCACTCTAGAAGAGAGATTCTTCTCTTTTTTTGCCTGTGTTGTTACTTGGGAATTACTGGGCAATATCCGTTCTGAGGAACTAGGGTGCAGACACAGCATGCAGTCTGATGGGGTGCAGAGTTTGTGTTGGCTGGAGAGGCTGAAGTTGTGTGGGTGCTGTGGCAGGTTCTGTCACACGAATTATCTTTTTGTATTTGTACATAACTATTGGGATTGAGAGAACCAATGGATTGATTTGGCATGAGCATTTGTGGTGGGTGTGGGATCAATATTACAAAATTGCATTTTGAATTCCTATATACATTTTTTCTATTTGTGAATAACCACTAGGATTTAAAGAATATCTTTGCTGATTGGGATGAGATTGGGCATAAGCACATTGTGTGGGGGGGGGGGGGGGGTGGGGAGGTTGGTTTTTACATAATTAAAATTGGCCTATCAATCTAGCTTTTTCTATAAGTGTATAACCACAGGGATTTGGAAAACCACAGGACCAAATGCTTGGCATAAGCTCTTAGAGTGGGTAGGTTGATTCTTACTATACTAAAATATGACATTGCAGTATTTTATTTATATGCCTATCTTACCCTTTATGTGTAACCACTGGGAAAATTGTGATAAAATATGGCATGCAGAGTTGTGGCTAGTGGGGTATAGTTTTATAATAATAATAATATTTAACTGCTTAACCCCTGGAATGGAATTGCTAGTTTTCGCCTGAAAACAATATACCTACCGGTTGTAGGGACTAAAATGCTGCATTGAGATGCAGAAGGAACAGGTGGAGAATCTTCAGGAGTCAGCAGCCTCATTTAGCTTTATTTAGCTGGTGTGTCCTTATTGCTGACTTTTGTTCATTCAGTTTCACAAAAGTATGGGGTCTGGCTTTTATCCATTTTAGAGGATCATTTTCAATGATTTTTTGGAAGTTGGCCTAGCTTTTGTCCATTATTCAGAGTTAGGAGGATCTGCTTTCAGAGGTACTGATTTATTAGCTCTGATAGGGTATCGATCTGGTGCCTTACTGTTTGTCCATTGTAGAGGGTTGCCCCTATTTCAGAGAGTCCATTTAGGGAGGTTCTACCATAGTTATGGCAATTACGTCAAATTGTCTGAGCTGCCTTGTTGGTTGATAATAAAGTACCATGAGACATGTGGTTGAGTCTGCATGGTGCTCCTCTAATATGTATTGATCCTTAGGAGAACATGGTTTTTTTCTGTATTACAATTTGTACTAGGCATAATCATGTTTGAAAATGGTGACAAACTATTCTATTAGTGTCATTATATATATATATGTATATATATACACACATGGAGATCCTGCATGTGATGTTATGTGCGAAAACGAGGGGTTAATACTTTTATTTGTGGCTAAATGTGGAAATTGGGAATGCATAATTTGAATCAATTGTTTTCATTACATAGGTGTTCATGACCACATAAATGACTATTATCCTACTTATTGCAAGCAAAGTTTAAAACTGTTCTTCGTGTCCTTCAGCAGCTGCAGACCCGGACGCTTCACCATGTTGGTATGGATGAGGCATATCATCATCGACAACAATGTTATTCTCTTCTTCCCAGTCTGGCAGAGTTGCATAGTCCAATAACTGTGCACGGTTCAGCTGAGGCTGAAGCTGTTGGTCATTCTGCTGTGGCAGATACTGTTGCTGCTGCAGCATCTGTTGCTCTGGTGGTTGCATTATGGCTGCATACTTCGGATACTGAAAATCTTGAAAATTCCTGTTAGACGAGACCTGCGTGGAAACAGGCACAGGACTCTGCATGGGATACCCCTGGCCAACATAGTGCTGCATAGATGGATAGTGCATAGAGTAGCATGGCATATATGGAGCCATGGGTCGCAACTGTTGCATCATCAGTTGAGGTGGAACCATATTATGAGATGAACCCAAACCTGTATACGACAAGAACAGTTCATCATTTGCTATACTCCTTAAGATTTTAAATTATGTTTAATACAGAATACTAACCAGCATAGGGGAAGGTTGTTGGATACACAGGAGGTGCCATTGGTAAGTAGTGGAAACCCTCTCTGCACAGGGCTGTTAAATAGAGGCAAAAATGACTGTCCTGCAGGAGTTAGACTTCAAGTACTCAGCCAAGGAAATGGACCAGCTAGGAATATGAGCAGGCATAAATATATAGTAAGATAAGAATTTCTGTTTCAGAGCTAAGTTTTTAGATCATTTTTGTCACCAAATATACAAATCTGAAACAATAAATTCAAAATGTGAACTAAAAAGAGTCCCTAAAGACAATATATCATCGGTAAGAAGGTTAAAACCCTTAAAAAGAACTTCATTTACTTATCTTGGGGAACCCCAAATGAACACTCAAAATCTTGCTCACACACCTATGGAGCAATGAATTGTACAAACCAAATAACGTGTAATAAATCACTACATAAGATTTTTCTTTCAATTGTTCATGAAAATGTTTATAATACTGGATATGTACAATTAAACTCAATGGAAAACATAGAGCAAACAAATGAACATAGGTCTTTTATATATGTGCTTGTTGTTTTTTTTTGTTGATTTTTTTTTTGGCAGTTGCTGTTTTTTTTGCAATTGATAAATATTTTATGAGGGATCATATATAATGTTAATGATTGTATTTCCATTAGTATTGATTGATGATTAAAAAAATGCATTATAAACATAATTATAATTTTTTGCCTTTGAACAACATTGACTCACCATTCAGAGAGTTTGACCCATAAGATGCATTCTGGGAGAAGTGTGGTGATATTGCAGGCCATTGAGTCATCATAGCACTTTCAACCCTGCAATGATGAGATTATAGCAAAATAAAATTTTTTCACAGATATGGTGTAAGTGCACATTGCAATAATTCAATAGTGAGATGCAACAAAAAAAAATCTCTTGAAGAAACAATCTCTAATATAGTACAAATTACAACTATAACAAAAATATTTATTAGCACAATCAATCATTTGACAGTGCTGACCTGAGGTAAATATAAAGCTAATTCCCCATCCCCCCCCCCCACCCCCACCCCCACCCCCAGGTAATAAAGTACATAATAGATATTCCTTTGAGGATTGCCAATCTTTCAAATTTCCACTCATTACAACCAAAAACAATTTACAAGACAATATCCGTAACTTGATATAATGAACCTCTGCAACTGAAGACACATCACCATTCTGGGGAAATGGAGACAACATGACTAAACTAGATTTAAGAGAATCTGTGAGTAGAAGACTAGATTTTTTTCTAATTCGACTAAATCTATGAGATCTGACTGCAAGTGGCAACATTGGAGTCCCACTGTAGATCAGTGTGGCAGGTGAACAAGAGTGAATGATAGATGCAAATGGATAGGAAGCTGAGAGAGTGTTCAATTGCCTCACTGCCCTGAGGCTCTGCCTTTAGTTTATCCTGCAGATGTAGTTATTGATCTTTTGATTTATCAAAGTATGAATTTAGGTAAAGGTTGAATTCTGAAAAAAAATTTAACATTGGGATCCCATGGATTTATCGCTGTATCCAGTACAAACATATAGAAAAATTAGTTGGCATGATTCTGGAAACCTGTTAAAACAATCAATTATATTTTTCATGGATGCCTTACATCAATGGAAAACTTTAAAAAAAAAATTTTTTTTTAATTAATTTTTTTACTGCAGATATTTATGAAAAATATTTCCTATTTTTGGCTCCATAGACCTTAGGGCCTCTGTTTGGGTCAGACACAATTACTTGCCCTGTACAACACTGAAGACATTTTAAGTTGATGGAAAATGGCATATCTCTGACACCATCTAACTGCATTATGTTAGCATATTAATGTGAAATATTAATATTTTCATTCTCCAATGTCTTACTGTTCTCTACAACAGCTCTGGACAGGCTTAGGATGGGCACTTAATAGACTTGTAGATTAAGTTATCAATAATTTGGTAGAAAACACCCTCACCAACCTCCAGCTATTTGTATTATACTTGATGGTGACTATCTCAGAACTGGTTCAATGAGATCTAGAACTATCTGTCTATCTCTGTATAGTATTGCTACTATAAAAATAATAATAATAATAATAATAATAATAATAATAATAATAATAATAATAATAATAATAATAATAATAATAATAATAATAATAATAATAATAATAATAATAATATTAATAATAATAATAAACAATTCGCATGATTTTTTAAGCCAGCACTCATTTTTGTATCCATCTTTGTGATTGTCAAACTAATAAGTTATAATATATGCACTGCTGGTTGTGTGAGCACTCCCCTTCTCTTGTCTCTTTCCCCCCCCCCCCTCCCACCCCCAAAGTCCTTCCTTTACTGGTTAGTTTTCTATTGAGAGAATTATATCACCCAGGAAGAAAAGGATTGTGTGTATAGCACTACAGAACTTTTGTCCAAGTTATCTAGTGCCAGATGACATGTGGTCCCAATGGGCTGCTGTGGGTATTAGGGAAACCCATCCAAGTCCATGACAGAGGGTTTAATTTTGTCTTGCATCAATCTCGGATGTACCTCATTTTCCTGGTGTATGTTTGTAAGATAACATGGGAAGCAAATATAGCAACAGAAAACAGATATCAAGAAACAATCTTCATTCTCCTGGATATTTACTTTTTGAAGTTTTTTTCCCCCTTTGCCCTTTATTTATTCAGTATACATTTTACAATTTTTCTAGCTTTGCACAATGCTTGCATCGAAACACATTATATAACTCTGAATGTGATTTCTATTCTTAAAAAAATTACCACATTATTACAAAAGAAATTATTTTATTTAAAACAACAAGCTATACATCTTCAACACAGAAGATCAAATGAGGTCCAAATGTTCAGCAGATAGTTTGTTTTGTTCAGTTGTTTTGTGTCTACCTGCAAATAATTTTGCTGAGATCATATGACACTATGCGAAGTTCTAAGGTGGGGATGTGGTCTCTTTTCAGGTTGTGAATATCACTTGACCACTTCCTCTGACAATTAATGGTCGTTCAACCAGGTGATTTCATATCTGCCCTGATACGCAGAGCACTGTTTGTGTTAAGATATATTAACTTATTGATTTCATTGTTATTTATTTCAGTTAAATAAATTGACTTAATTTCACATTTCAAGATTGCATCAAGTTTAAAGTAACACACACAGGCACACACACACACAAACACACACAAATACACACACACACACACACAATCACATGTCCAAACGCTTTCCCTGGGCCAAATGATTGTGCTAATGCTCAGTATGGTCTACTCACTGCTCATGTGGTGGGAAACCAATAATGTGCAGTGCAAGTTTCTTCCAGTTCATGGTGCAAATTGATGGCAGAGATTATCTGCATCCAATATCCTTGAGAATTCATTGATCAATTACTGTTGGCAATTACCTTGAACCGCCTTAGCTTAGAGCATATTACTTAGGTTATTAATTTCTTCCTATTTCAAAGGATCACCATTTTAATTGGTTTTTAATGAAATGTTGTCCTTCACTGCATGTTGGTATATGATGCACTGTCTTTCATGCATCAGTCAGACATCTGTCCAACCCTGTGAGGGACCATCCAAGTCAGACATCTATCCAACCCTATGAGGGACCATCCAAGTCAGACATATATCCAACCCTATGAGGGACCATCCAAGTCAGATATCTATCCAACCCTATGAAGGACCATCCAAGTCAGACATCTGTCAAACCCTATGAGGGACCATCCAAGTCAGACATCTGTCCAACCCTCTGAGGGACCATCCAAGTCAGACATCTGTCCAACCCTCTGAGGGACCATCCAAGTCAGACATCTGTCCAACCCTATAAGGGACCATCCAAGCTCCAATATCTACTTCCACATTCAGAATGCATATTTCTTCTGGTAAAGTGCTCATCTCTCTCCTGGTGCCTCTCCAGTCTTCACCTTGCATTTTATTGCTGCTTTAAAGGTCTTAAACTTCTATATGCTCTACTTCAGCAAACCTCTAAAAGGAACTATTTAACAAAATTATTCTGTGTAGAAATTGCTGTGTTGAAGCTATAGTTGAGACACATGAGAGATTGCAACTTCTCAGGCTCTTCCTAGGTGTTTTTTATTTTTTTATTTTGTTTATAATGTTTTTGGTTGTTATATTACACATGTATGTGTGTACATACATGCCACACACACACACACACATGAATACTGTTTATCTTTGTTTTGTTTTTAAACAATTAAAAAACAAAAACAAATTAGTGTACACGTAGTCCTAGTACAAGGTAAACACAAGTATCTATAAGGGCCTACTCCTTGCCCCAGATGCCACATTCTTTCAGTGCCTCCTTCCCACCCTACATTGCAGAATTTCAAGTGCGTTGGTAGTGCCCCTAAGTAGTTGTGTGCACTCACGCATGGCTTTGTCTAATTGTAGTGTGTGCACAGGGAGCACCTCAGTGAGCACCTCAGAGGCAAAAGGCACATGTTGTCTACCAGATACTCACCACATCCAGGGGTTTAATTCATGGCAGTAGTCCCTAGGTAGATAGAACACACTCGAGGTTGGCAGGACAAGGCACTCTGGGGGCAAATCAGCATTCCATACCTGCAACATCCTTCCACTACCAAGAGTACCTTCGTGTCAGGTGGTTGGTTATATGGTATTGTGGTGATGAATGGATGGCTCCATTGCTCAAGTTGTGAGTGAGTGAGTGAGGGAGTTATGTTGGTGGGCACATCACAACGTGTTCAGTACAAACATGTGAGCTGACTAATCAATTGTCTTGAATAAATTAACTAACTGTAGAGAGGTTGTTTTTTGTAGCCTAGTTATTGTAGCTTTTGTAGAAAAGTCAAATTTTGTGAACAATTGTAAATTCTTGCATTTTCAACTGCCCAACAGGTTCATTCTTCAGCATGGGCATAGATGCACAGAAGCTCACAGATAAGGCGTTGCAACCCTTTTCAGTAGCTTACAGAGAGCTATTTTCGTTGTGTGTTTTTTTTTTTAAGAATGAAGCAGCTCTCATTGGGGAATTGAATGGGCAACACTGTTTTGTGAGTGGGTGGGTGGGGGTGAAGTATTCTTGAACACAAGTTTTCTCTGCTCTGATAACTGGCTTTGCCCCTTTTTTTAAAATAGGCTTCCTTCTTGGAGATTCAGAAATATGTTCAGTGAGAGTGAAAATGTTTTTGGTCAGTCCTAGTGGTCTACATTGGGGGGGGTGGTTTCTGGAAACTTCAGGAAGGGGCATGGAAGAAAAGTAGAAAAGTTTGTTGGTTAAATATGACCAAATATATTAGCCATTTTCTCTCTATCCTATCTTAATTTTAATGTCATTTTCTAAGTGTGCAGCATGTTTTTGCTTGGAAGGGGCAGCTGCAGGAAAATAAAGGTTACAAAACATACTATTTAAAATTATTTGTTTCAATGTAGTACTATTGTTTGTAATAACCAACAAGATATGTAGAATTTGTGTTACCCCTTTATTGTTAGGTGTGGGAATTTGAAAGGTTTATGAGTGGATTGATATTTTAACAAGCTATTTTTGAAAGAAAACTTTGATAATAGATCAATGCTTTATCCCCAGTAGATGAAAAGATGATATTATAAAATTTTAATATTTATTGGGGGTTTTTCTTTAGCACGAATTACCATTATAATATAAAAAGTGTCAAATTAATAAGATTTCAACCAAAAAATTTTTTTTTCGCTAGAAGAAGAAAAAAGTAAATTTAAAGGCATTGTTGTTGCATAACCTGCTAACATTTTTTTACTGAATCTGTAATTATACTTTGTAAGATAATTTAAGAAAAAGGTTTTTTTATTAAAATAATTGTCATAAACTTCTGTAAGGGCTAAATGTTTGGAGCTAGATTACAGTCTGGTGTGGTTCAGTTTCAATTCAGATAAAAAAAAAAACTCTGTGGACTGAAGAGGTAATACTGCAATAAAATTGTATAAAAAAAAATTAATTTTATTAAGATGGTTGTCATGATTTCCAGTTCGGTTGACTGTTGTAATTGTCCTGATGGACTGGGCAAGCTGCAAATGAGTTAGTATTGCTATATCTTCTGTTTAGGAACCCAAACAAGATTGTCAGAGTAACCTTGAAGTAGATCTGTTATCTATATTTAGTTTACTTTTGGTTTGACCATTCATGGTTTCAGGCACTTACCTCCTCCTTGGTGGTGAAATGTGTTGACTTGAAACTCTTGTCTATTTTGGTTCTCGTGTGTGATGTGATGTGTTGGTGTCTGCAGGGTGCAGGCAAACATAGGCAGCAAGGAAGAAACTACATGGTTGAAGATGGTGACATTATTTTTTCCTAATTCAATGCTGGTGCAGGTTTAACAGCTAAGAAAGAGAAGAAATGAAGCCAAGAAAACTGCCTGTGTTTCCTCCCTGGGACTTTTTTTTGTTTTGGTTGTGAAGGTTTTGACATTACCAGATCGTTTTTAATTGAACTTAAAAAAAAAATTTTTTTTTCTTTAAAAGAGATTTATTTTCATTAAAATTAAGGTACTTCTTTAAACAATGATATTTAAATTTTTTTTTTTTTTTTTTTTTTTTTTTTTTTTTTAATAATTGTGGATGAATCAAATGCATGATTACAGCAGATCATGATAGATTTTAATAGAATAGAAAGCATTTTAGAGTGAAGTAAGAAAAGAAGCACATATTTAAAACATCAACAAAAAAGAGAGTTGTGTGAGATTGCATAAATCTTCATTAACAAATGAAGGTTCTGTCAATTAGCATTTTATAAATCGAAGTATATGGAAAAATTGGTGTGACAAATACATTTGGAAAGTGGGTAAATGTATAAATTTCGTAGCTTGTTAATGTCCAATTGATTGTGACACGGATGCTGGGCTTCAGTTCCAAATGTTGGAGAGAATAGAGCATTGTTTCATAACATTATTTCGGAACATTATTAGTTGAGCCTAGTCCAAATAAGAGAGAAAAGTTATCTTTTTGTAGGGATTTATATTCCTTGAAATTGAGATAATTCATTTAAACAATATCTTGTGAAATCAGCATGAGAAGTATTTCAATATAATGGTGGATGAATCAAGCATGAATACACATACAGAAATCATGGTGAGTTCATGATATCAATTTCAATAGAATGTTAAGCATAGAGTACAACACTATAAGAAAAGAGCAAGTTTAAAACTAAACAAAAGAGAGTTGTATATGAGATTGCAAGTCTATGATAACACATGGTCATATTAATGATAAAGATTTATAAGGTGAAGTTATGTGTTCAAAGAATCACGTGTGGCAAATTAGTTGTGGAGGGTGGAAGAAAATAATTGTATAAGTTGCACAACTCGTTAATGTCCAGTTGAAGTATTGGGAGCGTCGACACTGGCTTCAGTAGTTGTAGTTCCAACTGTGGTAGAGAAAACAGAATGTGCTAAATCAATTTCTAGTTTAAAGTCGGTATCAGTGGAATCAGTGGTATTGGCAAAACTATCACTAGTGGAGGAGACGGAATCCGAAGGTGTATTGCTTCCAATATCAATATCCTCACTTCCATGTCCACTTTTGGAATCTCTGTGTTCTGGCTTCTGATGAATATTTGTATGTCTGCTCAGGTGATCGCTTCTCATGAACCTCTTCCCACACTGCATGCACTTAAACTTTTTTTCTCCAGTGTGTGTTTGGTGGTGTCGTTGCAACTCGTCAGATCTGGTAAACCGCTTTCAACAACAATTCCACCTACAAGCAAATGGTCGCTCCCCAGTGTGTCCCCTCAGGTGTGCACGCAAGTGTGAAGTATTTCCATAAACTCTGGTGCAATCAGGTAGTGACAGATATGACGCTTCTTCCTTGGAGTTCCATCTTCGTTAAATGCATGAGCATTCAACCCCATTTTGCAGTTGAGACAACTGCAAGCTGTCCTCTTGTTCCTCCTTGGCAAAAAATGATTTCTATCCACAAAAAGATTTGAAGTAGGTTGGATGACTGGTTGGGGGATTGGTGGCACAATTGGTTAGGGGTGTGGCTGCAGGTGGAGCTGGGGAATAGGCTGCATGGCTCCTCCACTGCCACAAGTTCCACCCCCTCTTCCTACTCCAGGCATGCCAGACCGTTGGGACTCAAGATGAAGAAGGTTGAGGCCACTCTCCACACCTATTACATATACAACAATAAATTTAGAAAAAGAAGATATATAATAAAGCAAATAATAATACTAACAATAATAATAATAATAATAATAATAATAATAATAATAATAATAGTAATAATAATTATAAAAATAATAATAATAATAATAATAATAATAATAATAATAATAATAATAATAATAATAATAATAATCAAAAGCATTGATTTCTATAATCAAAGATAGTCAAGTGCTATTGTTAGTTCTGATGGAATACCTAGTAAAATTACATAGTCCTCATTGATACAGTGAACTTGAGAGAGCTATTGACCTAGTAATTATGGTTTTCCTATAGTGAATGAGGGCCATTCAGAAATGTTTACTTTAGAATCAGCAAACATCCTACTGTGTACACAGCACTCTTACAGCAGCAGTCTCTAGCTCCAAAAATTAAATTCAAGATACAAAGATGCTAAATGCTATTGGTAACCAAACAACATGACACAGAAAATAACCGAAAAAAACTATTTTGTGTGTATTTGTGGGGGTGGGGGGGGGGGGGGGGACCTATAAATAGTGCTTGCTAAGGAATGTTATATTTTAACCAGTATTTGAAACTCTGGTGAAAAGGTGACCGACTAATATGACATTATTACAAGTGCAAACCCTTTGGCACTTTATAACTAGAAACTAACTACCCAAGTGATCAATGTGTTAACCATACTAATAAAATTTATGAGTAGCCTCCATGCTATAAAATGGCAACATTTTTAGCCTTAAATAAAAAAAATAGATATATATAATTTTTTACTCTTAAAAATTGTTTTTATCATATATTATCATGCTACACACAACTATCCACCAAGCAATTAAAATTACTAACCAGGAATTCCTTCCATTTGAGGAGGTGAAATAGGAGAAGTGGGTGTCAAATGCTGGTACTCCACGTTGGCATGTACCCTCGTGCTCCTTTCTACAAGCATCATTTCTGGAGCCCCAGGTTGAAGCACATGGTAATAACTTGAACCACTTGGAAAAGTAGGTGATTGCCATTCTCGAAGCGGTTCGGACGGTTCGATGTTGTAGGCACTTGCCTGGAGCTCGGCCTGCTGCCAGAGAGGTTGCTGTTGCACTACAGGCTCCAAGCCAGCGATCACCTGTTGTTCTGCCATGAGAGTCTGTCGTTCTTCTGAGAGAGGCACACAGGAACCCAACACTCCATAATCTGTTGCAGGGAAAGGAACTGGGCTTAGGTGAGGTGGAAAAGGAAGCGGGCTAAGACGAGGTGGAGGATGAACAAGGGGAGCTGGACCAACATGGCAGAGTCTTGAAGTGTTCTCAAGAGATAAAACAGTCATACTAGTAGACTGAAGTGGCTGTTGCAGACTGCAACACACACCCTCTGGGGCAAGTAGTGTTGAAGGTTGCACTGGTTGATCTTGCAAAACTTGGTTGCTGCAGTTGCTTGCAACAGAACCAACACTGGGTGAAGGAGTTGGGTAGATACTACTGCTGCAGGAGGGAGAAGAAGCCCTACAAGACTTACCATAGAGGTTCTCTAGATCTCTTATATTCTGTGCACTGAGTACGTTGAGCAGAGATTGGGGCAAATCCAGCGTGGAAATATCTCTAACTGCAACACCACCAGGCGGAGAGGTGAAGTCCTTAACCGGCAGCTCCCGGTCATTGTTGGAAACTTGGTAGTGTATCACAGAACTATTCACCTGCACTGTCCCTTCCGTCTGGAGGTGGTGCAGATGCACATCCTCCCCATTGCTAGAACTACTTCTCCGGTCCATGCCGCAGCTTACGAGGCTCCGCTGGTCCACTTTCTCCACTTTATAGAAATGCTGAAGACGGAGTAATATTATGCTTCATACCATTCTACAGCCCATTTATATAGCCAATTGGCCAAGAAACCCACTAACCATAAATTATTACAAGCTCACTACAGTGGTGACCACAAAGAAATTTTTTTTTTTTTTTTACAATACTTTTCATTAGCAAACTTTCAGACCCATCATTAGGAGCTACATAGAGAAAACCTCTCCAAAGGAAATTCAACCAGAGACCCACCACCACCCCCCCCCCCCCAAACACACACTTCACCCATCACTAGGAGCTACATTGAGAAAACCTATCCACAGGCAACACAACCTAAGACCCCTCCCCCCACCCACACACACAAACACATGCACACACACTTCACCACTTATAAGGTGCTATACAGAGAGAGCCAGCCACTGCAGACACAATCAGAGACCCTTCACACACACACACTTCACACCAGTCAAGGAGGTACTTAAAGATGCCCTCTGCACTGGCAACATTACAAGAGACACCCCACCCCCCAGCCCCCACACACCTCACCCATCACAAGGAGTTACACAGAGATGACCACTGCACTGCAGACACAACCATAGAACCTTCACACACACACACATTTCACACATGCCAATGAGGTACATAAATACTGCCTATGCACTGGAAACATTACAAGGAGCTACATGAGTCTGCCTCTCCATTGCTAACATAAACTGAGACAACCTCCACACTGAACAAGGTGGTACATATAGATGATTATTCAACTGTCAATACAAAAGGGATTTCACCCACCTCACATCGTAAAAGGAGCTACCCAGGAACAAACTCTCTACTGGTAACACAACAATAGATCACCATCCTGCACCCCCGTCACCCCACAACTCACCCCTAACTTGGAGCTAAACAGAGTCTGCCTCTACACTGCTAACACAACAAGAGATCCCCTGTACCTTCAAAAGCAGCTACACAGAGATGATATTTCCACTGCCTACACTAGCAAAGACAAGATCCCACACCCACATCACCCCTCCCAATATAAAAAAAAAGCACTTCATAGCCAAAATTCAGCTGCTCAGTGATAAACTAACAAACCCCACCCTACCCCTCCCCCCCCCCCCAAAAAAAAACCCCACCAGCCTGGCATACAAACATTTTTTATGCCTAAATCAAAAGGCAAGGCTAGCAGGTGTTCAATTTCTACAAACCAGCAGCAAATTTAATCAGACACACTTACACACACTAAAAATTTGAAAAAGTAAACCTCATATATTTAAATGAGGGCTAATTTTATCCCACTAGTAAATCTCAGCTAATTATTATGCAAATTTAGTAAATTAATTTGGAAAAACCATCACAATTGATTGGAGTACAACATTCACAGAACTTTCTTCACAAGCATTTAGCAGAAAAACAAGACTATCACTAGGAAAGGTTTCTTCCACCCCCCTTCAAGTCTGACCAAAATATTATATTAAGAATTCCATGTGATTCTTTTCTTTATTCATTTTAGTCATATTTTGAAAAGGATGGAGAAATTCCAACAAACCCACAACTGCTGGACGAACAACTGCTGGACGAACAACTGCTGGACGTCCTTGAAAAAATCAGCTATATTTTGGGGGTTACCAAATGTTGAGAGTATATTAACCACTATTGAAATTCTTACTTGGTCCAGAAATAGTGGGCTGGTCAGATAGACTTCAAAGAAATAGCACTCTGCACTGCAAACCCTGTTCTCTACCCTAAAAAAAAAGTCACAGACTGAAATTTGAACCTCCCACTGAAACACATGCCGCCAGAAATTTTGAAAACTTTGTCCTCATAATAGAAGACTTACATAATTACATCACATTGCTATTACCACGCCTACTTAGATATTGGAACCTCATACAATAAAAATTAGTTACATTATAGAGGCATTAATAACTAGCAATGCTGGAAGTGGAACCAAAAAATAGCTAAAGCTTTTTTACCATATTATAGAACTAGGGACTACATTAAATTTTCTTTTCTGTGATAGAAATTACAAATATTCAGACATTTGCACAGGCAGCACAACCAGAGACACACACCCCACACGACACCCTTCAATAGGAGACTAACCCCTCTCAAAGAGCTACACAAAGATAGCCTTACCACAGCTGACACCACAAGAGACTTCACCCACACCTCACAAGGATCAACACAGAGACAACTTCTCGACTGCCAATGAAACCAGAAAACCCATCCACGCTAATGCAACCAGAAAACCCATCAACACCGAACTCATTAAAAGAGTTACCCAGAGACAGCTCTCCACCCCTCACCACCCATCCATAACAAGAAACTACACATGACTACCTCTCCACTGCCAACATAACCAAAAACAGTCGCCAAACCTCACAAAGTGCTACACATTAATGACTTCTCCACTGTCAACACAACTAGAGAGATCTTCCCCACATCATGTCTCAGAAGGACCTACACTAAGTCAACCTCTCCACTGACAACACAACCAAATACATACCCCTAAAACTCACCCCTCATTAAGAGCAACACAGACACGAACTCTTCGCTTCCAATACAACCGGAGATCACACAACATTCACAATGAGCTGCACAGAGACAACCTCTTTACTGACAACAAAACCGTAGGCCACCTACCCCCCCCCCCACCTCACAACATTTCACCCGTCACTTAGTGCTATAAAGAGTCAGCCTCTCCACTGCGAACACTATCAGAGACTACCCCATAACCTAACTCATCACAAGGAGCTACACAGAGAAAAACTCTCCACTGCTGACCAACCGGAAATCCCCCAAATCTCAACCATCACAAGGTACTACACAGAAATTGCTTATTCACTGTCTACACTACAAGAGACCTCCCACACCTCACCCGTCACTAGGAGCTACACAATGACAGCCTCTCCACTGCCAACACAAACAGAGAACAGCCCCCCATGCACCTCACAAAAGCTATGCAGAGACAACCTCTCCACTGCCTACACCACCAAAAACCCCACCACACACCTCACAAAAAGCTACACATAAATGACCTCTCTGCTGTCAAAACAATTAGAGACACCTTCGTCCCCAACACCTCACACCTTACACCTCACACCTCACATAGTGTTGAACAGAAATGACCTTTCACTGCCAACACAACCAAACACTCCCCTCCACATCTTACCCCTCACAAGAAGCTACACCAAGACAGCCAATCTACTGCCGACACTACCAGAGAACCTCCACTTTCACGAAGTGCTACACAAGGCTACCTCTCCACAGCCAAAACAATCAGAGACACCACCCCACACATCACCCATCAAAAGGGGCTACACAGAGATGACCTTTCCACTGCCGAGACAATCAGAAATCCCCAACCCTGACTAGGATCAACACAGAGATTACCCCTCCACTGCCAACGTAACAAAACACACCTTCCCCACACATCGCAAGGTGCTACAACCAGAGATCTCCCACACTTCACACATGACGTGGATCTACACATATGTGACCTCTCAACTGCCAACACTACAAGATACCCCCTCCACAACTCATAAAGTGCTACACAGATATGACCTCTCTACTGTCAACACTACAAGAGATATCCACCACCTCACCCTTCACTTGGAACTACATAGAAACGAACACTTCACAGCCTACACAAACAGAGACCTACCACACCTCACACCTCAAAGAAGCTACACATAGACTACCATTCAACAACCAATATTTAAAAAAAACACCCACCCTTCAACTCACAAGGAGTTATACAGAGATGACCTCCCATCTGCCAAAACAACCAAACACCTACCCCCCCCCCTCACACCTCATCCTTCACTAGGAGCTACATAGAGACAACCTCTCCATAGGTAACACAACATGAGACCCCCACCCACCCCAACACATATCACCTCTCATTAGGTGCTAAACAGAGAACACTCCATTGCAAACACAACCAAAGACCCTCCCCACATTTACCACTCATTTGGAGCTATACAGAGACAGCCCTCCACCGCTGACCAAACCAGAAACCACACCCCCACACACCTCACCCCTCTCAAAGAGCTACACACAGATCACCTCTCCACTGCTAATAAAAATAGAAATCCCCAACCTTCACAAGGAGCTACACAAGAAACGAGCTCTCTACTGCGTACTCTATCAGACACTTTTATCCCCCCCCCCCTATTCTCAACAATCACAATGAGCTGCAAAGAGACAATTTTTTCACAGCCAAGATGACCTCTCCACAGTGGACACAACCAGAGATAACCCCCAAACCTCATCCTTCACAAGGAGCTACACAAAGAGAATTTCTGAATTGCCTATACTCCCCCTAATATGGTGCCCACTTCTTCTATGTCCCTCACGGTGTGCAGTTGTTAGTTGGGCAGAGTCCAAATGGGACCTGCATCCATCTACAAAGAGAAGCATAACAGATCAACATATATTGCAGAAAAAAGAAGAAAGTAATCATTCCCATTGTCCTTCAGACCTATACATCCAACACAGATTAGTGTGGCAATGGCAGCATGTTGTATGTCTCCCTCCTTACAATGCCCCACTCGTATTCCCCTCCACTACCCCTTACCTCTTCACCATCCCCTTAGGGATCTCCCACTGTTTCACGTCCAGTTTCTTGTTGTAGAAGAATATGCGACTACGAGAGTTGCTGACATGCTCAGTCCACTCACCCTCGACCCCATCTGACGTGATGTCCCTGTTCTTGCTCCTCATCCTCCTTTTGTTGTCATGAGGGAGAGGAGTGTAAATGCCAACACACATCATAAATGCCCACATGAATCAAAAAGGCAAATACGCAACAATGAGGCCAATACTATACAACAGGACCAACATGAATCTAATAAGCCAACATGCAACAAGGCCAGCATGCATCAACTATATCCACACACATAAACAAGGCCAAAATGCATCTCCAAGGCCAACATGCAACTCCAAGTCCAACACACTTCAACAAAACCAACACCCTTCAACAAGGACAACACACATCAACAGGGCCAACACACATCACAATGTTCAAAACACATCCTTAAGGCCAACACACATCCACAAGGCAAACACACACCAACTAGGCCAACACTAAACAACCCAGCCAACACGCATCAACAAAGCCGACACAAAACAAGACAGACACGCATCGACTATGTCAACACACATCCACTAGGTCAACACCCATCAACTAGGCCAAGGCGAATCATCATGGCCAAAATGCATAAAATAACTAACATGCATCAATAAGGCCAACACCCATCCACAAAGCAGATACTAATAAACAAGTCTTAGACGAATCAACAAGACCAACATGCATCAAGTAGGCCAACACACATCAATAAAGCAAACACGACTGAACAAAGCCATAATGCCCCCTCCTCATTCCCCTGCATTGCCCCTTACCTCTTCACCATCCCCTTAGGGGTCTCCCACTGTTTCACGTCCAGCTTCTTGTTGTAGAAGAATATGTGACCACGAGAGTTGCTGACATGCTCAGTCCACTCACCGTTGACCCCATCTGACTTGATGTCCCTGTCCTTGCTCCTCATCTCCTTTTGTTGTCATGAGGGAGAGGAGCGTAAATGCCAACACACATCATAAATGCCCACATGAATCAAAAAGGCAAATACGCAACAATGAGGCCAATACTATACAACAGGACCAACATGAATCTAATAAGCCAACATGCAATAAGGCCAGCATGCATCAACTATATACACACACATAAACAAGGCCAACATGCATCTCCAAGGCCAACATGCAACTCCATGGCCAACACACATCAACAAAACCAACACATTTCAACAAAGACAACACACATCAACAAGGCCAACACACATCACCTTGTTCAAAACACATCCATAAGGCCAACACACACCCACAAGGCAAACACGCACCAACTAGGCAAACACTAAACAAACCAGATAACACGCATCAACAAAGCCAACACACAAGACAGACACGGATTGACTATGTGAACACACATCCACTAGGTCAACACACATCTATTAGGCCAAGACAAATCATCATGGCCAAGATGCATCAAATAAGCTAACATGCATCAATAAGGCCAACACCCATCCATACACATCACCCCTCCCAATATAAAAAGGAGCACTTCATTGCCTAAATTCAGTGCTTAGTAATAAACTAATACACCCCACCATTCCCCCCACCCCTCTACAAACCCCACCAACCAGGCATACAAACATTTTTTATGCCTAAATCAAAAGGCAAGGCTAGCAGATGTTCAATTTCTACAAACCAGCAGTAAATTTAATCAGACACACTTAAACACACTAAAAAAAAAAAAAAAAAGTAACCCTAACATGATTTAATGGGGGCAAATTTTATCCCAGTAGTAAATCTGAGCTAATTATTACGCATTTTTATTAAATTAATTTGGAATGACTATCACACTAGATTGGAGTCCAACATTCACAGAACTTTCTTCACAAGCATATACCAGACAAACAAGACTATCACTAGGAAAGGTCTCCCCCACCTCCCTTCAAGTCTGACCAAAATTTTATATTTAGAATTCCATATAATTCTTTTCTTTATTCATTTTAGTCATATTTTTAAAAGGATGGACAAAATTCCAACAAACCCACAACTGCTGGACGAACAACTGATGGACTGCTGGACGTCCTTTAAAAATCAGCTATATTTTGGGGTCTACCAAATGTTGAGAGTATATTAACCACTATTGAAATTCTTACTTGGTCCAGAAATAGTGGGCTGGTCAGATAGACTTCAAAGAAATACTACTCTGCACTGCAAACCCAGTTCTCTCCCCTAGAAAAAAAGAGTCAGACTGAAATTTGAACCTCCCGCTGAAACACATGCCACCAGAAATTTTGAAAACTTTGTCCTTATAATAGGAGACGTACATAATTACATCACATTGCTATTGCCATGCCAACTTAGGTTTTGGAACCTGATACAATAGAAATTTGTGACATTATACAGGCATTAATAGCTAGCAATGCTGGAAGTGGAATCATAAAATAGCTCAAGCTTTTTTACCATATTATAGGAATAGGGACTACATTAAATTTTCTTTTCTGTGATAGAAATTACAAATATTCAGAGATTTGCACTGGCAGCACAACCAGAGACTCACACCCCACAGCTCACCCTTCACTAGGAGCCTCACCCCTCTCAAAGAGCTGCACAAAGATAGCCTTGCCACAGCTGACACCACAAGAGACTTCGCCCACACATCACAAGGAGCAACACAGAGACAACTTCTCAACTGCCAATGCATTCAAAAAACCTATTCACCCCAATGCAACCAGAAAACCCATCCACGCCAATGCAACCAGAAAACCCATCAACACCACACTCATTAAAAGGAGTTACACAGAGACAAGCTCTCCACCCCTCACCCCATCCATAACAATGAACTACAATTGACTACCTCTCCACTGCTAACATAACCAGAAACAGCCTCCAAACCTCACAAAGTGCCACACATTAATGACTTCTCCACTGTCAACACAACCAGTGTTCTTTCCCACCTCATGTCTCAGAAGGACCTACACTAAGTCAACCTCTCCACTGGCAACATAACCAAAGTCCTCCCCCTAAAACTCACCCCTTATTAAGAGCTACAAAAAGAAGAACTCTTCACTGCCAACACAACCGGAGATCACCCAAACTTCACAATGAGTGTACAGAGACAACCTCTCCTCTGGGAACACAACCATAGGCTACCTACCCCCCACCCCAACCTTCACAACATCTCACCCCTCACTTAAGTGCTATACAGAGTCAGCCTCTCCACTGCGAACACTATCAGAGACTACATCCAACCTAATTCATCACAAGGAGCTACTCAGAGACGAACTCTCCACTGGTGACACAACCGGAAATCCCCCCAAATCTCAACCATCAAAAGGTGGTACAGAGAAATTTTTTATTCACTATCTACACTACAATAGACCTACCACACCTCACCTGTCATTAGGAGCTACAGAGAGACAGCCTCACCACTGCCAACACAAACAGAGAACTGCCCCCCACACACCCCACAAAAGCTATGCAGAGACAACCTTCCACTGCCTACACCACCAAATATCCCACCATACACCTCACAAAAAGGTATGCATAAATGACCTCTCCACTGCCAAAACAATTAGAGACACCCCCACCCCCCCCCCCCCCGATTCCTCACACCTCACAAAGAGTTGAACAGAAATGACCTTTCACTGCCAACACAACCAAACACTCCCCTCCACAACTTACCCATCACAAGAAGCTACACCGAGACAGCCAATCCACTGCCGACACTACCAGAGAATCTCAACTCTCACGAGGTGCCACACAAGGCTACCTCTCCACTGCCGAAACAACACAGACCCCACCCCACATATCACCCATCAAAAGGAGCTACACAGAGATGACTTTTCCACTGCTGAGACAATCAGAAATCCCCAACTCTGACTAGGATCAATACAGAGATTACCCCTCCACTGCCAACGTAACAAAACATACCTTCCCCACATCTCACAAGGTGCTACAACCAGAGATCTCCCACATGTCAAACATGATGTGGATCTACACAAATATGACCTCTCAACTGCCAACACTACAATAGACCCCCTCCACAACTCATAAAGTGCTACACAGATATGACCACTCTACTGTCAACACTACAAGAGATATCCACCAATTCACCCTTCACTTGGAACTACATGGAGACGAGCACTTCACAGCCTACACAAACAGAGACCTACCACACCTCACACAGACAAGGATTTACACATATACAAACTCTCCACTGGAAGCATAACCAGATATTCCCCTCACACCTAGACCTTCACAAGGAGCTTCACAAAAACTGCTTCTCCACTGCCAGACACTACCAGAGACCCCACTCAACACCTAACCTGGTGCTACACAGACATGACCTCTCCACTGTCCACACTACAAGAGATCTCCACCATCTCACCCTTAACTGGAAACTACACAGAGCTGACCTCTATGCTAACAAAACTATTAGAAATCCAACCACCCACTACCCCCCCCCCCCCACCCCCCAAAGCTCAATGGAGCTACATCACAAGGAGCTACATAGAAATGACCTCTCCACAGCCAACACAATAAAACACCCACCCCCACCCACACCACACACGCACACACACATTTCACCCATCACTAGGAGCTACATAGAGTAAACCTCTCCACAGGCAAAACAATCTAAGACCCCTCCCCAACCCCACAATCCAACACACATACACACGCACTTCATCACTGATAAGGAGCTATACAGAGAAGGCCAGCCACTGCACACACAAGGGACCCTTCACACACACACACACTTCACACCTGTCAAGGAGGTACATAAAGATGGACTCTGCACTGGCAACATTACAAGAGACCCACCACCCCCACACACACCTCACCCATCACAAGGAGCTACACAGAGATGACCACTCCACTGCAGACACAACCAAAGACCCTTCACACACATTTCATACCTGTCAAGGAGGTACATAAAGATTGCCTCTGCACTGGCAACATTACAAGAGACATCCACCCACCCTAACACACCTCACCCATCAAAATGAGTTTCACAGAGATGACCACTCCACTGCAGACACAACCAAAGACCCTTTATACACTAATTTCACACCTGCGAATATGGTACATAAAGATGCCCTCAACACTGGTAACATTAAAAGAGATCCCCCCCCCCCCCCCACTCCTCGCCCATCAAAAGGAGTTACATAGAGATGACCACTCCACTGCAGACACAAACAAAGATACCACTCCACCCCCCAACCATCACAAGGAGCTACATGAGACTACCTCACCATTGTCTAACTTAACCTGAGACACCCTCCACACTGAACAAGGTGCTACATATAGATGATTTCTCCACTGTCAACACCACAGGGATTTCACCCACCTCACATCCTACAAGGAGCTACACAGAAACACAGTTTCCACTGGTAACACCACAAGGGACCACTCTCCTACTCCCCCACCCCCCACCACTCCTAACCCCATACTTAGAGCTAAACAGAGTCTGCCTCTCCACTGCTAACACAACCACAGTTCCCCCTACCTTCACAAACAGCTACACAGAGATGATATTTCCACTGCCTACACTTGCAAAGACAAGACCACCACCCCCTCCCCCACACACACATCACCCCTCCCAATATAAAAAAGACACCTTTATAGCCTAAATTCAGCTGCTCAATAATAGACTAACACACTGCACCTCACAAGAAGCTACACAGTGACAACCTCTCCACCACCAACATACCCAAATTACCCACCCCACACCTAATAAGGAGCCACATAGAGATGACCATCCTACTGCCAAAACAAACACTAGAGACTAAAACCAATATTTACCAAATATAAAGAGTTCGAATATAAAATTTCATACAATTTTTAATTACATGGAAAAAAAAACCCTGTCAAGAACATGGTTGTCAACTGGTCAATTTTTTTTAAAACTGGCTCATTTTGATAGCAATCAGTTTATTCTTTCCAAATTTGGTTTGAAACTAGGTTGTTTCTAGGATGGTTAGACTTCTCTCTCTTTTTTGGCTTAGTGTCTGATTTCTGGCCTTTTTTTATCCTATTTGATCAGAAAAACAAACTTTGCAAACTGATGCTGTTGTCAGCATCCAGCTAAAATGGTAACCAACTTCAATAAATCATATTATTTGCTCTATGCAAATTGTAAAAAAAAAATAAAAAAACAAACAAACAAACATACAAAAACTTAAAATGTACAAATGATAAACTCTGAAGATTTTCATAATAGAATCATAATATAATTATATTTTAAACCAATTTATTTATTTTATAAAGGGACTTCGCTAAAAGTTATAGAAATTGGTGTAGTTGTTGGATATAGATCCATTCCAAGGCACTGTGGATTACCATTTATAGTTTTCTTTAATTAATCACTTAAAAAAACCTTCTGATTTCTTTAGGTTCCCAAGCAATCATTTGCAAAGCCATTTACTACAACTTATTTCACAGTTTCCTCTCCAAGAATTAAAAAAAAAAAAAAAAAAAAAAATCCTCAAACCCCTTCCCCTGCCTTTCCCCCAACTTTTGGATTTGAGTGGTTCATGTCCTTACAAAGACTTCGAAGCCAGTAATCAATGATGTTGCTGCTGTGAAGCCAATTTTCCCTGTTAACACTACACAAATTAAGTTCAGAAGCATGATGTCCCAAAAAAATAAATGCCCCTGAAAATTCTGGAATTTTCTAAAAATTAAATCTATCTCTTCATTAAGTGTAAATGCTGCACTAATTTTTCAGTGATCCAAAATGTTTTTATCAAAATTTTACTCTGCTGTGTAGCCAAATTTTGAAGAAGAATCCAATTGTGATGTGGAAAAACTGGTTGATAAAAATTAACAGAATTAAATTACAGCAAATCTCCATGTTTTTATGCTGAATGTATTATTATTGATTCTAATATACCTATTTGACTGCTTTACTTTATTACAGGTAAATAAATAAACAATATTAATGTAATAATAGCATAGAGTTCTTGGTATAATATTTTTAGCATAATTTTGGTCTTAACTAGCTTAAATTTTGTTTGAAAATTATGAGGCATCGACTTAAAAAAGTGCTCAGAATTTGTCAACCATTGTCCAGAACATAATCTACTCTCTAAAGGAACAATATGCTCTACTTAATTTGTCCTAGAAGAGGGTTTCACTGTATCTTTTCAGTAGATATCAAACAAGCTCACAGTGCTCATTTGGCACCAGATGCATAGTGAAGAGAATTAAAAGGAAAAAAAAATTAAAAAAAAAATAAGTGTTGATTACCTATGCTGCTGCCTCTCCAAACATTATACCAACAAATGTTACGAAAGGGATTTGTCAACACACTCATTTTGAGAGTTTAGAGTCAATTAATCTACTGGCTCAGTTCCACTAGGTAAACAGTGACTGGGGAAAAATCTTTGCATGTAAGCATCACCTGCAATAGTCCCATGCATGTATACTGTCAATACAAGGGAATAGAATCCTGGGTGCACAAAGCCAACCTTATATGTTTAGGTAGCACAATAATATTCATGCAAAAACATATAACAAAAGTTGATAATACTAGGTTAGAGAAGTCAGTTAGTTAACTAGTCAGCAAGTGAGTCCTGCCACATCACACCCTCCAGGTCTTGAACAAGGCCTTCATGAAGCACAGCCTGCAGAAATCAGACGTATGTGGCAAGTTGGTGAGGTTAAACTTAGTTATGCAAGACTGAAGTGCATGGCCAAGTTAACCATTCCCCTCTTTTAAATACTTCTCTAGTTCACCACAGAAAAAAGCAAAACACACGTAAACATACACACATGCACACACACACACACACACACACACACACACACACACACACACACACACACACACACACATGCACACACATGAACACACTTGAATTTTACCCTCTGCATGGATCAACTAGTAAACTTGCACAAGTATAAAATTCCATAAACATATTTTGGTCAGATAACATGACATTAAATTCTCTGTAACTACTTTGTATGAAAAAAGTACAATGTAGTTGGGATAACTGGAAAAGGTATCATTAACAGTACACACCAGACTACCACTAGTAAGATTCCCCCCCCCCCCTGTTCTGCCATGTCAGCAATATACACCACAAGGAGACCTTCAATATCCATGAAAGATGTTGACAGTGCAAGGATATAGCCAAATACACCACTCAAGCTTGCCATTGCATAGTGTTGTATGTATATGAGATGTGTTTGCGTGCATGTCCATGTGTTTGCGTGCATGTCCATCTGTTTGCCTGCCTATGTGAGAGTGTATGCATGTGCTCTGCGTCTGTCTATGTGTTTATGCTATGTGTCTGTGTGCATGCATGTTATGCATCTGTCTATCCTTATGTGCATGTGTGTGCAAACATCTTTATCGCTGTAGAAGCCTCCTTGTAGTTGTGCGTGTGACTATACCCTTGCACTGTCAACATCCTTCATGGCTGTTGAATACCTCCTTGTAGTGGTGTACTGGAGCTGAGAGGAGTACACAATAATACACTCATAAATATTACTATAAATATAGTCACAACTAACCAGAGTCCATTCAGTTTAAAAATATAATCGTGTTCTGCACAGATGCATACCAGTAAGCTATTACTCAGATGTGGATATAGATATCACTCTATCCCTGCTCTTAAATATATTTTTTTGGTTTTATAAAATTATTGATATTTTCCATAAACAATTGGTAAATATCATTTTAAGGTGCAGTTATAGAAGCAATTACATGGTGACTGTAATATCAGTTATTTTTTAAGTATTTTGAAAGTGTTCAGTTAGCTTTCAGTTCTTAAACTACTGTTTCCTGGAAACTAATCCTACTGAAGAAAATAAAATAAAATCTTATATATTTAATATTATATAAATTGATTAATGCAATAAAATGAAGCATCAATTTATTGTTAATCCTTCCATTCATAAGTTTTCCAATCACAAATCGGAGGGAGGAATGCAACCATCCTTATCCTACACAGGGGACACCTCTTATGTTTCTGCAGAAAGATAAGTAAACACAAAAGATTAACATTATGGTTGAATATAATCAGTTCACAAAAATGTTAGAATTACAAGAAATAAATATAATCAAGATAGTCAAATTTTTATTGACAACATGTAATACATTCAGCAATATTATTTTTTATTTTTTATATTAAAAAAATATTGGTTCCCTGAAATTGTTGTAAAATACTCCATAAAATATTTTTTTAAAAATTACCCATAGTCCACACAAATAGTTGGCAGAGAATGGGAAGCAACATTCAAATGTTTAGCTAAAAAAATATGATTTTCCACTTATTAGGAAAAAAGAATCATGTTATGGAGACTGAACTTGGAGAGATTTGTCAAGAAGGGAAAAAAATGCTATGCTAATTTTTTTTTTACTTCCTGAGGGGTTTCCTTTATGATCTGATCCTGTTCTATGTTATTTTTTTTATTCTTTTTATATTCTAATATGCAGAAGAGTGATCACATTTTTTCTTAGAAATTTCACCACAATCTTATTCCACACTGTGGGACCATTTGGTTTTCTCCTCACTTTACGAAACTACCAAAGAAATAAGAAATTCACATGAACACTATTTGAGAAAAACCAGATATAAGTGTATAATGTTCAGTGGTAAATATAACTAAAAATTATGATCATATAGCTTGACCCTCTAGTGGCATCAGAGATCTGTGCAAATTGATATCATACATTATATTGATAGCTTTCTGAAATACCATGTTACTCTGAAAAAAAGTATGTTCTTTTTTTTTCTTCTTAACATTCCATTCTACTTTTATCCATAAGTAGTATTAGTCAATTCACTCATTTTGAATCATTAGCATCTCCAATGGCAACCAAGTTATGTGTTTGACAAAAGAAGGATGAATAGGAAAATGAATCTATAATAATCAAACTTAGTACTTCCTTTTATCAAACCTTCTTTTTGTTCGGCAGAATAGTTCTAAGATGCACCTCCATTGCACTTTGATTTAATAAGAAGCAACCATGGAAACCACCTGGAATTGTAGTTACAAATATGGGCTATAGCTGTGATATAAGACCACTTTTTTTTTCCTAAGAATTCCCTCTTTTTTTAATAAGAATTCCCTTTTTTCTTTTCTTGGCATTGTTCATTACAATTAGGTGTCTGAATTAATACATTACACAGACATTATGATGTTTTCAGCATAAAGTGCTGCAGGATAATCTTGTGAACGACTACACTAAAGTGTTATGCTTATTACTGCCATATACTACATACACTGAATGCTATTGTTGTGTTACAGGGAGCTATTTGGCATATTTACTCTCCAACAGATTCTGACAAAATCAGAGCACTTATTAGAAAAGTGAGTTAATTTTATTCCCTCTTATCTCTGATGATGCATTTTGTTATCCATTTTATTCAGAAATATTGCAATTGAATGAAGAGGACTGTATATATATATACATATATATACTGGTGTGTATATATATGTATATACATAGGTATATATATGTATATATACATAGGTATATATATATGTACTAACCGTGTTACTCAGACCCTGTGCAGGAATTTCACTCTAACAATTTCGGAATAGACAACATTGCTGGAGCAGCCATGCACTGTTGGCATGAGTGTGAGGTGTATAGAATAAATTAATTCTACCTAATAATAATATCTGGACATCTCCACATGACCAGCTTATGAAAATTAAGAACAAACATCAGGCAACTGAAGATGTTTCCCTTCTCTCGTTCACTAACTCTAATCACTTTGTTAACTGATATCATCCGAACCTAATTTTAAATAAGATCTTGAATATGCTTTGTAATGAAGGCAGTTTTGTAACTGAAGTTTTATAATGCGATATTAGCTGAATAGCCTATTTGGTTGGCCTACACAGGGTAATTATTAACTTCCAGAAATGCAAAATCGAATATAGCTGCCGCATCCCAAAAAATTAGATGGACTGAAAATAAATTTTAGATCCGACCTGTGGTCAAGAACATCGACTATCATTTTGCAATTCTGCATTCCATGTCAGGAATGTGAACATTAAGATCAGACCTAGGCCAGTTTATTTTTCCAGCCTGCATAAGATGTGCGATTGTATTTAAAATCTAATATCATTACTGCAGGTGTATGAAGAGACTTCAGAGCCTCTTCCCATAGGATCTGATCCCATACATGACCAACTCACGTACCTCAATGCTGATCTCCATGAGAGGCTCTATTATGAGTATGGGGTTAGAGGTTGGGCAATAGTCCAGTGTGAAGGTGATGCAGTATTCATACCTGCAGGAGCAGCTCACCAGGTTTGTGTGCTTAGAGTGGAGAGTAGATTGGGTCAGATTGAATGGAAGCTTCATGCTAGTAAATACTTCCCTAGGGTACCAGCACACCGTTATCCTAATTCTCTATTTCTTGACACGAACCTATGTTACTCTGCTGCAAAGAAAAATGTGCTCCTAACTTTTGCTGAATCCAGAGATGATAAAATTGTTTTCTTAAGCAAATATAGGTAGCCAGCTTGTAATCGTCTAATACAATGTGATCTGCATCAAATTTAACTTCATTTGTGAATGTAAAACATGTAAGCCTTTTTTTTATATAATTCTTACTTGTATCTACTTCAACCAATGCTATATCAGCCAAAAACATGTCTTGCCATAGGAGCATTCTTGCAATTTTAATGTTTCAGTGAAGTATTTTGGAATCAAACAGTGTCATGTCAGCATGTGCCAATTCTCAATCATGATCCAGGTGAAATGTATAACCAATTGATACTGTACATGTTTATCTTTAGCACAGAGCAATTCCAAGTTAAACATTTACTTTTTTAATTGAATATACCAACCGGTATGTACTACTGAATTTTTTAAAAATATTTTGACGTTGTCTGTAGGTTCAAAATCTGTGCAGCTGCATCAAAATTGCCTAGGACTTTGTTTCACCAGAAGTGAGTTCAGTAGTGGCACCATTACAACACAGTAGGTATGGAGAGCCTTGCATATTTCACTCTTTGGGTGATACAAGGGTTCCTGCAACATATATGTGGGGATCAAAAATATAATGAGGTTAAAACTTGTGAAAGTCAAAACACACCTGAGTACCACTGTTTTGTGCACATGTTCTCTTTGTTTATGGCAATGAATTATGTTTTAGCATGTGAAGGAATGCTTAAAGATGACAGAGCAATTCAGAAACCTCTCTGAACAGCATGCCAACCATGAGGACAAACTTCAAGTAAGGATTCAAAATTTTATCATAATCACCTATCATGGATATTGTTCATAGGAAAAGAATTGCCCATACTCACACCAGTTATGTATTGACTTTCAATGTTAATGAGTTGAAATTTTCCATATTATACACCCCCATTTTCAGGTAAAGAGCATGGTCTACCACTCCATCAAGGACATTGTGGGTGCTCTCACTTCTTCGACAAGATGAATGCTTCCTCTGTGTCCTGTTTGGACTTGTCCTTGCAGCATACATACTAAACTCGTTTTGAGAACTCAGAATCATACACAGAGATTTGATTAATGACACTATGACATGATATGATATGATATTGCAAAATACAAGATTGATCAACAGGTGCTCTAATCCAGGGTGGAAGAATCTTTCTTTCTCTGCATTCTCTTCGTTTGCTTAGTTTTGATAGTGTGGTCATTTACTTGCAAATATTACCCCAAAAATTGCATCAACTGGTTCGTTAGATATCTAGGGCTAGGGCTAGGGCTAGAGATAATGGGATTGGGGTGTTGGGGAGAGGACAGTGGGTAAAGTGAATACCATATCCCCAGCTGCTCCCAAAGTGCAGCTGCACTAAGAAGTATCACATTAACTATCACATTAATTTTGTCTGCATAATTTTAAAGGTGCCACATATTTCCTTTTGAAAGTGTTAGAACTTTATTTTAACTGAGTTAATGAATAATTTTACTCTTTGGTTAGTGAAATACATGTCACCAGGTTTTCTATGTTGCTATAGGCACTGCCATGAAGGTAAATTGAGAATAAATGCTTTACCGAAAACTGAGGAAGTAGTTTTACATAGCCAATGAATTTATGGCTGCATTTAAAGATGGAATACCTGATATCTCGCTCTCCCCTCCTACCCAGTTATGAATTGGCTTTGGGATCTCCCCCATTACACATGTACCCAGAGATCTCCTATCCCTCAACCACCTATAAATAAATCCTGGTATCATACTTCACCTATACACATAAACCCTAAAATCTCTCCACCACACCCTCCACCAAAATATGGGATATTGTGTCTATCTACCACGCCATAAACATGATCCCTTGAATCCCGAAACCCCCTACCCATGGGCCCTGGATTGTCTATCCACATTTAAATATGGGTTCCTAGACTTATTCTCTGGTATCTTCCTAACCTACAAATGGGATACACAAATGGGCCCTGGAATCCACCCACTCTAATCCTGGACCCAGAAATCTTACCCTAACCTTACAAATTGGCCCTGCAATTTCACATCCCCTCCCAACACATGGCCCCTGGAATTTCCCTAACCACCACCTATATATGGACTCTGTAATATTCCCCTACTCCTAAAACCTGTCCCTATAACTCCGTATCCCCCCTACCCACAACGAATGAGACCAGGAATATCTTTCTACTAAACACGTGCACAGGATTGTCCCCCCACCAGCCCCACCCCCACCTCCCCACTACCACCGCCCTAATTATGCATTGGCCCAGGTATGTCCACCATTTACACATGGACATTGACAACTAGGTAATTGGTAACTCCCATCATCCCCTACTCCCACACATGTGCTATGGTATCTCTCCCCACCCTATCCTAAATATGGGCCACTGGCCTCACTGCCATAAATTTTATACCAACTAGAGGCAAAGATCACTGACTCCTTGTATGTAGGAGGAACAAAATTAAAGCCAAATATTACTCTACCAGTCTGGTTTGGAAATGAGAATACCCAAACTTTCCCAGTGTGGGTTTTAACCTATTACTACATGGGCTTTTCATGAATATTTTTGTTAGCTATTGTTTGTTGGTGGACAATGCCAACTATTACCTATCAGCGTGTCTGTATTAGATGAACATTTACAGATAAAGTAGGCAAAAGGACATAAAGTATATCTTTCAATTATGCTTTAAGTAACACTGTATTAACTATTGATAATGTGATTGCCATGTGTTAATTGGTAGCTGAGAGGGGGTGTAGCACAGATTTAGAAAGTTGGGGCTGCGAGTATGAGTGGACCGCATTATATCTTTTTTAATTTATCCTGTTCTTTATCTCATATATATATATATATAAAGAGATGTCTGCCTGTCTGTCTATCTGTCTGTCTGTCTGTCTGTCTGTCTGTCTGTCTGTCTCTCTGTCTGTCTCTCTGTCTGTTTCTTCCATCATTCTGGCCAAACCAGTGAGTGGATTTCTTTGAAAATTGGCATAATGATATGTTTTGGACCCAACTTCAAACATGAGCTAAAAAATTTGGAAAATGGTTACAATATTAATGAGAAAAGCCAATAATGGAATTTTTGCCAGAAAAACAATTGGAACTACAGATCTAAAACTTGGAATATATATATGCAACTTCTCTCTGGGAGTAACATGGGCTGGGTACCACTTGACCACATCTCTTCCTTTCCTTATGTAATTCTATTAATTACAAAAATGGTATTTCAGCAAATACATTTGAATCTAATGATTTAGACCAATGAGCTCATATAATTTTAGAATCACTATAATCTGAGAGATATTCTTAGTATATTTATATGACCACACCCACTTCTATTTTCATGTCAGGCCCAAGAGACCCAAAATGATACTTTGGCCTAGCAAACCCTTGAAGCTACAGAATTAATATATGGTATGTATACACAACTTGACTTTGAGAGTAACATGAGTAGGATTCTTCCTGGCTAAACCTCTTTCCATTGGTTTGTGAAAACAAAAATTCTGAATAACACATGGACCAAAGGAGCTAGATTAACAAACACACTTTAATATATATTTTGGTTTGTAAATATGTTTGTGTTTAGGCATGATGGCTAAACACTTGGATCTAAAAGGCCAAAATTCGGTATATACTCTCCTAGAACCCAGGTAAGCATTATTATACATATGTGGGCATGGTAAATGGTGCAGTTTGATCATATGTACACCAACAGGAATAAATTAGGCTTTAAAAAAAGTTAATAAGAGGCCAATAAGGCTAATTTTGGCATTTGGTCTCCAATTACCAAGGAAAACATTATTATCCGAGTATGCCTGTAGTCTGGTCATAGCCACAGCCACAGTAAGTTATTATTGCTATTTTAAGATAATGAAACAACCAACCTGAATGAAATTTGGAGTGACACTTCCATGAAACTAGGTGAGCATTACTGATTATGTGTGTGTCACTAGGTATGGTTTGGTCCTGGCCACACTCATAGGACATCATTATGCCTTCCAAATACTCATTTATGGACTAATTATGCTAAAATATGGTATACTGAGTCCAAGTAATTGGGTGGGCATTATTAACTACATGTGAGAGTAGCAATATGTTTGGTTTGGTATTAACCACACACCCTGGAAGTTGTTTTGGCTAACCAAAGTTAATTAAAGGCCAAACCAGGCCAAAATTGGAATGGCTTCTATAATGTTTCATGTTGACATTGGCAGGGCAACACCAGGAACATGCTGCTAGTAGTCTATACATACATTTAAAATATATTAAGTGACTGCAGGATGTCAGAAGAGAGCTCCTGGCTGCATGGTGAGGTGGGAGAGGGAGATGGGGGAAGTGGTGCGTGTGATACCCATGAAAGCCAAACAAATGTGGGGAACGAATGAGATCATTCAAGAACTGACCAGACTACTGTAAACAGCAGCTGCTATATCCACAAGTACAAGACATGGCTACCTTGATCTTTGGTTAATCAAAAACTGTAAATGATGTGTTGATTCTGTTAATCCATTTACAAGTCTGTGGTTGTAATAATTACATACAACCACAGTTATGTAAAATTGATTGACAGAATAAGCACATCATTTACATTTCTTGAGTAATGAAAGTGAACTTAAGTTTTCACAAAACCAACCACACTCTTTGCAAGATTTTCCTTATCAGAATTACCTCAATGGATAGAGGTAGAAGAGCTCTTATACCAAATGTAATTATATTCATTTTAAGCACAGGAAAATGAGATCATTGTATTAGCATATCTTGTTTGATGAAGCAGCTCTGAACAAACTAAATATGTTTAGAAACAGCATCAAATACACTTCATCTTTTATGAAAACGACATCAAGGAAATTAAGAATCAAAAGTTATGAAAATTTTATTGAAAATGAAAAATCATGGTGAACACCACCCACCTTCAATTTAAAAGGATTTGCAATCTATTAGAATAAATATGCTTGTAGCTCATGTAATTAAACAGCTTATAAATTTTTTAACATTGGCTTAAGAAGGGGATGTAGGGGAGGGGGTAGAGCCCTTATTCAATGGTGGGATGAGACCTCAATGTTGGTTCCATGCTCAGGCCAAGAAAGTGCCACCAGAAACTACTATAACTTAATTGATAATGCATCTCACTGCAGAGTTCACACCTCGGGCACAATGTATAACATTGGAAGTAGAGCATATTCACTGGACATAAGTTATATATATACTTATATGCAGTGAATTTGCAATATTATTCAATTCAGTTTGTACTCAATGAAGCATGAAGTGTGCATGGAACCCCTATTGTCAGAGCTGGCTGACAATCTTTTCCATAAACAATTCATAGTCTCTGTTGACATTTTTCTCATCGCCATGACTTTGCTCTCGTGATTGTTCCTGTCTGGAAGACCATTTCTTCCATAGTAATCTATCTACAGTGCCTACAAGATCATTAGCTATCCAAATTTCAAGATTTAACCCCTTACCTAAAGATGTCCTTACGAAACTGCTAATCTAGCTTAAATCATTTTCAAACTACCCAATTATAATTTAAACTGAATCATTGACTAAGTGCTAGAAACAGGAATGTGGTCTATCAGATATAAATTGCTGAAAATCTACAATGTTCTTTACAGATGTTGTTCTTTAAAGACAATTAAAGTATAATTACAAGTACACATCTTCACAACAATGCATTCCATAGTTTTATCCAGTAGTGATGGGAGAAAGAAGGGAGGGAAAGCTTTTCCACTTCAATGTTGTCCTCCCTCCCTTATTTGTGATTACACACATTCCTACCCTGGTTTACTGGAAAACCGCCACTTTTGGGTGACCGATTTTTGTTGGATTGGCATTTACCATTTACAATGCACTGCTAATAAACAGGTGCTTTCGTTAATCACCTTCACTCCATCCAATCTACCGACCTTTATAGTAAGTTTTTATATTATATTTTACATTTTGTTAGGTAAATTTTTTCATTGATGCTGCAAAAACAATATTATTTATATATCAAGAACACTTGAGGAAAATGTATAACACCTGTGTATCATGGTCCTATTTAAGCAATATCTTCTACTCATAAAAAGACAAGAATAAACTATCAATACTATATGCATCTTCTTTCTTCACATCAGATGTTCAAGAGGAAAAGTTGTATCAACACCTTCCAGCTAAGAGTCAGTGCTAGCAGGTGCCAGAGCTGTCAGGTTAGATTCAAAGTCAGGGAAAATTCCAGCTGAAATTTCCACAGAAGCAGCAGACTACTTCCGGAAGTGATCTGCAGCATGTTTGTTTTGTAGTGCAATACCTTTAATGATGGCTCCAGGTGGATTGCCCAGATAGATATTGACCATGGATCTCAGATCAAATTCTTGTTGGCTCACACCCTCAGGGTTTTTCTCAAGCATCGGTCTCTGGTAGGACTCAACATTTCCCAAAGAGGAGCTGGTGCCCACATCATTATCCAGGTTGTATGCAGAGGCTGAGACTACAGGTTGCATTGAGCACAGTTTACCATTGTTGATAGGATTCGATGCATTTAGAGTAGCACTGCACTCACTGAAGTTGAAGGATGCTGCTTGGTGGGTGCTGTCAAAATGCAGGTGGCCATTGGCTGTAGCTGCTTCAGGACAAGGAAGACTGCTAATGATATTATTCCCATAGCCATTGACAGGAATGGAGAGATCTGGAACTCCAGAAGCACTCCAGTTGTTGGTTGGAGTAAAGCTGTAACTGGGCCTGGTGGAGCTGCTGTAGGATCCATTGGCTACACCCATTGGAGAAGCATGCCCATATGAGTAGACAGGGCCTGCTGAGTTTTGTGCTCCAGTGTAAAGCCTGCCTCTATCTGGCATTCCAGAATATTGGCCTTGCTGTATATTCCAAAGTAACCTAGCAGCAGCTTGTGGGCTCTCTCTTTGAGGCAATGTTTTAGGACTGGTAGTGTGGGAATGGTAGGAAGACATATCCTTTGGAAATCGGTGGTAGGGCTGAGGCTTGTACCTTTTTTTGTTGTATTCAAAATTGGGATGCTTCCTCCTATGAGCTTCCATCAACCTTTTGGCCTCTTCAATGAAAGGACACCTTTCTTCTTCCATTAGTCCTTTCCACTCTCTGCCCAGTTGCTTACTAATTTCAACAGCATTGAAATCCGGGTTCTCCTTAGAGACTCTCTTTCACATTTTTTTACACCAGATCATGAAGGCATTCATTGGGTGCTTCACCTTAATGTCTTCATCCTCCCCACTATTGGGTGAGCTGCAAGCATGGTCTGGAGAAGACATCTGCACTAATAACTAAACAATTGATCCTGTCTGTTTTAAACCCTATGCAATATGGCAGGATTGATGAAAGAACTCAATGACCTATATTAATTTTAATTGCCAAATTTCTGCTCCATCATTTGGCTTCATTTTAATTTGTTTTATCATTTTCACTAGTATTCCTACGAACAGTAAACTCTTAGCTTATGCTAAAGGTCTACTTATACTTTTTTTTGGAATCCTTTAAGAAATTTGTGTAGTTATGCAGGGGGGGGGGAGGGGGGTGGGGGGGGGGGGGAGGGTGAGTGGTAGAGATATCATAACAAATATATTATTCATGTAATACATAAATTGATTAAGAGAAAGATAGTTTCTAAGTGTGTTATGAAACTATATTAGAAAAGTCTAAAAAAAAAAAAAAAAAATCACATTTGTATGAATAATTAATATACTATGGTGGGCTATTAAGTGCTGTATAAACTCAGGTTCATGTAGTGTAGCTCAAATAATGAACAAGAACTGTTAACCAAGATTAAAGTAAAACTATATTAGGTCTGTGGTGTATCTGGCAAATATTCAGTTTTTAATATTAGATAAATTCACCACAAAAAATCAGCTACTGCTGTGTTTCACCACCACCACCCCCCCCCCCCCACCCCCCACACTAGTGCTCTTCTTTTCATTCTCAACTCTTCCACACTTCACCATGTACAATTTTCAAGCACAAGAAGTGGAGGGGTGTAGCAGAAAAAGCTGCAGCAGCTACTACACTGGGTTGTGGGCAAGTGTAAATTAATAAAAAATATATATACTTGACTGAATATAAAAAAATTAAAAAAATTGCAAAAAGAAGTGAAGTATATTAAAAAGTGGAAGATATTTTCTTGTACCAATTCCTTGAATGATGACCTACTAGAATAATACAATAGCAATATCACAAATATATAATTGATACACAAGTAATAATATTTATGAAGAGAGAATATTAAATACATAGAAAAAATAAATGAAAATTATAAGAAGGATCAATGTTAAAAATATAACTACACTCCCTCAAAATAAAATAATAATAAAAATTAATGAATATCAAGTATGAAAGTAAAAATGTTAAGTATCATATGTAAATATATTCATTTATGGCTCCCCAGAAATTAGGTCAAAGTTCACTGAAGACTACACAAGACAGATTTCTGCCTTATTTCACTTTCAGTCATGCAAATATTCAAATAAACTGCAACAAACAAGAAAAAAAAACATGCTCAAGGGAAGTAAAAAGGGGGGGAGGAGCCATGTGGACAGTGACCTCTCTCATAAATGACCTCATGGGGTATCCATGAGGGAAAGGTCCTTTCCTACAATTAATTAGACCATGAATTTGAAATATTTTTTAAAAGTAAAGCCTACACTCTCATGAGCAATGTCTGTGGCTGGAGATATGGAAATCAATAACTGGAACTAAGATAATTAGAGACATTTAGAAATACTGAGGAATAACTGTGGTGGAAGTCATTTAATTAACAAATTTGATCACAGCCAAGCAGAAAAAATAAATTGAAACTCTTATAATGCCCTACAAATTTTTTTTTTAGGAATGGAGAGTAGGGGGGGGGGGGAGATTTTTAAATATTCAGTAAATGGTTTAAATAGGGTATTAGCATACCCTGCATGTGAAGAGGTGTGGACCAAGGGTTTGACCAAGTAAAATGTTCAGATATTTCTAACCTGATGCACCCAGAGGAAGTGGTGTGGACAGGTGGGACACAGCCCTAGTTTTTTCCAAGAATAATAATGTGTGTTCATACCAAGTATTAGATTCTGGTTCATGGGTTACCACAGTATTTTTTTTTTTTTTTTTTTTTGGGGGGGGGGGGGGGGGGGGGAGGGGGGATGGTGTTGTGTATATTCAACCTCACATAAAAAAGGACAAGATCAATTGTCCCAAAATGTTTGGCTTTAAACTCATCCATGATGTAGGGTATCTACCATGAATATCAGTGGCAAGGAGACAATATTTGAGTAGATTCCTTTGATCTTGCTCATTGCTCTGACCCCTAACTGCAGTGCAGCATGGAACTAGGTACTCATATATTTTGCTATGAGATGTTATTGGTGAACAACTCAGTGAATAGCCATTAGTCCTGCACTTTATTTTCCAGGTGGACAATGACATTGATCACACATTACTCATGGTGCTGCAAGAAAAGGGGGAAAAAAGGGTCAATGAAATTTCCTACACAAAAGTCCTTGCAAAATCTAGCATCAGCAGTAACCAATGTTGCACATAGATCAAGAGAGAAAGCTTATTTACAATCTATTCTGCCCCTTTTCATTCCCACTGCCCCACTCTGGTTGATACCTCTAAGGAACAGCCTTCAAATATAGCTAAAGAAGAATATGTAAATTCACTCCTGGAAAACTAAAACACAATTTTTCTAATTAACACTATAATTTTGACTGAAACCCTTAAGATTAGTTATTTGTTAGGCAACTATATAATTTAATGTCATTACTTATATTAACCAGCTCTGTGTATAGTTACTTATTATTGTGTTTTGTGTTCTCAGTCATGATTTTGTGTCATCTTTGATGTGGCTCAACCCACCAGGAATTACTAATTAAAGGAGCTCCTGAGTGGAAGAGCCAGATTTCCCTAATGCGCATTTAAGATAAATATTTAAAAAATATATTTAACTTAAAGGTAGGTAAAAAATCTACCTAGCACTTAGATTGATCTCTGGTGGTAGCATGAACTGAGGAGACTAAAGCTTAGAACCCTCTTGCCCCCACACCTGGTGGCTTCGGGTGCAGCTTATCCTGAGTTAAAGAGATCAAGACTTAAAACCAACTTGATCCCCACAATCACCCCCTCCTTGCCATAGCCCTGGACTTTCTTAGCTATTCCAGCCTTCCATCACTGACACTCTTTGGGGAGCAGTGTCATCCATTAATAGCCATCAAATAGACTTGTGGCTAACAAGATATGAATAGACTTAGTTTTTAAGAGCTTGTATTTGAGAAAGGACCACATCCAGTATGATAACGCTGAAATAAGCACTTATATACCTTTGAATGTTATGGGGTTATCATGAAATGTTTGACCCCCAATTGTTTTGGGGTGAAGTATGTCACGTAATAGCTACTTCTGTGTCATTACTAGTGTCAAGCTTTTTCAGATGAACATATGCATAACAATAAAACAAGGCTATTCTTGTTTGCATCAATACAATGTTATTGAAAATAAAATTTAAAGAGAACAGGAGCAACAACAAATGATTATGAAAAAGTCTAAACAAATTCAAGTAATAATTAGTTCATTAATTATGGATAGGTGAAAGACTAGACACCAAATATTATGAGATAAGAAAATACATTCAAGTCTTTGTTAACTGCAACACTGTTTTCCAGATAGTTCTCTTGATCAACAAAACCACCATGTGTTCCTCTTTGGCAAATTTCTCTCCAAGATTAGGTGCAAACATTAGTAAGAGCTTCTGAGGAAACTCTCCTGGAGTGAAGGCATACAGAATATCACAGACAGACTTCTTCAGTGAACCTCTTCGTTTTCCTCTGCCATCTGCACTGTTCAGCACAACTACTCCAGCACGATGTTTTTTTATCAAGATGGCTGATGAGACCCTCCAAAGGTTGAAGAGAAGTGGATGAGTTGGAGGACTGTGAGTCTGGGATGGCTGCAGGCACAGCCAGGAGGATGCAGTGTCTTGCACCACTGGCTATACGCTCATTCAGATCCTTCAGTTGAGGTGGATCAAAATGCAATCGCTGAGTAAAGTGGAGGACATTCATATCTTCCCTGTGTCCCTTAGCTTCTACTATACCATTAGCCATAGAAACATTTCCTCCTATCACGTGTATCTGAGCTGGAAATAATGTATGTTTTAATAACAAGTTTCTATGCCAAATGATAGGGCTCATCCTTGCAAGGTCTGCCAAATTATTCATTTTTAAGCTTGGCTTTACTCCACTCTCATCCCCACCATCACCAGTGGTATAATGTGGACACCATGAAAACTGGATGATGAACCAGAAATGGTGACTAGCTTGTTTACCAAACACTCAACTGCTGGGATCACTGTAAGGAACCTGAATGCCATCCGGGTGCTGTTTGTAGGAATTTGCATTGCCAAATGAAAAAAGACAGTTCAACCTTTGGTTAAAGTGATTAGAAAATTATATCTAGATAAACTACTAACATTCATTATAATCACCCTCATTAATTGTAAAGATAAAAGCACTGAAAACACACACACGGACATGACCATATAGAGGATCATGTAAATTAAACTTGCCTGAAGACTTTCAAAAGACCCTATTTCAAACCCTAAAAGAATAAACCCCAAATATCCTATTCCACTGTAAGACAATAAATGCTTGATTTTTTTTTGATTCAAAGCCCCCACTGCTCAATAAATGATGGAGATCCCCCACAAAATGTAACACATTTCTTACTAAACCCACTTGTACTAAAACTGTATAGACTCCTATTTTGGGCATCAAAATCAATGAAGCTGTAATTAGGGTAGGACCACCCTCATACACATTTGAGGCTCACATATGAAAAGAGGACGCAAATAATTTAAATAAGAAAGAGATGGTCATAAAAGTTTTACCCACATCCCCCATTAATACTGAATTAATCACTTGAATGCTCCTATCACCAGATACCACGTATAACAAAGCACCACTGAATAAAAATAGCCCAGAAGAATCCACCCCTAAAACCAAATACTCCAATCCCGCTTCTGTCCCATAGGCACTATTTGTTTTTGCCACTAAAATAAAATAAAAAGTAAAAAGTATGATAGTTTGTAACTCAAAGAATAAATATATCCAACAAAATCAACTGAAGAAAGACCCAACCAATACCATGAACACTAACAAAACAAAAAAAAAAAGTGATAGGAAAATTTAATTTTCTTGGACCAATCATAAGATTGAGTTGGACGCCACGAAAATTGAGAATGATGAACCAGAAACTGTGATAGCCTGTTTTCCAACCATTCAAGTACTGGGATCACTGTAAGGAACCCGAATGCCAC
Source organism: Lycopodina hypogea (assembly GCA_963969325.1). Taxonomy (NCBI): domain Eukaryota; kingdom Metazoa; phylum Porifera; class Demospongiae; order Poecilosclerida; family Cladorhizidae; genus Lycopodina; species Lycopodina hypogea. The sequence goes on along the minus strand of OZ017779.1, from coordinate 20,880,464 downwards.
CCGGGTGCTGTTTGTGGGTAATTTGCATTGTCAGTGAAAAAAAAAATTAAAAGATCTTTTCTACTACTTTGATGAAATTATCAGAAAGGTCTACCTTTGCAATGCTCAGGTGAAATTTGTATCTATTGTCGATGCCATCTCTGCAATGACCCATATTGGTCGATTTTTTTAAGAAAGTCTTTTTCTGAGGTTTAAGTTTAACAATGGGAATCCTATTGTTAAAACAAAGATAGAGAATTTGAGTAGGTACAAGAATTTGGACAAGATATGTGTTGGACAAATTTGGTTTGATCCAAGGGTACGGCTACAAAACTGGAGATGAGTATGGTTTCATTCACTTTGATAGTGTGAATGATGCCCAAGCAGCTGTGAATTTCATAAGCACATATAGCCTTGATGAAAGTAATGTGTGTCTGCAGATTGAACCCTGTCTACCCCCAAAATCTACTCCTCTTTCAGAGAACGAAGACTGGAACATTTTTTCGCTGCAAATGGTCACACCATGCAGGAAAACAGAAGTCCATCTTGCTCACAGCTATAGGGCCCACAGCTTACAAGCGTTTAAGTAGCTTGATCAGCCCAGATAAACCAGGAGATAAATCTTATTCTCAGCTGGTGGAGATCATGAAAGCTCATCACAGTCCAACTCCGTCTGAAATTGTACAAAGGTTCAAGTTCAATTGGCGAGATAGACATAAAGAGGAGACTATGGCAGATTTTGTTGCAGAACTTCGTGCACTAGCTGAATTTTGCAATTATAGTGAAACATTGAACGACATGCTCAGAGATCCTAGAGTTTGTGGAGTGAGGGAGGAGCATATTCAACGAAGCCTACTTGCGGAAAGTAATCTGACTCTCCAGAAGGCGCTGGATATCGCACAGTCGATGGAGTGAGCTGTTGAGAATGCTGCAACTCTGCGAGGCAAGGACAGTCACCAGGCTACTGCAGTTTCAGGTTTCAGCCATGGGAACGCTGACTTACGCACCAACCCTTCATTGGAGCAGGTACTTATGTTTAAGAGTAAACATAACGCTAAGGGACAGAGAGAACCTCTGCATCCTTGTTTTAGATGTGCTAAAACTGGTCATACCCCTGCTTTGTGCAAGTTCAAGAATGCCAAGTGTCATCACTGTGGGAAATTAGGCCATATCAGACCTGCATGCAAGAGTAGAGAGAAAACTCACCATAACCCTATGAAACTTGGGGCTGTTAAGCATGTACAGGAAGAACAAGTTGAGAGTGATAGAGAGTATAGCCTCTTTTCTATCCCTTCTCATGGGACGTCCAAACCCTGTACAGTTACGTTAGAACTGGCTGGGCAACAATTACAAATGGAAATAGATACTGAAGCATCCCTTTCTCTAATTTCTGAAAGTACATGTAGAAAATTGTGGCCTAAGAAAAGATTATTACCAACAATTGCAAAGCTTAAAACCTATTCTCGTGAAACATTGCCAATTTTGGGTACTTTGAATGTTCAGGTATCTCACAATAAGAAGAAGGCTTGCTTAGCATTAGTTGTAGTCACTGGGAGTGGCCCCAGTCTATTAGGTCATGATTGGTTGAAGAAATTGAAATTGGATTGGCAACAAATCAACTACATGCACCTGAAAACTCTGCATGATTTGCTGGAGGAACACAAAGTAGTGTTTGAGGAAAGTCTTGGAATGCTAAATGGGTTCAAAGCTAAAATTTTTGTAGACCCATCTGTTAGCCCAAGGTTTTGTAAAGCCCATTCTGTACCATATTCGATGCAGATTTTAGTGGATGAAAAACTAGACCAATTAGTGAAAGAAAAGGACATAGAACCTGTGCAGTATGCTGATTGGGCAGCACCCATTGTACCAGTACTTAAAAGTGACAAGAAAACAGTCCGAATTTGTGGTGATTTTAAGCTGACAGTTAACAGAGCTGGAAAGCTAGACTGGTATCCTATACCTAAGATTGAAGATCTGTTTGCCAGAGTAGCAGGTGGTCAATTGTTTACACAGTTACACATGAGTCAGGCTTATCAGCAACTCCTCCTCTGTGAGGATTTAAAGCAATATGTGGTTATAAACACACATAGGAGATTGTTTAGGTACAACCAACTACCCTATGGAATTTCATCTGCACCTGGTATATTCCAAAGAACCATGGAAAGCCTCCTACAGGGAATCCCAAACGTAATGGTTTACTTAGATGACATACTCATTACGGGGTCCACTGAGGACTTACATTTGGAATCATTAGGGGAAGTGTTGAGGAGAATCCAGAAGGCTGGTCTCAAACTGAGGAGAGAAAAGTGTGTTTTTATGGCTCCTTCTGTGGTGTATCTTGGGTACAGAATAGATGCACAACGGTTGCACCCAATGCCAGACAAAGTGAAAGCAGTAATGAATGCACCTCAGCCAACAACAATTACTGAGTTAAAGTCTTATTTAGGACTGTTAAATTATTATGGCAAGTTCCTGCCTAATATCTCAACTATTTTAGCTCCACTGTACACCCTTTTGCGAAAGTCAGAACCTTGGAAATGATCTGATAAGCAACAGTCAGCTTTTGACAAATCTAAACAATTGCTAACCTCTTCACAATTATTGGTACATTTTGACCCTAGCAAGGAATTAATACTTTCTTGTGATGCCTCTCAGTATGGCATAGGAGCTGTGTTAGCACATAGATTCTCTGATGGATCAGAAAAACCTATTGGGTTTGTGTCCCGTACTTTAACAATGGCAGAAAAAAATTATTCTCAAATCGAGAGAGAAGGTTTAGCATGTGTATTTGGAGTAAAAAAATTCCACTCTTATCTCTATGGTCATAAGTTTGAATTAGTGACTGACCACAAACCACTAATCACTTTATTTAGTGAGAAAAAGGCAATGTCTCCACAAGCCTCTGGTAGAATACAGAGATGGTCTCTTACCTTAGGTATATATGAACATACAATTTCTTTTAAGCCAACAAGTGCACATGGAAATGCAGATGCCCTGAGTCGGTTGCCACTTCCTGTTCAACCAACACAAACACCAGAACCTTTGGAAACAGTTTTGTTAATGGAACAGCTAGCTTCTAGCCCTGTCACAGCAAAACATATTAGAGCATGGACTGGAAGAGATCCATTGCTTTCTCGTGTGTTACAGTTTGTACAAAATGGTTGGCCAGAAATTGTTGATGAGGATTCAGTGAAACTATTATGGAGAAAGTGTCTAGAACTTTCCTGCCAGGAAGGTTGCATTCTTTGGGGAAATAGAGTTGTCATACCTAAATCTGGTAGAACAGAGGTATTGCATGAGTTACATGGTGGTCATCCTGGAGAAACTCGTATGAAGAGATTAGCCCGCATGTTTGTGTGGTGGCCAGGAATAACACAAGATATTGAAGACAAAGTAAAAAAAATGCACTGAATGTCAGAAAATTCACCCTAACCCTCCTGTGGCACCATTGATGCCATGGAAATGGCCGTCGACCTTGGATTAGAGTTAATATTGATTTTGCAGGTCCATTCCTGAATCATATGTTTTTCATTTTGATTGACTCACATTCCAAATGGATAGAAGTACATCCTATGTCTTCCATTATAGCATCAGCAACAATTCAGTGTTTGCGTAATATTTTTTGCACAATTTGGGATGTCAGAAAATGTAGTATCTGACAATGGTCCTACTTTAACAAGCATGGAATTTAAACAGTTCTTACAAAGAAATGGTATGAGGCACACAACTTCACCATCTTATCATTTCCGCATCTAATGGATTAGCGGAGAGAGCAGTGCAAATATTTAAGCACAGTGTTGCAAAATTGACTGAGGGAACAGTACAAACAAAAATTGCTAGATTCTTATTCACTTATAGAATCACACCTCAATCAACCACAGGAATGTCTCCTTCAGAATTATTGTTAGGAAGAAGATTGAAATCAGCACTTGATTTAATGAAACCTAATCTACAACATCAAGTTGAGAAGGAACAAGGAAGACAGAAAATGCACATGACCGTCGAGCAGTTAATCGAACATTCAATATTGGAGAAAAAGTTAATGCAAAAAATTATGGTTAAGGAGAGAAGTGGTTACCAGCCAAGATAATTAAAAAAACTGGGTTCACAATTTTTCACTGTGGAATTATTGCAAAATAAGATGGTATGGCGTCGTCATCTTAATCAATTACGACAACGCTATGGAGAAGATTCTGACCTCCTAGGAACAGAGAAAAACACCTCATCTCAAACACCAAGAGAGCCTATTGAGTATCCATTTTTCCCAGTTGAAGGATCCAGGGTCCAGAAGCTTGTAGATATTGCAGTGGATGTAGCACCTGAGTCTGATATTGAACAGCCTATACTTCCTCGCTACCCAACTCGAGTCAGGCATCCCCCTGATAGATATTCCTAGAAAATCTCACATTTAAGGGGAGAGAAGTGTCATAACATGAACTGAACTGTCTTACTTATTGTTATTACTATAGTATTGATGCTGTTAGTTATTGTGGTATTGTTTCATTCCTGTATTGTGGTTAATGTTATCTCCTGTTATGTTCTTTTTATATCATCGAACGCATAAAGGTGGTCTGTTTGGTTATCAGTTGATTGTTTTATCTTTGGATTGTGAATTGCCTTTATGATATTTTAACAAGATTTCATTGAGCTTGATTTATTGGAATAACTAAGTTACAAGTTATTACACAAACCAAATTGATGAAACAGAAATAAAACTTTTGGTTCTTTTAATACACAACCAGCAGATGTTCAGTTTTCTCTTTTATAATGGGGGAGCACCTTTAAAAAATGAAGGAGAATTAAAGCCATAGAAATAACAGCAAAGAAAAATTAGCATTACAAAATGTGGTGTTAGTGTTGGAGACACTCAGCCCTTTCATTTACAGCTGGGGTGGAGGTAGGTTGCACAAAAAGAGGGTAATACTTGGGGGGGGGGGTGGGAATCCCAGTGGGAGTCTCTCTCTCTCTCTATCTCTCTCTCTCTATCTCTCTCTCTCTCTCTCTCTCTCTCTCTCTGTGGGGAATCAGATAAGGGAAATTTGAGTATACTTGTTTCAATACACGGTCTTGACTTTTTCTTCCATTAGGTGACAAGGTAAGTGCTCAATAAAATTTAAATTTTCATTGACATTATTCTTCTATTTATCACAATTAGATGGTTGTTTACAGTGGTTGGAATTTGGTTGGCTTTCAGTGAGCTATGCTATTGAGGGTGACTTTGCAAATATGAATACATTTTTTTTAATTTTTTTTTAAATAGCCTGTCAAAATTTTCATTGCATTAATTCTAACAAATTCTAACATTTGTTTGGAGATTTGAATTATTTATTTTTTTAATTTATTTTATTTTTTTTATTTCTTTTTTTTTTTTTTTTTTTGGCAAAAAGTTTTAGTTTTTCCATTAAACGCAGTAAATTCATCCCTTTTTTTCAGGCAAAGCTGGGTACCCAGAGTAGAGAAAAAAATTAGCCTGAACAAACATTGCCATTAAATTTTTATAGCAAACTATGAAAGGCTACTACTAGGGTAGGAAACTATTTCTGTAATGTTGTAAAAAAAATAGAAATATTTTGTTTGCAGTGATTTTCCTATGGTTCTAATACACAGTATGTATATATGAATATTTTAGACTCAGACTAATTATAATATATGGTTAAGCTTAAAAAAAAAAAAAAAAAAAAAAAAAAAAAAAAAAAAATTAAATAAAATTAAAAAATAAATAAAAAATAAAAAATAAATTTTAAATCATGAAGAAATTGGAGGTATATGCCCCTTTCTCCCTCCACCCCCGCCTTGGTTAAGCCACTGATCAATGAATAAAGTGGTTTTCATTAAGGTGGCTACTTGTGGAGGGGTCTCACAAAAGAAAAATACTACTATTTTATAATTGCAATCCTCTACATGCCATTCCATAACATTCCTCATGAAACCCAGCCCAATTTCTGGAATGCTTCCTGTTTGAATGAAAATAAAATTATTCAGCTCTATTTGGATTCTGCAAAGAGTTGGGCATCATTTGACAATTCAGTTTGACACTAGTTGAATTTGTCCACATATACTATTTTGTACTTTATTTATTATCATTCTTTTCTTTACTATCTTCTTATAGATATGGCTACTGGTGGTGGTTCTTTGAATGACTAGCCTGTAGCATTCATCTATTCAGCTTCCAGACTTTACTTATTTATCACATCAAGTTAAGGCTTATACACATTGTAGGGTGAATCTATAAGGTGCATAGTTGGAATAGTTACATTCTAACTTACATTCCTCCCTCAGTTTATGTAAAATCACTTGAAATGCCTAATTATTTTCTTGAAGTTGAAGTAAAGCAGTGAAGCAGTGAAGCAGTGTACTTCAAAGGTCCAATTACCTTAATAAATAAATCCGGGAGTACTCCCCACTTGTATACCTAAGTCTAGCATGTGCAGCAAAAAAAACAACAACAAAGAATTGCCCATGCTCAATTAATGCCCTCAAATATGACCACGCCTATCCAATAGCTAAAGCTCCTAAAAGGTTAAACTTATTATGCATACCAGATTTTGGACCTGCAATTAGGTAAGTTTAGGGCTAAAAATTTCATAATCCATACAAGAACTCTATGCCATTAGTCCTGTTCATCTTTATTGACCAGTTTTTCCACATCACAATATTAGATTCTCACTAAATATTTGGTTACAGGACCAAGTAAGTTTGATAAATTCATTTAAGATAAATAAAAAATTGGAAAGCATTAAACCATAATGAAAGAGAGATTTTATTTTGATGATATCCTAGATTTTTAGGAGCATTAATTTTTGGGACATTGGTTTAAAATCTATTTTTTTAAATCTTGTTTAGAAAATTCAGCTTCACAGCATCACTATCATCAATTACTGGAATTGACAAGAAGGTAAAAAATATAAGAATAAGAATTTGTAGGGACAAGATCAAGTCAAATCAATAGTTTTGGGTTTGGGTGGGGGGAGACAGGGAGGTGGTGGGTGGAAGGGGCCAGTGGAATATTTTTTGGTTTTTCTTTCAATTCTTAGAGAAGAACATTATAGGTAAGTGGTAGTAAATTGCTTCAGAGTTAATTCATCAATAAACTAGATGAATGAGGTGTTTATCACTTTAATTAATTAAAATTATAATATTAAATGATAATTGACAGTGTCTTGAAATGAATTTATATCCAGCTTTTATACCATTATTATAAGATTACATTATGAAATGTTTCATAGTTTTCTATGTGTATTTTTAGTTTTTCTTTGTTATTTATTAGATTTGTTTGTACAATTTCAATTTTTCGAATATATGATTTTATCAAAGTCGACGGCTGATTTTGCTCGATGTTGACAATAGTGGCAGGTGGCAAAGGCTGTTTTTCTGATAGAAGAGCATGAAAAAGGCAGAAATCAAACAATTAGCAAACGAACAAAAATAGTCAAGCCGTCTTAGATATAATCGTAATTGTCTATGATGTGGAAAATCAATATAAACTTCAAAAGTTGATGCAAATGGTCTAATCAATTTTTAAACAGATTAAGATGACTTGAAATGAATATTGTTTCTACTGAAGGTATATGAACTAAACATTGAAAAGGAAGTCATTGGTGTCACTTACTCATTCACTCACTCACTCACGCACTCACGCACTCACTCACGCACTCACTCACAGGATCCTCAACTATGCAATGGCCTATGAGGCATTGTTGAGACCATATGCAAGATTCTGTGATTATATTGAATGGTGTGTTGCTTTTTCTTATAGAGTTGGTTGAATTTCACTAGGAGTGAACTCATTCTACTGTTTCAGTCTATTCTCCTTTATCCCTTCCAATCCCTTATATGGCACTTCCTTATATGGTATTTGGTTCCTTCTAATGAAAGTCTCAGTCAATTCTGGGTACCTGTGCTGCATATGGATGCATTTATTACTACAAAGAAATGTTGTTTGGTATTTGTTCCAAGAATTCATTTACTCGTCAATGGAAGTTCTGAATACCCCCCATTCCAAACTATCTTAATTAATTTGATTAATACTTCTTACAGATGTTTCTATTTAGCCCCTTCTAATCTTTTATATTGCACTTTCTCATATGGTACTGGTTGTCTTTCAATAAAAGTTCCAGTCAATTCTGGGTACCTGTGCGGCATATGGATGTGTTACTACGCAGAAATGTTTTTGGTATTAGTTCCAACAATTTTATTTACTTATCTCCATAGCAATTTTAATTCTGAAGCCGCCGTTTCTAAACCATCCTAAGTAATTTGATTAATACTTCTTGCAGATGTTTCTATTTGGGACTACTGTTAGTTGTGCAAATTTGCTGTCAGTATATTCACTCCCATATTGAAAGTTTATGATCTGATAATATACTTAATGACAGCTTACATTGTATAGGAACAAAGCACTTCTACGTCTTGAGTTCATTTTACTTTGATTAATGAGATCAGAGTCAATAATCCCTAAAAGTAATCTATGAATGTTTGTTATTACAGTGTGTATATCAGCTTACAGATGTTTTCTGCAGCAATTGAACAGAAATTCAGTATGCTAAGTGTTCCAACTGAGTCTCTATCTGATTTTAGTCCAAAAAAATCTATGGAGAGGGCCTCCTATTTGGCTAGGAGTGGTAAATACAGCACACCTCAACCAGTCCACCCACAGTAACCTCATTTCCAAAGGATTTAAATTTAACAAATATTAGGTAGCTAGCATGTATTATAAAGAAGTGACTCAACTCTGATTAGTGGTACAAACACAAACATGGCAATCTTGTGGATGGTGAGTCAGGTTTATACATTACTACATTCACCATGGTCAGGTCAGGACTGGTCAATCCTAGAAATTGAACTGCTATCACTTTGGTTGGGAGAAAAAATTCAATGAAAAAATTCTCTATGGTAAGTCAAATGTGAAAACAAAAAAAAAGAGACAAATGTGTACTGCTTATCTGGCTCATGATTTAGTTTGAATGCTGGAGTGAAATGTGTTTGCTAGATCAATTTTTTCTCTATCTTCTTAGCTTGTACCAAAACTACCCCATTATCAGTGGTGTAATTCAGCCAGTGCCCAACAACCAACCCCCCCCCCCTCACCCCTTACCCCCAACCACTCCACCTTTCTCCCAAAATTTAGTAAATAAATTCCTACCACAGCTACAGCAATTCTTACTACCACTACTAACCAGACAAGCAGCTTTACAAAACAAACCATTCTCAGTGGCAGGTGACTCCCCACCTTCAAACAAATTCAATTTTTTTTTTTTTTTTTTTTTTTTATCACATTTTTTTTTTTTTAACTGGGTAAAAAATTTCACAACAGTAACAATTGTTCCCACCAGTGCTGACCAGACAGCCAATTTTTTTTGGAGCTGCTAAAGTGTCAGACATAACTGATGAGCTAAAAGATAGTAATCAATCTGTAGTAGGAAGAGAACTATTTATATAATAGTTGCCAGCTTTGGATGATTTGGAAATAAATTTAAATATAATTCCAGCTAAAATTTCTAACTTCATTCCTCAGCAGAATTAGTTCACAACAGGCTCCCTGAAATTAGTTCATAGCTAACCCTGCTCATACTTCAAGGATACACCACTACAGTTATTTTGTAGTAATTAATCCAGTGATTATTTCAACATAATCATTATTGGCAACACTTTGAGGAGATAAGTCCATTGATTATCAATATAGTAATGCAAAGTATAAGTACAGCTTTCTCATGCTTTCAGTGAAGTGTCTCAAGGTCCAGCACAAAAACAATTGTGGTAGGATATAATGACAAAAAAAAAAAAAAAAAAAAAAAAAAAAAAAAAAAAAAAAAGAATAAAAGGAGAAAAAAAAAAATGAAAAAAAATTAATAATAATAAAAGAGAAAAAAATTAAAAAGAAAAACTTGAGACTCCAGATACAATAGCTTAAATTCCCCCCCCCCCCCCCCCCCCCCCCCCCCCATATTAAGACTTAATGTAGATGTATCACTCAGTATCTTAATATTGGACCAGTGATACCCAATACTTAGCTTTGATCTTCAGGGATAATTGTTCACTTTAATACATAGGCACTTGTTTTGTTGTTTTTGATAATCTTACTTTAATTCATAGTTTGCTTTGTGTGTGTGTCTGTCTGTCTGTCTTGACTCCAATTCCTCCCTAACGGCCACAAGGATTATTATGAAACTTCCAGATATTGATTATTTCATCACACTGAACATCCTCGAAAACCTTTCATTCCAATTGGGTGGCTATAGGTATGGTTTTCTTATTGGATGTTATTTAGTGACATGGAGGGCTAATCATCACAGAAACTTGACATGTTTATTAATTATATCATGTTTGTTTGATTAATGAAATTAGTATATATATATTCCCTACACATTACATAAAGAAAAATGAACATGATTGCTACTGCAGATGGCCAATTCAAAAAGAATGGACAGGTTTTCTGCTTGTTTTTCTAAATTAGGCCACTAAATATAAACAAGCTTGAAATGGATCAAGCATAATCCACCCACGTATTTGTGAATTTCCCATATTTTTCTAATTTCCCTTATTTTGCAAATTTTCCATATTTTATGACTTTCCCATATTTTACGAGACTGGAGACCAGGGATTGTACTGTACTGGGGATCTCAGCACTGGAAAATCTGAGAAAGTGTCACAAGCACAACACCTAAACAAATTGACTTTAAGATCCTTGAGCTCTTGCCAAGAACTCATTGGTAAAAAAATTCATTTTCACTTGAGCATGGTCTGATTATTTGACATTATATCTTTCAGGGGACTACAACTGCAGAGGACTACGACTGCAGGCACTACAACTCTATGGAAACACAAGGGAACACTGTTATGGCCTCCAAGCATTGCAGTAACTAGTTCATAGGAAAACTATATAGTTGCTTCACAATCATTCATATCCACTACTGACAGCACAGAAACTCTTTGATAAAAAAATTGACGTATCATTATTATATGTTACCCACTACAGCTATCTTACTTGCAAAAATAAATCCGGACTTGGTTAGATGTTATCTGCTTTCCTTCAGAAAAGTTTAGCTCCACAGACTCCAACCGCAAGCTCCCAGAGACTTTAATTCTATATAAAACCCAGCAGAACTTTAGATATTAACGGTGAATGGTTTTCCCAGCACTGGACAAGACAAAACCTGCTGATAGTAAAAGCTGAACACGGTAAACTGGAAACATTCAAGGAGATTTTTTTATTTATTTATTTATTATTTTTTTTTTTTTTTTTTTTTTTTTTTTTTTTTTTTTTTTTTTTTTTTTTAATAGGCATGCGCGCGGGCACAACCCAAGTAATTTCACGCGTTTGGTTTATTTTTTTTATTATTTAGAAACCCTCAGTACCATTTACAATACGAAGGTAGATCTCAACCTTGGGGTTGGAACCGAATTGTACAGCCTGGAATACCTGACCCTTCAATCTATTTCAGATGCTACGGCCCACCCAACAACCAGACCTGGACAAGCAATTCTTGCTTTGTGGGACCATAAGCAAATAAAATTGACAATCCAGGTCATTTCTTTCCAGCTTTACTTATAAAAGGTTGGCTAAGCTAGAAATCCTATAATTTTCTCCCTAAAAGGTTTGTTGCTATGTAATCTGTGTCATCTCTTTTCCAATCCTAGGAGAGTAGGAAAAAAATGTGAGGTTTAGTGATAATGTCCGCAAGCCAGACCCCTTACCTTAACTGGACCCCTTACCTTAACTGGACCCCTTACCATAGCAGGTTAGGTAAAGGATCGACCATCCAGACTGACACTTAGTGGGGATGCTAGTAGAAGTGTAGTGGACGTGGACGAGGTTCAACGTGTTTCACCTGAAAACCGAAAGGACCCAGAACAGCCTGTTTCCACTACTGAGATGGTTACACTGCCTAAAGTCTTGACAGCATTGAATGTCCAGCTAGGTGATGCTAACACCTCTAGAGCTCCAGCCATTACGGAAGGTGGTGAGCGTGGATTTATCAAGATTGGGGAGGGAGGGGAAGATGACAAGATAGAAGAGGAAACTCAGAAGGAGGTACCAACTAAACCTGGTGGGCAAGATGTCCTAGTTTTGAAGTTCAAGGAAGGTATGTTCATAAATTAGTGTTGATTCTCAAAATTTATACTGTTTAAAAATTCATGGATATATTTTGGGGAATGGGAGATACTGCAGTTTGCATAATTTGACAAAAGATACAGTACACAGGGATAGAAAATACACTGTGTACTCTGTTGAAATAATACAAATCTATAAAATTTTAAGGAGCATCGGCACTGGTTCCTAAAGGTAAGGATCATCGCTGTCAAAAAATGTAAGAGCTGCTGAACACCCATGCCCAATTATGGCTATGGGCTAACATGCTATTATTTCACCCCTAGGGATAGAGCCAGGGTGGGCCAAGAATATATCGCTGTATTTAAAGTAATATTCTTCAAATATTGCTATAACATACTCTAGGGGTCAGGACTTGAAGAGCATGAATGTGTTCATTCTTGAGTGAATTCTTTCTTCATACTTATCCGTTGAGCCATTTTCATTTGGGACCACTCTAATATACTTGTACCAGGAACATCTGTGTTATGACACAAATATTTATTTAATAGGCCACCAACTTTGGAACTTAAAGATTTAGAGAAAGGATCTAAAGTTCAATAAATATCTATATCAAATCCTTGATGAGGCCCCTTCACTGTTGATACTACAAAATGTGAGTGCAGAAAGTCCCACTAGTCCTGGAGAACTTTTAGAAGCCCTTGAGAGAACTGAACACCACTGTTTGTGGTAGAAATAGTTTGTGTTCCTGTTTTATCCAAGAAAGCATAGCTAGCTTTCTTTTAAGGAAATATAGGTTTTGTATTATGCTAGTAAATGGAGCTATGGCAAAGAAAGTTCATATCAAAACTTAATTTCTGAAATAATTAATGAAACATTGATACAATAGTCTCGGTTTGTGTTCCTCTGCAGCATTTCTTCTGCTTCTTGGAGTTAAGGGCGAGTCCAAACTGCACAAAAGGTTAACCATTTAGGTCCCCACCTGAGTCCACTCTAGTTAAAACTTTTAAAGATAATATTTAAAAATCATCTACAGTGCACCAGTTATGCCTGACCCTGCAGTTGATGTAGTGAAGTTGGCTTAGTCTGGTTTGTAGTGGTGACAACATTTTTTGCAGTTGTGAAAATTTGGCCTAGTTTTGTGCTTTCTGAGATTTGCTAGTTTCTTTATACTTTTTGGGGGAGACAAGAGGGGCACATGCCCCTTCAGCCCCTCCCTGATCCACTACTGGATTTCGGACGTGACTTAATATTTACATTTGCTTATAAAAATACTAGCTACACTTTCCAAGCTGGAATAGGAACACGCACTATTTCTACCACAAGCAGTAGTGTTCAGTCTGACTCCGGAATTTCACATGGAATAGTTGACATTGTGCACTTGAGATTTTACTAACAACAATGGAACTGAACCTCCTTCCCAATGATTTCATATTGATTTTTGTTCAAGCTTAACTCATTTTTCTGAAATTAGGATTTGTCCCCAAAGTTAGTGCGCCATAAAACCGATGTTCCCTGATGTTTTGTAGACTGCGTGATGTGTTTCCAATCCCTGCCTATTTTATCTATGTTGAGTTGAGAGAGAAAGAGAGCATCTCTCTTTATCTGATACAGTTTCAAAGCAATTGTACACACCTCCTGACCACTCCCAGACCCTGAAGGCACACTGAAGCTGCTGCAGTCTGCCATTGGTGTGGAGAAGATCTCAAGTGTGTTAAAGGAAGAAGGTTTAAGACAGGAACAGTTGCTATTGCAGTACAAGAACTGGCTAGAAGGTGAGGTGAGAGGAATTTGGAGGTGGGAGGAGTGTTAGTGGAAGGGGTTTGTAGATGGAATGCATATGGAGGTGGGTGTTAGAGTTTCCCCCAGATGTCTTGTCAAGTGTGGTGACGGCCATGATATTGGGTATGGCCCTAACCATTGGTATGGATGTGGTCTGGAGAAAGCCCTGCAACATTTGACCATACCTATATTTGTATTACCTAACATTTTTTAACGATCAACTAGTCGTACTTTTTAGCATTCTTTTTGTCAATATTTAGTCAGCTATGCATGTATAGCTGGCATTTGAGCTATGATGTATTGTGGTTGGTCTACCACACTTCCACACTCTGGGGGAATCTCTGTTGCAAAAAATTTGGGATGTGGTTTAGGAGGTTGAGCATTAGAAACTTTCAAAAACACAACATGTGAAACGGTACATCCTAGTTCTGTCAATCTGTCTGTGTGAGCTGAGGATAGAGAGAACCAGCACACTGGGATGAAACTTGGCATGAGCACATGGGGAAAGTAAAAATTAATAAAGTTTGATTATTACACTACACTCAAACTTCCCTTATCTGGACTCCACACACCCAGGCACTCCCTTCCCTCTCCTACCCAGCTGCTAAAATAAAGATTGAGTGCCATGGGGCCATAACACGTTTTTTGTTGTTATTTTTTAGTCAAATTTAGCTAAGGAAGATGAGAGAGAGAGACAGAACTATAATGTCTGCTGGTCGTGTATTCTAAGAGCTAAAAGTTTTCTTTATCTAGACCAAAATTGGATAGCTAGCCCTCAAAAATTCTGTGACTTCAATGGGGCGTGGCCAAAGGGGACAAATTTATACAGGCTGGTCATTTTTTTTTTTTTGCCCTTTCCTTTTCCACTGCAATGAGTTACATATTGAAGACCCTTTACCAGTTTTATCAATTACCCCCCCCTATCCTCAGAGTATTTACTGATTTTATGCAGCACCATGATTGGTGTATCTAATTTGAATCAAGAACAGTATGTCCAAAGTGACTATGTAAGTAATCATGGACCAGTTGGCAAAATGGGATGGGAAGGGGGAGGGGGGTAGGTGATCAGTGTGGAGACATAGACTTTGTCTATCATGGTCCACAAATCATATATCCTTACCTGTTTCTATTTCTAAAAGTTTCCTTCTGTATCCTAGGGCCAGATCTAGCAAGGTTATGAACTTTAACCTTACCATATCCATCAAAGAGCTCTTCCACCCTTAGCATTGGGTAGGCATCACCTGGGCACTCTGCAGATACATATGTGCGCTTTTCCACAGAGTGGGATCCTTAATTAATTTTAAAGATACAAGTGGTTTGTATAGAACATGTTGTTGCAGCTGTTTGTTGTTTTTTGTTATTGCTTCTTCTTGTCTTTTTTTTTCTTTTTTGTTCTCTTTTATTAATTTTTTTTTGTTGTTATTGGTTTGTTTGTTTTATTAAGAGATACCTCTCACCTCACCTCAGGCTATATTTTAAATGAGAAGCACTAGCACTGAGACTGGTGCTGGTCTAAGTCATAAAGAAGAAGTACAGTCATTGAGATAGTGCATGTGGGAAAATAAATTTAAAGGAAAAAATTGCCATAAAAGTGCAAATGAACATTAAATGAACCCAAATTAGTTAATTTATTAAGGAGTGTGTTTTGGATGAAGCTAAAATCACTACTTTACTTGCTATTCTTCTTTTTTTTCTTCTGGAAACTATCCTTATATATAATTGTTTCCAATTGCTCCTGGTTTTAGTACCTTATCATAAGGGGAGGGGGGGGGGTTGAAAATGTTGAGTTGAGAGGTGATAGATATGTGTTTTCTTTTCTTTCCCTTTCTTCTTGTCCTCTTCTCTACCTTTGTCCTTCCACACACACACACACACACACACACACACACACACACACACACACACACACACACACACCGTCAGCTGCCCATCACATTCTTAAGAAGAGTGAGGACCGCATTTTGGTTGAGGAGAAGAAAACTGCAGATACGAACCAAATCTTGCAGGAGGCACGGGAACATTTAGAGGAATCGAGGAATGAGCTAAAGACATCACGTAAGTTATTGTGAGAGCCAGTGAAATTCTAGGAAAAGTAGTCGTCACTTACCATTCATGATAGTATTATTAACAAGCAAGTGTACAGTTCGACGGCACTCTGCCTTCCCTAGCAATGGTTGTTCTATTCATGATTCCTTACCCAAATCATCTTGCATGAGTCTATCTTGGTGTAACTCTCAACTGCAAACAGTTGCATGAGCATTTTCGTTTTCGTTACAGCCTTAAATTTATCTGGAGGTGGACTTATAATCAATTAGCATAAATTTATCTGCGGGTGGAGCTATAATCAATAAGCGTGAAAGTTGGCTACAGAAAGGATTCTTCCATTTTACTATTTTAAACTGATATGCCGACAGTCTTCTCCATAGGAAACAGGAATGTGTAGAGGAGTGGATCATATTAGCACTGGATGATGTTGACATTTGCATTGGATAGGATTCATTGTGAACGCGTACATTGATGTCAAGACAGTCGAGATGGCCACTGTCAGGAATAGTCGCTCTAACCTCAGTGCAGGTCGGCCATTTATAGCACCTAGCATGTTCTCTAGTGTGATGGCTATCATGATGGATTCTAGTTGGTGATCAGGTCCACCTTGTCCATGCTCAGTAGATGACTTGAATAATTGTATGTATGGATTCATGTGATCTAGTTCCTTATGCAACTGCAGGAGGATTGTGATGTCAACATCGGATATGCGAGTGACACTACTTTCTAGTTCATTGTTGGCGTTATAAAAATAGAGCGGGGAAAATTATGGATTGGGAATGGTTTGGAAGAGGGTTGAACAGAGCTTGGTGTGGGATCAAGAGGGTTTTAAGCCACTGTCTCTTCTGATTATGCTGCCATCGGAGATGAACATAACTGCTGGGTAGATTTTCAGCTTGAATAGGTTTAAACTATTTTCCATTTAGTGCGCATTTAGAGAAATCTGGCTCTCCTACACAGGAGCTCCTTTAAGAAGTAACTTCTGGTGGGTTGAGCCACATCAAACATTACTCAAAATCATGAATGAGAACACATAACAAAATAGTAAGTAACTATACACTGCGCTAGTTTACATAAGTAATGACATTTAATTATATGGTTGCCTAACAAGTAACTAATATTAAGAGTTCACCCCAAAATGAAATGTTATTACGATTTATGGAGGTGTTAATTAGGAAGTCGTGTTTTAGTTGTCAAGGATTGAGTCTGCATGCTTCTCCGTCTCTTTAGTTGAAGGCTGGTCTTTACACTAGGTAAACCTCACCTTGTATCCGTGCCGAGAATCTACAAACAGTGACTTGAGCATTGTGATTCAGTAAAGTACCACAAACTGTTTAGATCTACCCATGGAGGCCACTGCCAGGCTATGGTTAGTGTGACTGAGTGAGGGAGGACAATCCTGTTTGGGTTATGTCAAAATATTTGACTAACATTGAAGGTGGATTGAGCAACGGATCGAGCTTGATTTTTCCTCTTTGACAGCATGTGGTCACACTCTCTTTGCACCATCTTTGAATTTTATAGTGGGTGCATTGGACTTCAATGCAGCCAAAATCCATCTTTTCTAAATTATATAGACACTCTTCTTCCCTAAACGTGTCTAAATCCTGGATCAATGCCCAGAAATGTGTTTCTAGATGGTCCCCTCATTTTCATCTAAAATGTGTAGCAATCGTACATATTTTTCCTGTGAACATTGCTGTGAGAATATCTTTCTACTAAACTCAAATCCTTGCACCTAGACAAATGAAATTTGGCATGCGTACACAACCTAACTCTAGGATTAACATGAACTGGATCCAAGGACCTGACCACACCCCATTTTGTGTGCTTGTGCATGTCCATGTGTGTTATTGTTTGTTGGACAGCCAGTGGTTGGATTAGTTATGAAATAAGTCTGTAAGTGTAGCTGTAAAGTTTATTTTTTGTTGGACAAGCAGTTCCTTCATTATTGCAAGTGAATCTGCCAAGGGTCTGTGGTTGGTAGTAGTAGTAGTAGTAGTAGTAGTATGACCTGTAATGTTGCTACTATTTATTTAGTCATTCCTTAGCCTTCTCATCCTGAACCTTCTCCTAAATATAAAGGAATCTTTGAATTCTGAGATGAGATTTTATTGTTATAGTTGCTGTTTTTTTTTTTAACTTTTTTTTTTGTTGTGTCCTTTTTTTCTTTTTTTTTTCGGTCAGTTTTTTTATTCAACTTTGTTGATGTTCTTGTTTATTTGTTTGGTGGGGTTGTTGTTCCTTCTCTTTCTCTCTGACACTCTCAGGTGAGGAGGAGTTGAAACTGAAGAAGCACCGGGAAGATGCTCATGCCAGATACTGCAAGCTCAGGACAGAGCTGCACTCCTCTAAAATGGCTCTCCAGCAACTTGACAACTTCACCCATAATGGAGACAGTGGAGACTGGCAAAATGAACAACTGTAATGGCGGCTATAGTTGTGTGTCACACTCATCTACACATGGCATGATTTGTTTTCCATCTCACTCATAACACTATCACAACACATATGTCCTACTTTATTTATCAACACCCTTCACTCCTTTCATAGCTAATGCATTTGTGATATTTCCAAGGGGAGGGGGGGGGGTGGTGGGATGTGTGTGACTGCTATTTTTTCACACATATTTTAAACTACCTCTTCAGTGAAATATTCAAGGTACTCACTCTTAACTTGTTTAGTTCTAAATGAGGATATATCTGTATATAGATAGATAGATAGATGGATATTAGAAGACCTATGTAACTACCTATGTAACTATGTTCGTCCGTTTCTCAAAATCCCTCTTAGATTTTGACCAAACTTTTAGGGATTGAGGAGACCCACCCTGAGATGGTTTTAGGCCAGATGGCATGTGGGAAAATACAAAATTTGTCTGTTGGTCTGTCTGTATGTTTGTACCATCATTCTGGCCAAACTTGTAGGCAGATTTCTCTGAAACTCGGCATGATGATGGGTTTTGACCCAACTTAAAACATGGGCTAAAATTTTCACAAAATGGTTACCATGGTAACAAGAAAAAGCCAACAAAAAATTATTTTTGTCAAAAAAAACAACCAAAAAAAAAAATTGGAGCTAGAGATCTAAAACTTGGTATGAATATACAAGTTCACTCTGGGAGTAACATGGGCTGTGTCCCACCTGGCCATTCCTCTTCCTTTTCTGTGTAAGGCTATTAATGCATAAATATATATTTCAGCAAAATCACTTCAACCTAGGGAGTTGAACTAATGAACCCATATATATTTAGAATCAATATAGTCTGAGGAATGTTTTAAGTACATTTATATGACCACACCCACTTCTGCTTTTGTGTCAGGCCCAAAAGAGGACAGAAATGGTATTTTGGCCAAATGAATCCTTGGGCAACAGATTTAATATATGGTTTGTATACTCAACTTTGACTATAATGTTTGATGCTGAAATTGGCTAGGTAACGACAGGTATATGCTGCTAGTATATATATATATATATATATATTTGTATTTGCATGCTTCTTGGTCTATGAATTTCACCATCATTAGTACCAATGCATCATTTTGACCTGACATGGCCAGAGAAAGAAATATTGTCTGGTGACCCAATTTGGCAATCCCTAGGTCATGAGGCGTTTGGTATTTGAGTGCTGCACATGGTTAATTTTGTTAATTCTACTTTTTTTTCCTTCTCTTCATTGTTGTCTGTTCTTTTGTTGTCTGTCATTTTGCTTTAATTTAATTTCCCCATTGTCAAGGGGGCATGTGCTTGCTAACCAGCAACCACCATCCCCACCACATAATTTCACCACAAACTTATCACTATAAAGAGGGCATAGCCCCACCAGTCCTTAGCCTGATGAGTCCACCCATAGGACGAAACATGTCGCTATAATTCATAATACTACTTTTTGTCTGAATATTTGACTGGTCCAGGGGCGAGTTGTTTTCTGACAATGGGAGGACTCACTACTGACTACCAAAACCCTAACCCTAGCCCTAGCCCTAGCCCTAGCCCTAGCAAAACACTGGCCTCGCTGTTGGTGTCCTCTACTGTCCGTTAGATCTGCGGTTGGCATTCCCACCCCCCCCCCGTTCCGACCCAGACTTTGTTTATTGTTTTTTGTTTATTATTTTTATTTGTTACCAGACGGTCTAGGGCTAGGGCTAGGGCTAGGGCTAGGGCTAATACACGACCACGCTTATGCCAAGAGCCGTCCCGAGGCCACCACATGAATGGACACCACTCCCACAATACCACCACCATCACACACAAACATCACCAGCCATCCATGTCTCATTCACTTTGTTCTTACCCCCCGCCCCCCCTTTCTGCACCTTCCCAACCCCCCGCCCCCCCTTTTTCAATCCCTCTCAACCCCCCCCCCGCCCCCCCTTTCCACCCCCCCTCAACCCCCTTCACCGCCCCCCCCCTCTTACCCCTGCCCACCCCGACCCCACACCCAGGGCAAGCTGGCACCCACCCACCGTCGGGCCTCCGCCCACCTTCCATCACATCCATCCAGCCGACCGGCCAGCCACCTCGACACCAGGATTTTCGGCCAACCGTGATCTGACGCTTGATGGATCCCAGGACACCGCTGTTCCACCTACCACCACCTTCCTGTGACCCCCACCCCCTCCCCCCCTCCAGCACGACCACCTCGAGCCACAGATCATGTGTATGATCAAAAAGGAAGTCTATCGGAGGATGAGAGGGCTGTCCTGAGCCTAGACCTCGGGTTTGCACCTACCACCCACTGCTCCACACACCCTACCCTGTCTTGGAGTGACTACCAGCAGCGTTTTAGAAAGCACTATACTACTCTACTCCGCCCACCCCCTCCGATCCCTGAACATGCCCAACCGAACCCTATACACTTTGGCATCCCGAACATCCCCTCCGACCACTGGACCCTCTCCAACCAACCACCTGCCCCACCCTTCATAGAACAATGCCTTGATGCCACCCACCAAAGACTCTCCCAGCTGACCCCCTCCGTCTTCCGACACAACCTTCCTCGCCACCTCAGGTCCGCCCTCTGGACACTCCAGCGCAATACCTCTATCGTCATCCGAGAGGCGGACAAGAGTAACCAGGTGGTGGTCCTCAGCAAAGAGAACTATATTGAACATGCCACGGCCCACCTCAACGACCCCAACACCTACCGACCCCTCCCACAGGACGACACGCCCACCCTGGTCACCAACATTAACAGATATGTCTCCTCCCTTCGCTCCCGATGCATCATCCCCTACAGGACATACAAACAGCTCACGATGGACCCCACGCAGATCCGCACCCAGAGGATCTACTTCCCTGTTAAAACACATAAGACCCCACACTCCCTCCGACCCGTTGTATCAAGAGTCTCTGGGCCGACAGAGAAACTCTCCGGGCTGGTAGATGGGCTACTCAGGCCTGCTCTTGCCATGGTACCCTCTCTTCTCGCCGACTCATGACACCTAATTAACATACTCGAGACAACCACACTACCCCCAGACACCCTCCTTGCGACCTTAGATGTTAAATCCCTTTACGAGGTTATCCCCCAACAAGAGGGCATTGATATTGCCACACGACAGTACATGCTATCCACTTCGCACCCACCCGTTCCCCCGCATGTTATCAGAGCAATGTTACAATTTATTCTAAACCACAACATTTTTCAGTTTAATGCACGCACATACAAACAGATCAGGGGAGTGGCCATGGGAACCAGGATGGCCCCCACGTTTGCCAACTTGTTCATGGCGGATGTGGAGGAGGATCTCCTCCGCAGGGCCTCTACCAGGTTTCCTAAACCGCTTCTCTGGATGCGCTACATAGACGACATCTTTCTTCTCTGGCCGGGTTCCCCCCAACAACTCTGTGATTTTGTAGACTTTCGGAGTACAGGGCACCCGACTATCAACTTCACCCTACAACACAACATGCACTCTATAGACTTCTTGGACATTAACATCTACAAAGGTCCCAGGTTCCAATCCTCTGGTATCCTGGACCTACAACCACATTACAAGCTGACCAACACTTTTTCATATTTACATTTCTCTTCCTCTCATCCACCCCATGTGCAGACAGCCCTGATCAAAGGGGAGCTCACTAGGCTCCTGAGGCTCTCCAGTAGCCCTTCTACCTATGCCAAGCACGTCAACTTGCTACTGACCCACCTCAGGGAGAGACGCTACCCTGGGAAGCTCCTCCGCGCTGTAGCTAGGAGATATCCCTACAGCCTCAGGGACAGTAAGCTACGGTCCAACACCACCAAGGCAACCCTATATCAAGACGTCATACGGCTGATCTGCCCATACCATTCGGCATTTCCACCCCCACTCATCTGACAAGCCATGGCAGTGCGCGCTGACTGGCCCTTCGTCAGCAACGTTGCTTTTACTAAGAGCAAAACACTGGCCTCGCTGTTGGTGTCCTCTACCGGCCGTTAGACCTGCGGTTGGCATTCCCCCAGTACCGACCCAGACTCTGTTTATGGTTTTTTGTTTATTATTTTTGTTTGTTACCAGACGGTCGTCAGTACTACGGATCCAAAACATTCGCAATTTTTTTTTTTTTTTTTGCACACGTTTAATATCTTTTTCACTATTAATTTTTTGTCAACTTCTCTCTTTTTCCCCGCCATACTCCAGACACTTCTCCCTCCATATGCACCTGTTCACCATTCTACCCAATCATGTCATGCCACTACACCACACCACACTTACTATATAAGCCATGCAACGCACAAACACTAGTCCAGAGCCTGAAGCAAGTCATCCAAAGACAGAAACGTTGCTCATACATTAATCTTATAGCTAACTGCACCATTGGACTAGTATCATAGATAATTTACTATAAATAAGCCACTACTTGAATTACATTAGCTAAACTGAAATTACCATAAATTAACTATAGTATTTGACAGCCATGTCTTCCCAAATTAATATTAGATCCAGGAACGTCCAGAGGTTTAGGACTGACCTTGGCAAGGGGAGGACCCTCATCCACCAACAAAAACCTAGCCCTAGCCCCGACCCAGACTTTGTTTATTGTTTTTTGTTTATTATTTTTATTTGTTACCAGATGGTTGTCAGTACTACGGATCCAAAACATTCGCAAAAAATTTTTTGCGCACCATTAATATCTTTTTCACTATTAATTTTTTTGTCAACTTCTCTCTTTTTCCCGCCATACTCTAGACACTTCTCCCTCCATACGCACCTGTTCACCATTCTATCCAATCATGTCATGCCACTACACCACACCACACTTACTATATAAGCCATGCAACGCACAAACACTAGTCCAGAGCCTGAAGAAAGTCATCCAAAGACAGAAACGTTGCTCATACAGTTTTCTATTAATGTTTTTCTCAAAATCTTATAGCTAACTGCTCCATTGGACTAGTATCATAGAAAATTTACTATAAATAAGCCACTACTTGAATTACATTAGCTAAACTGAAATTACCATAAATTAACTATAGTATTTGACAGCCTTGTCTTCCCAAATTAATCTTAGATCCAGGAACATCCAGAGGTTTAGGACTGACCTTGGCAAGGGGAGGACCCTCATCCACCAACAAAACCCTAGCCCTAGCCCTAGCTGCATTGAGTATGGGTATCAGTTGTATACTCTGTTTTAGTTCACTTGTGCAAGGAAGGGTGGCTGCTGGTTATAGGCAGTGATAGTTTGGAAATGTCTGCAGAAATTTGATGAAGTTAAATTGATCTATTTCATCAATGCAATGAATGAAAAAAAAATTTTTTTTTTCTTAAACCGAAAAAGGTGGGTGGTGTCTGCACGCCCCTGAGTAGTGTGTGCATGTGTGGTGTGTGTGTGGTTCAGTTTATGTAACTGGTTTAAGCAGATCATCTTCTATTTTCAATTTCAAACAGTATATGTATTAAAACATACTAGGAACAAACTTGATATACATTGGGGGGAGGGTGATGGGGGTATGGGAGGCATTGATGCATTTCTAAAATATATACTATGATGCATCTCTAGTAGCTAGTGTCCTTTTGAACTATTTTTGTGATCAAGTAAGTGTGATTTATAACCACAACTTCCTCTAGAAGTATCTTTTCAATTTGGTTACGTTACACATTATAATTTGGTGGTTATTCATGAATAAGAAAGTTTATTTAATTTACCTGTGCCCTAGCCCTAACCATATTCTCCCCAAACGTGGCCAGTGGTCCTGCGAGCAACCCCTGAGCATTTCAGGATGATTGGTCCAGGCATCTGGGAGGAGATGGTGAATGAACATTAGACAGGCAGACAAACAGATGCACAGACAGATTTACAGATAGATGAAAAGACAGATGCACAGACAGAAAGACAGACAGACACAGATAGACTGATGAGCAGACAGACACACAGACTGACAGGAAGACACAGAGACAGATAGATGTAATACTATGGAGCACCATCTTGGGTCCTATTTCATTAATAGAAAGTGTGCACGTCCCTCATTTGATTAACTACGCTTCTTGTTGGGATCACATGCCCTCATGTAATACCCCCCACCACCCACCCCCCCTTTCTTCCCTCTCTTTTCAGCCTCCTTTACAGCCACTTCCAGAGCTCTTCCTCAAACCATGCTATCCATTTTGTCCATGCCTTCTTGTTGGTGCGGGGTGGGGCTGCCGTGGTGACTATCAATGCTCAGCTGCTCTGAAGAAAAGTGTAAGTGTGTACATAGTGAATGTGTTAACTTTTACTTTATCATGACTTTTAACATTTTACCATGCATAAAATATTCCCCTCCCCATTCCTGACTTTTCTTTCTCAAACTATTGCTGCCACTATTGTTGCCACAATTGTTGATGCATTAGTTGCCAACATTCTTCTAATGTTGTCACTATTTTTTCACAATTACTGATACATTTGTTGCCATTATTGTTGCCACTATTGTAGTGAAAGCTTGTTTTGGCACATTGTATGTGTGCACATTTCTGTCGGTCCATCTGTCCACACTCTGAATTCATTAACAGTACTTAATTGCAATAAAAAAGATGTTAATAGTAATTGAATTAAACACTCCTAATTAGTTATTACAATAATTAAAGTGTACGCTTCCCTGCAAACCACACTATGTAAAAACACTCAGACTCTTAAATACCTGTGATGTAGTAATCAAAACTCATGATCCTGTACAACAGCAGAAGTAAGAATGTACCGCTCAGCTTGTGGGATTCCATCCTTGGATGGTTTCTAGTTGCTACTGTTGTTTCATAGTGTTCCTGCCTCTAATGTTGCAGGTTATTCTTCCGGAGTGTGTGCACACTCAGCTACTGCCTGTTGCCTCTTTCTCTCTCCCTCCTCCTTTGTCGCATCCTCCTCACTTTCTTCTTCTCCTTCCTGAGAATTACCCTTGGACTGCAGCTGGCCTTGTTGTTTTCTGCCATGGTGTGGTCTAAATGAGGTGCATGTGGGCAGTATGGTGTTAAGCAGTTTGTGGGCATGTGTATGTGGGGGAGGAGGGGAGGCATTATATTACATACCTTATGAGTGTCTCCCCTGCCCACCTGTTTCCCTTCATGTATTGGTCTCTGACCCCTTCTGGGCATTGTGTATGGTTTCCTCTGCATGTTAACTTCCATAGTCTTAACTACTGCATGTAGCAGATTCCCACAGATATATTTGTGAATGGGGTTGGTAAGGGGACAGAGGGAAGGAAAATAAGAGAAAATATATGAAACATGTTGGGATGAAACCTTTGATTAAGTGTGAAGGACTGTTTCTCTGTATCTATCATACTAAGCTTTTATTATGATAATTGTTTGAAATGTTTTAGTTATGATACATTTTGTATGCGTGCATGTGTTTTGTTGTTGACTCGGCTTTTCTTGTGTTTCTCTCTCAGTACCTCCCAAAGGACAGGAAGATCTTTGCTATCTATCCGATCACTCATTTTTACATGGCTATTGCATTTCTTATATAGGCATAGAACCTTAGTCATTAAAGGTAAGAAAGGGGAAAGAGGGAAGGGGATAGGAGAGAAGTATAAGGAGAAAAATAAATGTTATGTTACAGCAACAAATAAATTTGAAATTTCACAACCACATTTCATTCTTACACAGTGTCTTCATGTTTGGTCAGCTTTGGGATTTTGAGATGACCTTTGATCCATGAATTCTTTGTAGTTTCAATTTTACACAGCAAAATTAGTATGTCAGTTTATTAGAAACATACAAATATACACACAAAAATGAAAATAAGAAAACATGCAAACCAATAAGAAGGTGATGATGATGGTACACAGAATTGTTTACACATTTGGATGCCTTTCAGGTGGCAGATATGAAGTTCCTTCTTTTTGCTCGAGAGGAGGACAGGCCCAAGATAAGAGGGTATTCCTTAGCCTTACCTGAGGTATCGCATCAAGGACATATAATAGTTCAACAAGTTGCAATGTTATGAATGAATTCTACTATTTTAAACAGATAACATTATCCAGAAGAGTTATTTAAAATAACTATTTTATCTTATAAGAGGAACTTACATACAGATGTGTCAATACACTTTACTACAAATATATAAGATTCATTACTAGAAGCTACCCAATGTCAAAAATAAAGTATAAATTATATTAGCACAAGAATGAAACAAAACTAAAACAAAGAAAAAAAATACCCAAAAGAAACAAGTAAAGCCAAAAAAAAGTATGGACAATTTATTTGGATTGCCGATATTCAGCCTCTTAAGCAACAAACTTGGCTCTCTTCCATTGGAGTGATTTAGACATCACAAATCTAATATTGTGCAAAACTTCTTAGAGTAATAGTTGGGAAGATAATTATGAAAAAAGTAGACTTGAATTGGATAAATAATCTAACTGATCATGTTTTAGGGAACCTGTGGTGGTGAAATCAACACAGGCACCCCAGCGTTGCTCTATCTGTATATATTTTTTGTAGGTGGTTCATTGTTAATATTTTACAAAATATACAAAAATAATGTTTTTCTGGGGGTGGAATGGGGGGGGGGGGGGGGGGGGGGAGAAGAAGAAAATTAAATTTGGCTGATCCAGATATTGTTGTTGGAAATAGTTATTCTACAATGCAAGTATACAATCATGAACATTTTATAAAAATTGGGTTACACCACAAGATTTAGCTTCAATGATAATCCTTTACAAGATTAATGTAAAAAAAATTTAAATTGCAATGGGGGCTGGGGTTGGGGGGGTGGGTGGAATCAAGATTTTTAAGTTCATAATTTATCTCTTCCAGAATACCCAACCCACAAAGTTGCAAACAAAACAGAGGATGCTCTACAAAATTGATCCAATTTCAGATGGCTGCATCAGGGGTAAGTCATTCTAATTACATTGGGTTACCTGCATCATTGAGTCCTAAAGGTAAACAAAATAGCTCAAGGATAACAGTAACTCTACTTCAGGCCAATTTTCAATGTGAAATTGGTAGGGGTCCATAACTTTCCTATCTCAGTTTTGAAATGGCAAGAAGGAAAGTCAAAAAGCTCATAACACTAGATAACTTCACCATGAAATTTAGCCCCATTAACATCACAGAACGATCCTAAGACAGTGTTTCTAAATGAGAAAGAAGCTTATATTTTGAAGGAGAAGTCTCATTGAATTTAGCTTGTGTCTTACCCCACTTCGACCCACTGGCTCTGATGATGGTGATGCCATTCTCATCCAGGCTAGTATATCTTGAGGGAGTGTAGATTTCACTTACATACTGTCCGCATTGGAGGTCTCTCATATCGATAATACTAATTGAGAAGTGGATCATAAACAGCGTCAAATTCGGTGTATTTTAGTGCATCTTTAGTCAGCTCCAGCCTATGCCACAAAAGCTAACTCTAAAATATCCACCAACACAGATTCAACTAAACTGTCAGACCTCCTTCAGCAAGATTAGTTTGTGCTCCAACAATTCCAAATGTGGCTCTGAGTTCAGTGAATTCATTTATTGCCAATTTTTATGTTCTATTTAGCTAATCTCTCAAATGAAATGGTGTTAAGGTGGCAGTAGTTGCTGGGGCAAAGTAGAGAAAAGAAGGAAGGTGGACAAATTGGTGAATAAGGTTAGTTGTGGAAGGTAAAGTTTGCTCAGTCCATTTACCAGTTGGCACAGAAATTCACCGATGAGCACCTGTTATTTGTGCTCTTCATATTTTGCATATGCAGTAGGAAGTAAGATCTCCTAATTTCAGTTATCCAAACATACTAGTTAACCTAACATCACTTGAAACCACACCCACAATAATAACAGCAAGTCAGAACCCAAAAATAACTATAACTGTGGAGCAATTATTAAATTGGAGCAAACATAACCAATTAACCACTCTAGGCCCACTGCAGCCTGTTTTATCCATGGAGTTCTAAGAGCTAGAGATTATAGTTGGGTGAGTAATGGAAGGATTTTAGCAAGTGTAGCTAAGCTATCAATTCAAACTGTGTAACCAACAGTCAAAATATTATTAGGAACCAACAGTCACAATACTATTAGGGAGCAAGAGAAGCTGTAGTCCTTCCACAACACATTTTCTTGATAAAGAAAGCATTTATTAACATTCAATATATCATGAACTAGTGTTATCTTAAGCAACATGGGGGGTACTTCAGTTATCTGAATATTTCAGTTATCCTAACTGCTCCTGTCCATAGATAGATACCAGACCTTACAAAGTAGAGGATGCTGTTGTCATATTGTATTCATGAGCTTACAGACTATCATTACTAATAGATGACAACAGGTAAAGGGTAAGCAATGTTTAGTCACTCACAGAGGTGGGAGCCTCAGGTGCCAATAGTGTGTACAGTGTCACCCACATGAGGATATTGGCCACAGAGAGCTTCTCCAGCATTTCCACCCCCACTCAGCCTGACAAGCCGAGGCAGTGCGTGCTGACTGGTTCTTCATCAGCACCGTTGCTTTCACTAAGAGCAAAACACTGGCCTCCTTGTTGGTGTCCTCTACTGTTCGTTAGATCTGTGGTTGGCCTTCCCCCTTTTCCGACCCAGACTTTGTTTATTGCTTTTTTGTTTATTATTTTTATTTGTTACCAGACTGTCGTCAGTACTACGGATCCAAAACATTCGCTAATTTTTTTTTGCGCACTTTTAATATCTCTTTCACTATTAATTTTTTGTCAACTTCTCTCTTTTTCCCGCCATACTCTAGACACTTCTCCCTCCATACCCACCTGTTCACCATTTCATCCAATCATGTCATGCCACTACACCACACCATACTTACTACATAAGCCATGCAACGCACAAACACTAGTCCAGAGCCTGAAGAAAGTCATCCAAAGACAGAAACGTTGCTCATACAGTTTTCTATTAATGTTTTTCTCAAAATCTTATAGCTAACTGCTCCATTGGACTAGTATCATAGATAATTTACTATAAATAAGCCACTACTTGAATAACATTAGCTAAATTGAAATTACCATAAATTAACTATAGCATTTGACAGCCATGTCTTCACAGATTAATCTTAAGTCCAAGAACGTCCAGAGGTTTAGGACTGACCTTGGCAAGGGGAGGACCCTCATCCACCAACAAAACCCTAGCCCTAGCCCTAGCCCTTGCCCTAGCCCTAGCCCTAATCCACCTCACTATCGTTGAATCCTTGAGAATTCATATGCACATGGTCACTCATATTAGTGATATCCATCTCAGTTTTCTAGAAGGCTGAAGAATTCACCTCCATTCTGTCAGATACACTAGTGACATCCATGTCTCTTTCATCTAATCTTTGAGAGATCACCTGCACTTAGTAACAA
This sequence comes from Lycopodina hypogea, assembly GCA_963969325.1. Taxonomy (NCBI): domain Eukaryota; kingdom Metazoa; phylum Porifera; class Demospongiae; order Poecilosclerida; family Cladorhizidae; genus Lycopodina; species Lycopodina hypogea. The sequence goes on along the minus strand of OZ017779.1, from coordinate 20,850,862 downwards.
TCAACCGTAACATACACATCACTGTTTTTGAAACCTTGGGAATAAAGCTGCATATGCTCAGGCACACCAGTGACATCCATATCACTGTTGTTGAATCCATGAGAGTTAACCTGCATAAGGTAAGACTCATTAGTAATTTCCACATCATTATTAGTTGAATCCATTAGACTTCACCTGCGAATTGTCAGACTCATCTGTGACATTCACATAAGTTTTGCTAAATCCTGAAGAGATCATCTCCATGTAATCTGATACATAATGTGAGATCCATATGACTACCATTGAATCATTAAGAGTTCACCTACACATGGTAAGACCGATCAGTGAAATCCACCTCACTGCCATCAAATTATTAGGAGTTTACCTAAACATGCTCAAACTCATCAGTAAACTCTACCTCACTCTTGTCAAATCCTTGACAGTTCACCTGCACGCAGTCAGACTCATCAGTGACATGCGCATCACTCTTTATGAATCCATGATAGAACATCTGCAAATGGTTAGACTCATCAGTTCATCCACTTCACTGTTGTCAAATCCTTGAGAATTAATATGCACATGGTCAGACTGCTCAGTGACATTCACCTCAGTTTTGGAGAAGCTTGAAGATAGTATCCCCATGCAGTCAAACACACCAGTGGTATCCACATCCCTGTTGTCGAATTATTCAGATTTTACCTGCACTTGGTCAGACTCATCAGTGTTATCCACTTAACTTTTGTGCAATATGTTTGAATTCACTAGAAATAGTCGGAATAACAAGTGACATTCATTTCACAGTCGTCAAGTCATTCATAGTAAACATGCACATATTTAAACTTATTAATGATATCCACCTCACTCTCGTCGAATTCTTGGAGGTTCATAAGAACATGGTCAGACTGATCAGTGACATCCACCCCACTCTAGTGGAATCATTGAGATTTCATCTGCATGCTGTCACTCATCAATGACATTCATATAACTGTCGTTGAATCCAAGAAAGTTCAACACCACATGGTCACACACATCCGTGACATCCACATCACTGTAGTCTAATCTGTGAGAGTTAACCAGCACATGAGCAGACTGAAAGCTCGGCCCGAGCCATTTGGGGGGCTATTCTATTATGTGATGCTACACTCTATCTATGCTGTTCTAAAGACATTTTAAACTAGTACCAAAAATATGTATTCCTCTAGTTGGTCTACTTAGTCAATGTTTTCTCCTCACACCAATCTTAAGATATGACACTTGCTTCTAAGCTTCCCTGTCTGGATTCTCCTTCATTTTCACATTGGCATGTTTATCTTTCTGTTATTTACTACCAAATGGTTATTATTACAATATTAATTAATGTCCACAGTTAGCCTAGTAGTCAGAATAAGAAATGAAACTGAAACTTAGCAATAGCTCTCTCACAGGTAGGAAGAAAGGAAGTAAGGATGGTGGGAAAGGAAGAAAGGAAGAACTACTATACCCCAATTCCCCGCATTCAGAATGGCATTGGGATTTCTCACCCCCACATGCACATGTGTCATGGAATCTTACAACCCCCACCCCCTTAAACTTTGTTCTCTGGACACCCCTCCCCACCCTCCTACGATAAGGGCTCTGTGATATTTCTCCACCCAATCCTAAATATAGGCCATGGGGGAATCCCCAACCTCCCTAACTTGTAACCAGAGATCTGTCCTAAATTCTCATCACAGACACGGCTCCTGAATTTTTCTTCACCAAACCCATTAATATTAGGCCTGGAATCTTCTCTCATACATAAACCTTAACCTAAAATCTTCCACACTGACATCCTCAACATCGTACAATAGGGCACTGGGGTATGTTTTCTCCCAACCTATGGACACATGATCTCCCTCCTACATATGGGCAAGGAGATCTCCTCAAGAACCTGCCACCCACACCCTCCTAATTACATATTGGCTCTCGAATTTTCACCCATCCCATCAACTCTGCCCTGGAATTTCACATCTCCCCCAATGTATAGGCCCTAGAATTTTCCCAGCCATTTCTATAAATGATCCCCGAATCTTCCCCTACTAATACAGCATGACCCTACAATCTCGCAACCCCCCCTTCACCACATCACATGTGCCGTGGTATATACCCTACATTACCTAAACAATGATTCATGAATCAGCCAACCTCAATACAATTTGTCTCTGGAATCTCCCCATGCCCCTACACGTGCGTTTTGGGATACCCATATCACACTTTATAAATAGGCCTTGGAATCTACCTTCTCCTCCCCACCTGTACTACTGTAATCTGCAATATTCAATTTCACTTCCCAACAGATGGACCCTGGAATCTTCCCACCCTCCCTACACCCGGGCCCTGGAATCTCCCCTACAACACATGTGCACAGAGATATTCCCCTACTCCTCAACCACCCCTCCACCTAACCCCTGCTACACATTGGCCTGGGTATCTCTCCCCACCTTCCCTATGCATTGGCTTTGAGATCTCCCCCATCTTCCAACCCTCTATAAAAATGAGCCCTGAAATCCCTTACCCCTTTCCAGATGAACCCTAAAATATCTCCCCCACACCCTCACTCCCCTAACACATGCGCTCTTGTATCCAACTACACTTCTCCACCAATACATAGTCCTTGCAATCTCCTAACCAACTACACATGGGCCCTGGATTATTTATCCCCATCTAGATAAATATGGGTATTAGAATTTCACACCCCCACCTCTCCCAAATACATAGGTCTTGTAGTCTCAACCCAATCCCTACACATTGGTCTAACAATCTACTCTCCCCTACACATGGCATCGGAATCTTCTCACTCCACACTTCTACAAATGGGCCCTTTGATCCCGTAGCCATCCACATGAGCCTTTGAATATCCCCACCCCCTCTACTCATAAGCCATGGTACTTCTCCAACCACACCCCTTAAACATTGGCTATGGGATCTTTCCACCCTTACAAATGGGCAATGAAATCTTACACCCCTATCCCTTAAACTTGGTCCTCATGACCACACTTCCCCCTTCCAATACATTGGCCCCAGGATCTCTCATCATTCACTCCTAAATATGGGCCCTGGATTCCCCCTACTTCCCTAACTTGAGCCCTTAAATCTCTCCAAACCATACTTCATACACATGGGCTTTTGGATCTCACTCCACCACTTCCCCTTAATTATGGGGCCTACCAGCTCCTGCCACCTATAAGCGTTGGCCTATAATCTTGAACTCGCTACAATTGGGCCGTGGAGTATCTATCCTCTTAAACATGGATTGTGAAATCTATTCATTCCTTCTACACATGTCTCTGGGATATCTCTTGCTCCTCTACACATGGACATTGGGATCTATCCTTCCATGATGAACATGGGTCCTATAATCACCTCACTCCCCACTCTACACATGAGCACTGGATTCTATATACATCTTTGCACATGAAACCTAAAATCACTTTATCCAATTCTCCCCCCTCCCCCCTACACATATGTGCTCAGGGATCTCTCTACTCCCCTCCCTATAAAAGAACCCTGGTATCTCCCACCCCGCTACAAACAAGCCCTAGAATCTCTATTCCCCTTCTAGACATTTGTCCAAAATCTCCCAACCCCTCCCCACCACATGGATCCTGATATCTCAATCCCACCTTTATACCTGGGCACTGGAACCTAGTTCCACTTACCATTACCACCCTCACCATTTATTAATGGACCAGTGGTACATCCCCCAGCATTCAGACAGGCCCTGAAATCTCTCCACCCTTCCAAGAAATAGTCCTAGAATTTCTCCACTCGATCCCACAGACATGGAAGGTGGGAAATCTTCCCTCCTTACACTTGGGCCATGGAATCTTCAACCACACCCATCGTCTAAAAATGAGCCTTCGTATATCCCACCTACACCCCTTATACATGGGCCCTGGTAGATCTCCATTACATCACCACATCTCTACACTTGGACCCATGAATATCCATCCCCCATACACAAGGTTACTAGGATCTCTTCCCCCTTCCTAATCATGAGCCCTATGGTCTTCCCCGAAATCCCTCCAAATGAATATGCATCAGGAGATCTCTCTACCTGAACTACACCCCTAAATATAGCCCCTTGTTACTCACTACCCTGCTAAACAAGGGCCTTAAAATTTTCCTCCACCTAAAATAGGGCCCTGGGATATCTATACCCCCAACACCTGGCAACAATGATCTCCTCTCACCCACCCCTTCATACACATGGGAACTGGGATTTTCAAACTTCTCCTAAACATAGTGTATGGAATCTGTAATGGACCTAATGGACCCGTGCTACATCCCCCAGCATTCACACAAGCACCAAAATTTCTCAATCCTTCCAACAAATTGGCCCATGAATTTCTTAATCACATCCCACATATGTGGGATGTGGGAACTCTTTCCTCCTTATACTTGGACCATGAAATCTTAACCACAACCCTCCTCTAAACATGGGCCTTTATATCTCCCTCCTCCACCCCTTACTCCACCCCTTATACATGGGACCTGGGTGATTTCCATTACATCGCCACATTCTCTTCTTGGACTCATGAATATCCAGCACCAACACACAGATGCCCTGGGATTTCTACCACCCTTCCAAAACAAGGGCTCTGTAGTGTTCCACAACATCCCCCAAACAAATATGCAACGGGAGATCTATACACCAGAACTCCACCCCTCAGCATAGGCCCTGGAAAATGTCTACTCTGCTAAACATGGGCCTAAAATCTTCCTCCATCTAAAATATGGCCCTGAAGTGTCTATAACCTCCAGCACATGGCCAAAATGATCTCCACCCACCCACTTCCCACATCCACCCACCCCTACCCCTACATATCAGAATTGGAATTTCCCTCACACTCCTAAACTTGGCCTTTTGAATCTCTCCACATCCCTCTCCTACACATTAACCCTGGAATCTCTCAACTCTACTCCTAAATTTAGGCAATGGCATCGCCAAACCCCTATACATGGAACCAGCTAATCCCTCTCACATTCCCATCCACAAAAAACATGGGCACAGTGATCTCCCCAAGTCCACCTATACATAGGTCCTGCAATTTCCATCCCCCACTTCCTACTAGGAACTCTTCATCCATCCTATATATGGACCTTCGAATCTCTCACCCTACCCCTACACATAGGGCCTGAAATCAAACCACCCACCCTCCATCCTCCACCCTCCACCATCACATGGACCCTGGAATCTCACTCCCCCCTTTAGAATGGACCTTGGAATCTCTCATCCCATCAATCCCTCAATAAATAGGCCTTTAATGTTACCTTCCCCATCCCCCACCCTACATATCAGCCCCGGATTACACCCCAACGGTAACACTGGGACCAGGAATATCCAATCCCGCTCCCCAAAACATGGATGCTGGAGTCATCCTACCCACCCTACATGTTGGCCCTGGAATCTTTCGTACTATACATATACGCAATGATATCCCCTTACACCCCAACCACCCCTCCACCCATCCTTGTAAACCATTGGCCCTGGTGTCTACCCCCCCACCCCATATTGATGCCACAATATCTCCCCCATCTTCCAACCCCGCTATACATGAGCAATGGAAACCCCCAACCACTTCACAGATGAACTAAAAAACTCTTCATCACAACCCTTCCCCCAATTACACATTGTCCTTGGAATCTTCCTACCCTTTACACATAGGCCCATGTTTATCAATTTCCCTTCTGTATATGGGTATTAGAATATCCCAAACCCACCTCCCACAAATACATGATTCGTGGAATCTAAACTCAATCTCTGCATATTGGCCCTAGAATCTAATCCTCCCTACACATGGCATCGGAATCTTCCCACTCTCCCCTTCTACAAATGGGCCCTTTTATCTCCTCCACCTTCACATGAGACTTGGAATATCCCAGTCCACCGTACACATGGGCCATGAAATTTCTTCACACCCCCGTATATATGGGCTATGGTATCTCTTCCCCTTTACACATGGGCTATGGTTTCTTTTCCCCCTTACACATGGGCCATGATATCTTATATCCCTATTGTTTAAACTTGGGCGTCAGGACCTCACTTCTCCCTTCCTATACACGGATATATCAGGGACAATTAGTTATGGTTTGAGGGATACTCTTTGGCCCATGTGTAGGAAGAGGGAGTTTCTAGAGCTAATGTGTAGGGGAAGTGGAGGAAGATACCAGGATCAATGAGTTTGTAAGTTGCTGGGATGGGAAAATCCATGGCCCATTTTTAGGGTGAGTGGAAGATTTCAGGACCAATGTTTTGAGGGGGGAGGGGGAATTGCAGATTGCAAGGTCTATTTATAGAGTATGGGGTGAAGATTTCATGGTGCATGTGTAGAGGGAATGGGGATAGTCCAGGGCCCATTTGTATGGGTGTGGCCAGATATATAGCCTATGTAAAGGTAGGGTAGGAGTGATCAAAGGGTCAAAAATTTATAGATAGAGGAAGAAATCCCATCTCCCATGTGTAAGGAGGGTTGGGAGATCACAGTGCCAATGAATAGGATAGGTGGTGTTTCTTTCCCCCTCTTTTATTCTTTCCCCCTCTCATTTCCTTTCCCCTCTTATATCCTTTCCCCCTCTTATTTCCTTTCCACCTCTTATATCCTACCCCCCTAATATACTTTCCCCATCAAAGGTTCCTTTCTACTTAGATGAATTAATGGAACTAAACTTCTTTTTGAGAACACACACATGCACAAAACATGCACAGCTCTGCACACAATCGTACAAGCTATGCATGTATAGCTCCTCCCTGTCTATGGGATGGCATATTCATTTTCTGGATTCTTGGAAGAAATTAAACTCCATCCATTAAAGAAGACGATTATTTACCTTTTTTCACCTGCAACTCAAATTGTTGGCTGACTATGGCATAGGTTTATTTCCAGCTCACCTTTTCATTTGCTGCTGATTTTTGCTGCACCCCAGCCTTGACCTGCCACAAGAGTGTGTCCACCATCCCATAAATGTTCCTCATAGCGAACGTGCAGACTCACCGGCAGATGACATGTTCCGCAGCACTCCTGCAACACAAAAAATCGCACCCACCATTTTTATCAGTGGCATCCATAGCACTGTGGTTACCATTACAAAACAAACAGCTGTTGCAATGGTGACAAGAAAGAAAATGAATAAAGTAAGGGTCTCTCTTAATAAAAACACAATCACCTGTGGTATTTTTTAGCTTGAGATTCCAGTGCACTGGCTTAGGTCTGGCATTGGCCTCTTGTGCGCCATCCATGCTCCATCCTGTAAGAGGTACCATCATTATTTCTACCAGGTTGTGCAGACAACACTGAATCATCTGCAACTTCAACTCTTCACAAGAGGACAGATTCCAGAGAAGGGAAGTCAGCAGATCTCGTATCTCTTTCACATGAGAGCTCCTAAGTACAGTGATGATCTCTACCAGTCCTTGGTCTCTTGCAATCTCAAGCTTGATTTTGTTGGAAGAACTGCCAGAGGATAGGTTCCTCAGTGCCCTCAGTGTCGTGATTTGGACCTTCAAATCTTGGTGGTGCATGAGGTTGACCAGTAGAGGAACAGCTCCATGCTCTCTATAAGAAATGAAAGAGAGTAAGAAGGGAATAGAAGAGAGAGAGAGGGAAGACATAGAATAGATGGAAGGCTACAGGGAATATGTATGAGTTGAAGGATGAGAGAGAAAGGGTATAAATCTCTCGTGATAATTTACACACTCGGAAGGTAGAGAGAAATGTACTTGGCCTAACTTAGCCTACACGATCATTTCTATTCCTTTTAGCACCCATCACCAGAGTTATTTCATCCTTGAAACTATAAAATTAATCTATTGCGGATATTAAGTAATCATTTCTTTCATGTAGATAGCAAATCTATTTTTAACAACTAGCCATATCCTAATAAGAACAATTAATCACATTTTTTTAAAGATACTTATAAATCCTTAACAGGTGATATTCAATCATTTTCTTTCCAGTGACAATTAAATTACTTCCTCACCCAATCCTTTCTTTTATATCATTGTCACCATATGCCAAATGTTGCAGATAATTGGCAGCATTAGAGACAATGATACAATCCTCAGATAATAGAGACTGAACCACATCTTTAAATGTGGGCTCCCCCTGCTCACCCCCTTGCATCTCACCTGCAGGTACATATGTTATAACAGGGATAATAATGGAGGGGGTATATTTCCTACATCCTTTGCAATGTGTTGGTAACTGGCACATAGTTACATCACACAATGATGCCACACAATAAGATTACATGATGGCATGACATGGTGACATGTGTTAATTTCCTGCACTACAGAGTATGCATTAATAATGTAGCAAATGTCTTACCATTAAAAAACAAGAGAAAGAAAGAGAAAGAGAAGCTTTTCATTGTAATACTTGTAATTTTGGGCAAGTTGACCTATTCTGTACCATCACGGAGGGATTCCAGTGGTTGACAAATACAGTAACTGATAAACATGCATTTTTAATATATACATATATATATATAAAACAAACCAAGTGGTGGTTGTCCTTCTAGAGGTCAATGTGATATCAGTTTGCATTCTGATATTTTCACTTAAAAAATTCTTTTTCTTTGAGAAAAAAATTTTATTATTTTTTTTAATTTTTTTAAAAAGTTTCTACATATGTTCAAAGCAAACGTGCATTTAATAATGTAGCATACCCTTAATTATGCTCAATCACACAGATTTTGTTCCCTTTCCACACCTTACCTAATGTTTGGAGCATGCTGGATTGATAGTTGGTCATCGAGGACCGATTGTTGGGACACTTGTAGTGACCTGTCCAACCAAGGTGTTCCTGATGTTGGGGCTGTGGACGTAACTCCAACGATTCCACAGTCACCGTAATGGAACTATCTCTCAAAGTAGAGTCTTTGTTTGACTGTGGCAAGCATTCATTTCCCACAGTTGTGAAATAGGAAAGCAATCCGGCACTGGAATAAATTCCTTCTCGGGGCTTGGTTTGGCAGTTAGGAGAAATCTGTGTTAATTTCTTTTGCCACAGCTGTTGATCATGGATCCCTTGATGGTGATGCGTTGTGCAGGTGCTTAAGGTGGATAATTTCATATCACTGGACGAAGCCACAACAGAATATAGAGTGTCATAATGGAGGTGTTCCTGGTGGCAACAAGATGTCGAGTGGCATAACCAGTTAGTATCAGACTCAGAGTAGTGAGGGTGACCTAGGACCAGGTGTGAGGCATACTCATGGGTGGAGGAGGGATAATATAACTCCAAAGATTTATACTTGTGAGGTTCCAGATTAATATTGGAAGGAGGAATGCCAGCATGTAAAGAAACATTGTGAACTCTGTTTGTTGGCATGATGTGTCTATCAGGGTTGATGACAGTGATGGCATGAGGAGAGACAGATGAAATGTTTCCAAGATTGTGTGATGGCTTCATGGAAGACCTCATATCGCCAGCATGCAGGTAGTGATCATTTGTCCCTCCAATTGTCTCATTTCTTGCACTGATGCCAGCTGAAGCAGTGGTGAAGTCCCCATGACTTTGGGCAGTGTCACAAAGGTACAATTTATCCACTTTCCTGTGCCTTTTCAAAGTTGGATGTGAAGCTTTCAATTGTAAATTATTGCCAGCTGATGCTGATCTATAATGCTCCCATATATCTGACTCATAAGGTGAAGGTGGATAATCTGATAAGTTTGCTCCACTCTCACCGCTGGATTTCATGAGGGAACAAGCAATACCTGTCTGATTACCTGAGGTGGAAGGATTTACAATAGCATTAACTACTCTTCTGTAATGATACTGTTCAACTGATCCATGTTGTGTATTTCTGCACTGAAATCCAACTCCACTTTCTGAAAGAGCCACCCAATGTTTTATAGCAGGCGTAGTAGCGAATAAAACTTTAGAGAGATGTGACCCCTTCACTTGAGCAGAAGAATTAGACACAGTAGGTTCCGGAGAGTCAAGTTTATACTTCTGATTAGTTGTTTGATGGTTCAACTGGTGCATTCTGGTATTATCTCAAAATCTATGTGGCACTCCAACTATCAGCTTTATTAAACTTCATTGTGGTGAGAGGCAACTTCCTTTTATATGTTTTAGGGGGTGCCTTTATTAGCAAATTATAGTACATATAGTGAATATACAGTACCTAACTATTACACTGCATGTTTTCTTATCTTTGAATAATCCAACACATTGTTAGTCCAGTGTCCTGAACATTTTAAACATTTTATTGTAAACTCTGCCCCAATTGGGCTTGTTTGCACCATATAACTATTTCAGTGATAATTTATTAGCAACAGATATATACAGATTTTGACACCACAAATTACAAGTGTCTAAGTGGTGGCAACTTTACAATGAATAGCTGTTCTTTTGTTTTGTTTTTTTTTTTGGTTTTTTTTTTATAGCCCTCTTGATCTCTGTAAAGTCAGGGTATGGAATTGCTAAGATGAATTTGTCAACAACCTGTTAGCTCAATATGTATGACAACTCAATATGCAGACATTTTTTTCTTTGTCTACATAATCTATCTATGTATGACATACCTATGTAGTGCAGAAATAGGATGTAAACATCAGTCATCATATAATGGTTATGTACATGCTGAAAGTGTATGAGAAAAACTCTTTATCTTAACCTGCAGGTGAATACCGATGGGTAAACAGAAGGAACTCAATTTGCAAGAGCTAATCTAGTATCCATTGCTAGAGGATATCATCCTTGTTTGTAATGCAGCCAGCTTTCTGTAGCATTTAGCATATGTATTTGGAATGAGCTGCCCTGTAAGGAAAATAATTCTTTCTGCAGCTTTTTGAATACTGCTGCTTTTTGAATACTGCAGAAAGAATTCATTTCCTTGCCAGGGCAGCTCATTCCAAATACTTTTGTTTTTGCAAACTACACCTGAAGAGAGAATATTTGTGTCCAGTACATTATTCTTTCCATAAGACTTTTCATCTCATGGAAAACTAGAGTTTATGTACTCGAAAATCAAGAAGCAAGATAGTGTCCCCTCCCTCTACTGGGGAGGGGGCGTGAACTTAAAGAATTTCAATCTAAGTAATCTAAGTAATATAAGTAAGATATTTTTTATTGGCATGAAAAGTGAGCCAAGTTTATATATGATGTCACTTAGATCCAGATGTTTGTGTATCAGGAAAATTCAGATTTTTTTTTTGTTGTGAAGAATGGCTACCTCTAGAGAAGAAATTGGAAGTGATTCCTGTATTCATCTTTGTAGTTCAACACACACACACACACACACACACAGAGGGGGAGACTAACAGATATTAAAAAAAAACCAAAAAAAAAAAATATTAGATGTTAACTCTGTTTGTTTGTCCATCAATTCCTCCCACAGTTCCCAACCAATGAGTCCAAATTTTGTGAATACACTGGATTGACATTTCTACAAGGTTTCTAGCCCTTCCAACCCAGCTAGGGAGACAGGTAACACAAAATTAGAAAACCAACAACCTTCAACAAAAAGGAAAATTTATGAATGAAAATCACAAACTAACATTTTTCAAGCTAGATATATCTAAACTTCATTTAGTACAGCATTACTATTTCCAAATTAATACTTCTTTATTTGGCTAGCATTAGAATAATTGCACCATAAATACTTAAAGCCAGATGAATGTTCCCCTCACAAAATATAGATTTACTTTTACCCAACCAAATACAACCAAATTATATTTATTATCCCATTTCATGCATATTCATTAGCCAAATTCAAGTAGATATCACTACTTAAAATACCTTAGTGTTAATTTCACCACAAAGAAAATTGTCCTCCCCAATTTTCAAAATATATTTACTGTGTAGTATAAATTGTTACATACAAATTAGCCTAAACTGATTTGGACATAACCACAAAGATAATATCCACTAATTCACAGTCCACAAGAAATCTCACCCTTCCAAATGTCAAAGTATATTCACCATGTATTTAAATGGAGCACCCAACCATATATATCACTTTCGATACTCTATTCCAAGAGGTGGGGAAAGCCACATAATAAATTCCTACCAAATTTAACAAGTAATTTAGACAATTTTTTGTACTTAGCAGTTTCCCCTAGTAATAATAATATGTGAGTGAGAAAAAAAAAATTATAAGTGCATCATAGCATGTCTTGCCAAATACTTGAAGAGAAAAGAAGGCCAAAGATGTGTTCCTTTCAAGCAAGAAAAAGCCCAATTATCAAATTTTTCCATTTCTTTGAAACATACTTAATTTTATTTTGTATCAATGTTTAAAATGTAGCTTTAGCACCTCAAATAGACTGTAGTACTATTACAATTTTTTCTTGCCTATAGCTGCAATGTACAATATGATATAGATATTTGAGTTAGCAGTCTTTACACATTTTTCCAGACCTGTCTGCAAGAGTAAGAGAAATATATGAATCTTAGTTTTGTATTTTCTAATCTCATTCTTAAAAATTGCATTTTAACTGGTCATAATGCTATCTTTAAAACTGAGAGGGACTGGAGGATAATTAGTTATACATACTGAAGTATGTTGAATAAATTTTGGATTTTTAAAAATAAACACTAATTGACCTTTAGATTAATTTTTTTCCAAAACGAAAATTGTATGAATATATTGAAATTCTCTTCCCATCAGGATTATGTCTAATTCTCTATTGTTTCAGCATTCCAAAGTCCTAACATTCATAATGTTTAATTAACCATCAACAGATATTGATTTATCATTTCATTTGTTACATTTAAAATGAAATATGGAAGACAACAAAGGGTCAATGAATATTTAAAATATTTTTTTTTTCTTCTTTTTTTTTTCAAACCAGAAATAAGTCAAGTTTATGAAAAAAAAAGTCCTGGAGAAAAAAAAATTTTTTTTTTGATTAAGCTGATTTGAAAAAAAAATTTTTTTAAGCTAGTTTTTGACTTCTTGGCAACACTCTCAGAAAGTGTGGCATTACAATGTAATAATCTAGGCATAATAGATCATTCCTATAAGACCTGTTTAATTGGTAAAGTGTAGGGTGATCTGTCCAATTGGTTAAGTGGGATAAGTTAACATACACCCAGGCATACAAGAAACCGGTACCTGCCCACTCAGTTTTGAATAGCTAAATGGTGAAAAGGTAAAGGTCGTTAAAGAAAAAAGAACTCACGTGTGCTGCAAGTGCTTATTTTGTTATTTCAGATGCGAGGCAGTGGTTGAAACGTTGAAGAACTTGGTTAATCTTAGTTCTTTTTTTTTGGTCTTTTTTTTTGGTTGTTGAAGATGGAGTGGAAGAAACTTTTAGAAAGTAGCACTCTTACCCATACTAGCGAAGAGCCGGAAGCTCAAGTATGGGCTAAAATTGGAACAACGAAATATGCCTCACCTCCTAAACAGGGTAAGGATTCTGCTGCTGACGGTGCTGGAGGATTACGGGGAGGCAATGCAGCTGAACAAACCGAGTTCTCTGACGAACAGGCCGCCTCTGACCAGCAAGAGGTTGTGTCTTCACAAGTGAAGGAGGAAGAGGAAGGCAATACCCTGGAACTTCATGTTGACTCTAGTGCAGAGCCAATACAGAGAGGTGCATCTGCAGGAGCTAACTCATGCAGTGCCAGTAGTGATGATAAAACTGCCACGCCAGAAGAGAGGAGCAGAAAGAAGTGCCTAGGGGATGGATTTGAGGAAGTAGGGGAAGCGGACCAGGGGCAAACTAAGACCAATCTTCATGGCAGAAACAGATCAAAAATGGATCCAGGCCTCGAGATAGATCCAGGTCACATGAGCGACACATGAGCTGGGGAAGTGATGGGAGGCCATGGCCTATCAGAGAGTTTACTAGCAGTCTGGATGAGAGGAAGATTAAATCAAGGGTCTTTGTGGGACACCTCTCTGTGCCGAAAGACACTGACACTTAGTTTCTGCGAAAAGCTTTCTCTGAGTACGGGAAGATAACTGGAGTAAACTTGCAGAAAGGTTACGGTTTTGTGCAGTTTGATAATCAGGAATCTGCTGTGGCTGCTATCAAGGGGATGAACCAAACCAAGTTACTTGGAGAGACTATTGGTAAGAGATTAAGAGTAGTAAACAGTTTAGTTGGTACGGGATACATTAGATGAAATTATTTGAAATTTTTTGAGATTGCGGTATGCAAGAAAATTGTGTGTATGTGTGAGAGAGCATGTGTTTACTACTACTATTACTACTACTGTTATTTTTTCTTAAAATTTCTACTAGCAAGCTTGTTAATCAAACAAACATGAAACAATTGAGAAATATGCCAAATTTTAGAGATAGTTTTAGGTGTTCCATGTCACAAACCATACCCATTAACAAAACTTCACCCATAGCCACCCAATCTGGGTAACCGAAGTACTAATGCAGCTTCTGATTGTTAGATTAAATACCTTAGTTATTCTCTCTGTAGCTTAGGGGCACTGTCTCTGATGAGATGTCCTCTGTGGTGGCATTGTGTTAAGCTAGGAATTATTTGTTTGAGATACCTCAAACTATTAGAATGGAACGAATTAAAATTTCAATTTTTTTTTGGTTTGTTTTATTAAATGGTGTTGGAATGGGGCTTAGTTCCTTTGTTTTAAATTTGAAAGCTACAAAGATCCTTTATTTTACACCCCACACACACACACACACACACACACATACACACACACACAGGGGGTGAGACTGGTGAGCCTCGCTCTTCCCATCGTGCTCTCCTTGAGGAAGTGGAGTACCTTCGGTGCAAAGACCAAGCCAGGTGTTACATGAGGGCACCAGTGGATGACTACCACCATGATTACGAGAAGCGTGTTTACGAGAGGCGTGATTACGAGAGGCGTCATTACGATTGCATGCCACCGCTTGATTTCATGGAGAGGGATCATTATAGGGGTGATTGTTACCACCATGACAATCACTACTACCATGACGATCATTACTACCGTGAAGATTACTACCGTGAAGATTATTACCGTGATGATCACTACCGTGGTGACAGTTATCGCGAAGATCGTTATCGTGAGGACTCTTATGATTCCTATGATCGAAGAGGAGGAAGGTTCTCTAATGGACGTGGCAGTATGGGCTATGGAGGCAGGCGCATGTGATCAGGAGGTGGTTCCGAAAGTTTAGTCATTAACATCCCATTAAAAACACACAAAAATTGCAAATATATGAAAATGATCTTGAGGTTGGCTTGCTGTGTCGATCTTGGCATAGCTTTGCTAACAGCATACTAACCTTGACTTATAGGTGCTGTCTCTGTTTGAGTGTGATAACTGTCAATGATTTTGCTGTTGTTTTGATGTTTGCTCTGTTATCTGCACTCTTAAAGCACTCACACACACACACACCACTTATTATTAAACTCCCTCGGGTTGGTTGCTCTCTCTGCTTGACATACAGCTGCTCCACAAAAGGGTATCAGGCAAAAAGAGCATCCTAGCGAACCAAGATGACGATCCTTACCTAAAGAATGAAATTAAGACCAGTTCTGTCTCAGTATTGCGCTGTCTGAGCATTATATTGAAAAGCAGCTGTTTCTTAAGAGTGCTTGTGCATACTTAGCACCTGCTTCATTCAACATTGTTGCTATCACTGTTCAATAATGACTCAATGCTGTAGTATTCTACCGAACAAATGTTGATAGCAACATTGTTTGAACTATCATGAGGAGGGAAGTAAAAAAAACATGTTTAAAAACAAAACTAACAACTAAACCTTACCTTATAATTTGTCTATTATCATTGGTGCCACTAATTATGTGGATTATTCAATTCTCTCTTGCCTTATTGAACATTGTCCTCTTTTCTTTTTTAAACTGTGCAATGTAGAAAATGTTCTCTCTTTCTCATTGTTCCAAGGGAGACTGACTTGTTGAAGCAATAATTAATAACTTCATTCATGCTGGCTTATTCCAATTATGATGAATGATTTATTTTCTTCCCTACAACACCTTCAAAGGTTAGTCACAAACCCTGCCCTTTATTGACAGTAATGGATGTAGTACATTACAGTATGCCTAAAGGGTACGGCCTGGTGACTGGATGTGACGTCCATTCCGTGCCCCTGAGCAAGATTGTGTGCGTGACACATATGACCATAATAATATGGTATGATGGTAACACATTTCAAAGCAACGATACCCACCAGTTAAATTTAAATTGGGTTAAAGAACTTGCTACCAGCCTGTTACCATCAAATACTGTCAAACTCTGGAACAATATATATTTTTTTACAGTCAGCATTTAAGGAAGGGTGGGGGGGGGGGCAGAGGGGAGAGAAAGGTAAGATTTCTCATTATGTGGTCCACACGTCTAGAGGATATGTAGGACCACCTACGTGTGTACGTGGTCATGTGATACACATTACACTGCCAATAAGGGGGTCTGAGTTCCATCTTGTTAACCAGTGTTGAAGGAATAACACCATAATTTGGGGTGCTCACTAAATGATTTTGCTTTCATTGTAAAATTTGCCTGTCAATTGGTTGAACAAAATGGCACAAAAATCACTCTTATTATAGCTCCTGAGAAATACCAACATTTGAGTCACTGGTACTAACTGGTGGGAATAAGATTCACCCATAATTTTGATGAGGTATAAACCCCTAGAGTTGGAAAATATGATAGCCTTGTGCTAGTGGTAGCTTTTTAGGTTACCAAGAGAATAAGACAGCATCTTTAGTGAAGTACTTAATAGAGTGCACCCTTAGGAAAGCCTGAGGCACATGTTATTTTTTAACTTAATGCTTCCAAATGGTTCAGTAAGTAAGACGCTTTTACATGTGGCACACAGGTCTGGGAACACTTGCAATGGTGGGGCATATATTCATCTTTTTTGGTTGTCAAGAATGGATTTTTAACAATTTTTTTTCCAATTATTGTAAGTGCTTTTACTGTATGGAAACCTTGTGGTTACAACTAAATGTTTTTTACCTGTGGCACACAGGTCTAGGAACACTTGGAATGGTGGGGGTGGACACATCAACGATTTTTTCTCAAGAATTTATTTTTAACTAGTTGGTTACAACTAATCAATTTTACTGTATAAAAACCCAAAAGTTGTAAATCTCACCACAGCCTCATCTTAAGTGTTCCAAGCAATTATTTCTCCTGGTCTAAAACACCACCTTTTAATAAATATTACAGTAATTATTTGCCACACGTCTTAGTGTTGGACAGCTCTTGTTATGTTAACACAGTAATTGCTTGCTATTCTATACACAATTAGAATCTTTTCAGAAAGTAAAATATGACTGTCATAAATGTAGCTGATTTTAAACAGTCTGTATAAAAAAAATTCAAGGCTGGAAGACCTAACTTTCTGGTCCAACAACCTTACCAACTACAGAGCCTGCAAATAACATTGACTAAGTGGGATACTATGAGGATGTGATTACCACTACAACCTGCCACATCAAACATTTGCAGATCATGATTGAATAAATATACAAGAAATTTTAACCTTAGATCTCTCCAGAGGGTTAGGGCTAAGGAAGCAGAAAGTATTTCTGGTTTTACATAATCTACCGGTAGTTACAGACCCACATCTCATCTTTCTCTCTTACACACACAAGAGCACACAAGCAAAGCACACACACACACACACGAGCACGCGCATGCGCACACACAGAGAGCACACACAGAGAGCACACACAGAGAGTACACGCAGAGAGCACACACAGAGAGCACACACAGAGAGCACACACAGAGAGCACACACAGAGAGCACACACAGAGAGCACACACAGAGAGCACACACCCAGAGAGCACCCACACAGAGAGCACATACAGAGAGCACACACACAGAGAGCACACACACAGGGAGGGGCTTCCTCACCTTGTCATCCTCCACCACACAGCATATCTGCAGCTTCTTGATGCCATAGGCCAGAGGGGCCAGCTTGGCTGCACAAGACAGACAACAAAGAATTAATCTATTAAGATCATAAACATCTCCGCCACCCTCTCTCTCTCTCCACACACATTCTAATAGATGAAACATTGTTAGTGGTCTTCCACAAACATTTGCTCTAAGTTTCCATATAGTGTGCTCCCAGATATGTAAGTACAGTGAGACCACCATAATCTGGACATCCAAGATACTGGAATGAACAAATAGACACAAAATTATTTAAAAAAAGCCTAAACCAAGACTCACTCACTCACGCTCATTAGTTGCTTGGTAACTAATCACAGAGACACAGATCAGTACAATCAGTACCATCACATTAGTCCCCACAAGGAGTACATATATATAGACCCCTTACCAGTTTAACTTAGTTTGATTATTATGTCCTACTACTCTGCAAAAGTTTATTAATCGACTTACAAACTCCCCAGAGCAGGCCATCAGCTTCAACAGAGCGTACTGCTTTCTCAAAATCAGCCATATCTGCATACACACATACAAACAACAAATTAAAGACTAAGTAAGAACGAGTGTTAATATTCAACTACAATTCTTTCGTTAATGCCTCGCAAGTATATAACAATAACACACATGTCTATCTTAATCACCTCAGCAACCTCCTGTACTATAACTCCTTAACTTATGAAACCACTTTGATACAGCCCTCTTCTCTATCTTAATACTCAGACTTTCATGTGTTTAAATCATTTAATTATCACAACCCTTTACCCTATAACGACTTCAAAGAAACAACTATTTAAACCAATGACCGCCTGCCCTAATGATTAAGTAATCCTATGAACACACTTAGACATTCTCTGCTTCCCTCCCCAAAGAGACGAGCTATTGAACAGATCCTACACTAGCATCCACTGACCAGTTTCGTCGTCCCAAGGCTTCACTTCCGGAATGATACTCGACTTTGCAATCACACCTGGTTCTGCACACAATCAAATAATAGACAAAAATAAGATCAATTAACCAAAAAAAATAACAACAAAGTAATATGACTGTACTAGACACAAAAAATTAATTATTTAATAAAAATTGAAATAAATTAATCTATTAAAAATAACAACCATGACTGTATTGCAAATGCTTGTTTGCATATCTTTTCATTACAATTTTGTGTGTGGGTGTCCCTTTACCACTTATTCAAGTAGAAAAAGATTATTCGACTTTAAATTAAAGCACTTGCTGACATATCATTGACTAGCTCTTAAAAATAGTCTATGATCTCAAATTAAATCTTACCTTGAAAGCCATCATGTCTTGAAACTGCCAAAACCACACACCAAATAAAATAAAGAGTGAGACCAGGTCCTTTCAATTTCTGCTGTCTTTTAAAGGTTAAAGGGTCAGTATCTGTTTAAAGGGTAAAGGGTCTGGCAACCTAATTAAATTCGCTAACACTTATTTAACATTTTTGTTTGCGGTCATCCAAACGTGTGGTCATCCAATGTGTGCTGTTATCCAATGTGTGTAGTCATCCAATTTGTGCACTCAATCAATGCGTGTTTTCATCCAATGTGTGCGGTCAACCAATATATGTGTTCATCCATTGCGTGTAGTTTCCAATGTGTGTGCTTATCCAATGTGTGTGGTTTTCCAATGTGTGTGGTTATTCAATGTGTGTTGTAATCCAATGAGTTCAGTATTCCAACATGTTCGGTCATCCAATATGTGCAGTCATCCCATGTGAGCGTTCATCCAATATGTATGTTCATCTAATGTGTGAAGTCATCCAATACATGTGGTCATCCAATATGTGAGGTAATCCAATGTATGCGGTCATCCATTTTATGCCGTCATCGGATGTGTGTGGTCATCTGATGTGCGCGATCATCCTAAATGCACGTTCATCCAAAGTATTTTTTCATCCAATGTGTGCGATCATGCAATGTGAGCGGTCATCTTAGGTGTGTGGTCATCTAATCTGTGAGGTCATCCAATGTGTGCAGTTAACCAATGTATTCGATCAACCAATGTGTGCGGTTATCCAATGTCGCTCTCATCCAATGTGTGCGTTAATCCTATGTGTGTTTTCATTCAATGAGTGCGGTCATCCTATCTGTTCTGTCCTCCAAAGTGTTCAGTGCTCCAATGTTTACGGCCATCCATTGTGCGTTCATCAAAAACATGTAGCCATCCAGTCTGTGCGGTTACCCAATGCATGCGGTCATCGAATGTGTTTGTTCATCCAATGTATGCGGTCATACAATAGTTGTTGTCTTCTAATTAGTGCAGTCTTACATTACGTTTGGTCAACCAATGTGTGCGTCCAATAAATGGGTGTCGTCATCCAATATGTGCTGTCATCCAATGTGTTTGTTCATCCAATAAGTGCGGTCATCCAATATGTGCGCTCATCCAATGTGTGCGGTTATCCAATGCATGTCGCCATCTAATGTGTGCTGTCATCCAATGTGTGCTGTAATCCAATATGTGCAGTCATCCAATGTGTGCGGCCATCCAATATGTGCGTCATCCAATGTGTGCTGTCATTCAATATGTGAAGTCATCTAATATGTGCGGTCATCCAAATGTGCGGCCATCCAATATGTGCCGTCATCCAATGTTTGCGATCATCTAATGTGTGCGGTCATCAAAAGTGTGTGGTCATCCAATATGTGTGGGCATCCAATGTGGGCATTCTTCCAATGTGTGTTGTCATCCAATGTGGGTGGTCATCCAATATATGTTGTCATCCAATGTGTGCGCTCATCCAATGCATTTGGTCATCTAATGTGTGAGGTAATCCAATGTTTGCGGTCATCCAATGTGTGCGGTCATTCGATGTGTGTAGTCAT
Organism: Lycopodina hypogea; assembly: GCA_963969325.1. Lineage (NCBI taxonomy): Eukaryota > Metazoa > Porifera > Demospongiae > Poecilosclerida > Cladorhizidae > Lycopodina > Lycopodina hypogea. The sequence goes on along the minus strand of OZ017779.1, from coordinate 20,830,182 downwards.
CCAATGTGTACGGTCATCCAATGCGTGCCGTCATCAAATGTGTGCGGTTATCCTATATGTGCGTTCATCCAATGTGTTTGGTCATCCAATGTGTGCGGTCCTCCGATGTGTGCGGTCATCTAATGTGTGTGGTAATCCAATGTGTGAGGTCATCCAATGTGTGCAGTCATCCAATGAGTGCGATCATCCAATGTGTGCGGTTATCCAATGTGTGCTCTCATCAAATGTGTGAGGTAATCCAATGAGTGCTATCATCCAATGTGTGCGGTCATCCAATGTGTGCTGTCTTCCAATGTGAGTGTTCTTCCAATGCGAGTCTTCTTCTATTGCGTGAGTGATCATCTAATGTGTGCTGTGTACCAATGTGTGTGGTCATCAAATGTGTGAGGTCTTCCAATACGTTTGGTCTTCTAATGTGTGTGGACATTCAATACGAATGACCCTCCAACGCGTGCTGTCATCCAATGTTTGCGGTCATCCAATGCGTGCGGTCATCCAATGTTTGCAGTCATTTAATGAGTGCTCTCATTCAATGTGTGCGGCCATCCAATGTAACCATTAGAAAAGGTGCTACAGTTATGGCTCTTTTTAACTGTTGAAATGCTTCTTGGCAACTCTCCCCCCACACAACATTGTTGGGTGCATGTTTTCTCATTAGGTCGGACATAGGTGTGGCTACTGTCAAGAAGTTATTAATAAACTTTAGATAGTACCCACACATGCCCAGTAAAGATCTCAGGTTAATGCATTCACACCAGAGCATGTCACCATAATTGTGTGCACACAAGTTGTTGAACATCGCAATTTCTTACGTTCTGGAGTTCGTAGAGGCAGTGGGCAATGGAAGTGGTGCAGTGGAGACAGCATGGCTGAGGGAAGGAGACGGGGAGATTGTGGAGGTGGAGTAGGTAAAGGGTGTGGAAAGATGAAAGAGATGGTAATAGGGACAATTGATTGTAACAAGGTGTTAATGAGAATATTGATCATACAATGATAACACAAAACAGATTACTTGCAATATTAATTAGAGTAATGCCTTTGAAATGGGTAACCGCAATTCTATATAGTGCCGAGCAGAAAGCAGACTAACCAGCCAGATATTGGCCACAGATTGGCCACTAATGAATGTGGTGGTGGTTATGGGTGGGTAAAGGTATATCTGGGGAGGAGGGAGTGTGGAAGAGATACAACTGAGATTCCAACCAGTGTAGATGCATTAGGAGACAGGGGAAGAAATAATTGATAAACAGAGTTGAAAGTGTGGTATTGTATCAAGTGATCTATTTTAGTGAGGAAGGTGATTTCCCTCTCACTTGTCCTAGAGTGCTTATGTGCGTTGGAGGAATGTGTATGCTATTATGCGGGCCAAGACAGCGCAGAACACAGAGGCTATTGTCCTGTCCACACCTTACCTACCAGACAAGAGTGGCAACCTGTATGGAGCAGCTACCATGCTCTCTCTGGCCAAGTACTTCAAGAATATGTGAAGGAAAGATGTTGCCATATAGGGCATGTTACCATATTTAGCATGTTACCATATATGGCATGTTACCATATATGGCATGTTAACATATATGGCATGTTAACATATTTAGCATGTTACCATATATGGCATGTTATCATATATTGATATAAAAATAGTACTATCTCTCTGAATTGCACGATTGACAGAACTGCTGTGCTGATTGGGGGCATGCATGCTTGGGATGGGTGGGAAATGTTTTGTAATAATAAGATATGGAATACCAGTATTTTTTGTATCTTTGTCTATTTGTAACTTATGTCAAACAAACCTAATTCATCAGTTACTGGCTCTCGGTTCCATAATTTTGAATTCAAATCCTTGGGCAAATCCTTGGGCATACTTTTTTCTTCTTTTTCTTTTCCTTCCGTCATTTCTTCCCCATCCCCCTTCCCTACTTTTTAAAATTCCTCCCCCCACCTCTATTTCCCCCTCCCCTAGGAGGAGTGTTGATGGGAAAATATGTTGTCCATTGGATTGTATGTTTTTGACCTAGAATTACCTTATCTAGATTTTTTTTATACTATTTCACCTTTTTTGACCTATTTATAGAATATGTTGTCTAGCCACGATCCCAGCCTTTAATTCCATTACAATTATGTTGCATATGTTTAGTCGAAGAGTTCTCTTGTTTCTTGTAGATAAACATATATTTGACACTTAATGGGTAGGAGGAGAAGGAGGGAGAAGAAGGAGTGAGGAGAGGGAGGGAGGAGAGGGAGGGAGGAGAGGGAGGGAGGAGAGGGAGAGAGGAGAGGGAGGGAGGAGAGGAAGGGAGGAGAGGGAGGGAGGAGAGGGATTGAGGGGAGGAAGGGAGCTGACAATGGTACTTTGACAATTTTTTCACTTGCGTCCTTTAGTTTAGTCACTATTGTTGTGTTGCTATTGTTATTATTATGTATTATTCATTGTTTTGTTACTGTTATTTCTTTTAATTGTTTATTATTTTTGTTTTGCTTTGGAACAGGCAAGAACTATGGGGCCAACTTCTTGATCTTCCTGGTGACAACTCGTGAAGAGTATGGCATGCAAGCATGGCTGGAGCAGTACATGGGTCAGCCGTCTTCATCAGGTGCACACACACACACTCACACACACACACACACACACTCACACACACAGAGCAGTTCCCCCCACCCCCCCCCCCACCGAATATTTGAGTTCATTCCGTCCATTGGTTCTTACTTATAGCCCAGACAGACAGACAGACAGACAGACAAACAGACAGACAGACAGACAGACAGACAGACAGACAGACAGACAGACAGACAGACAGACAGACTGACAGACAGACAGACTGACTGTCAGACAGACAGAGAGATGATCAAGCATGCATATATACACACACACTATTATAGTAAGATCACTATTATTAGTTTATTGTATTGAAAGCAAAGGAGAAGAAGAAGATCTGAAGGTAAAGTAACACTCGCTAAAAGGGTAAAGAAAACAGAGTGAAAAAAAAAAATATATATACTGTTGCATAACAAACACATGAAACTTGTGACTTCAAATTCTGCAATTTTTTTTTGAAATGGTGGTAGGGAATCTTGAAACAAGGCATGAACACTCAGTTATTGTGTGCTTGATGCTACATCCCTCACTCACTGCCTCCACACTGTACTTCATCTAGTGTAAGTCTTGTCAGGAGTAAGTAGCTGATAGAATTATTTCCTGTTGCTATAATGAAAATAACAACAAAAAACAGCAACAGCAACCCAGCTGTAAATAGTGTGGGAACAAAATAAGTTATTCCCTCATCAGGCAAGACTGGAGTATAATAAGGTCATGTCTTGTAGAGGTAGATATTTAGGGATAGGGAATAGGAACATATTCTGGTCACCCAGGGGAGGAAGGAGAGGAAGGAGAGGAAGGAGAGATGGAAGTGCATCAAGAGAACATCAACCCAAAGCAAAAGTCCTTGGGGGCAAGTGCGGGAGATAAACAGGTCAACTATGGGAAGAATAAATGAACAGTAGATAACCTCAAAGAACTGGGAGTACAGATAGCTTTAGACTCAAATCTGACATGCCAGTATCCTGATGTCTCATGGGCCTGTAGACAGCTGTCTGCCTGTGCATTTGGAATAGCTACATATCTCACAAAGTTGACTATAAAATATGATTGTCCAAATAGAAGAGGAAAGGTTGAAAGGTAATAAGTGAGAGTGGGGAAAGTGAGAGGTGGGGAAAAAGGGAATAGAGTGAATGGAACGGAATAAAGTGAATGGAAGGGAATAGAGTGAACGGAAGGGAATAGAGTAAATGGAAGGGGATAGAATAGAGTTAATGTAAGAGGATTTGGAATGGAAGAGGATATTTGGATGGTCAAAAAAAAAAAAAAAAAAAAACCGAAAAAAGGGGGGGGGGGGGGGGGGGAAGGAGATGGGAAAGAAAGCCAAGTGAAAAAAAAAGAAAAAAAAAAAATTCGTAGTCGGCAGGATTCGAACCTGCGCGGGCAGAGCCCAATAGATTACTAGTATATACATAGGTTTCTAGTTCCAATCTATCGCCTTAACCACTCGGACACGACTACTGGTCTCTGGTTTCCTGCGCATATAGGATTAATATAAGTCCTTATTGCTGCAGCTCCTGGTGAGTTTGGATTGGTGTATGGCGACCTTCCTGGACGTTCTGGAGCCATTCAGGCAGCCATTCATCTGGAACTACCTTCAGCGCACATAACTCAAGTCAACATACTCATAGGCAAGTGCCACAATGACCAGTTATTTCATTAGTTTCATAGAAGATAAGAAAAGTTTAAAATTTTTTAAGCATTTAGGCCTAACAAATGCCACGCTAAATGTTCAGGAGCTCATGGCCTCTACTAAGGTAACATATCCTTGTATGTATGTGTAGTTTGTTTGGGAACCCTTCATGCCCAGTATATAGAGCTTCTTCACCCAAGTACACCCTTGCAATGCTCCTTATCTATGGGTGACAACCATAGGTGGCACCTTGTTAGTTGCCAGTGTAGTCCAGTAGAAAAAAGAGGAGAGGAATTAAGTAAATAAATAAGAACAATAAAAAATTTTTTTAAATTAGTTCAGAAAAAAATGTGTAAATATTTTCAATAAGCCAATGTTTCATGTGTGTCTTTAAAAATTAAGAAAATTTTTTCTAGTGAAACAGACATTGTATTGAGGTCTCACCACGTCCAATAATTTTGTGTGTGTGCGTGCGTGAATGCTTGCATGCGTGCATGCGTGCGTGCGTGTGCGTGTGTTTTCTTGAGCATAAGGTCAGAATGGGGCCCTACCTAATCTTGACCTGGTCAACGTGATCATGTATCTCTGCCACACGGAGCAGTTTAAGCCATCCTTCCATGACACTGTGAGTGTTGTTGAGATTGGGGGGGGGGGGGTGGGAGGAATTAAGAAAGAGAGGTGGAGAAGAAAAGAGAACAGCAGAAAGAGTAGAGAAATTTATATGGAGAAGAGGAAGGTGATAGTCAGTGACAAAGTGGTTTGGTTATGATTTCTATTGTCAACGATTTGAGCCTCTTACATTATGCAGTTTTCATGTGCAAGTATTTTGAGATGATGCAGCTGAGTGATGTTGCTGTGGAAACTGTTAAATACTTGTTGTTATGTGTGCAATGTGTGTATGTCTTGTAAATATTAGTGGGAGTGGGTGTGGTCTTCCTCTCTGATTGACCACACCCACCTGATGTCCATGTACACCATTCTGGCTATGGTGGCCCACCAGACCCCTGGCCTCCCCCTCGCCCCCCCACGCCCACTTTCTCAAGCACCGGATAGACTCGCTGACAGTCAGGGGTGTTCATGACCCCCTGAAGGCAACAGAAGGGTCCTTCTCCACCAAAGATACAATGAAAATGGCGAGAGCCCTAGAGGGTACATTCCGCAGTGTGAACAACTTACTGGAGACACTCCACCATTCTGAGTTCTTCTACTTCTCTGTGGCCAACTGGAGGTTTGTTTCCATTGGCCGGTACATGCCACTGCTGGCTCTCCTCATCTCCCCCTCATCCTGGAGATATCCACTGTACATGTTGTCATGACAACAATATTACTCATCTCGTGTTAATATTTACACACAATTCTAAAAAGTCACACACACATACACACATGCAGTACACACACACATACACACACGCACATGCACACACACACAATAGTGTCACACTCACACTAATCTCACTCTTGTAAGGTACACCACCATACCATGCAGTTTCCCTTGACAACAAACCATGCCCTCTCGCAATGGCTGCAGGCTAGGACTCCATCACACGGCCACATTCAAGCTGGAGTATGTGCTACTAGATTAGCTGTAGATCAAATCAAACTCATTAATCCTCTGTCCTTGCTGTTTAGTACTTGGCATCACCACCCCCACCCCCTCCCTAGCCCTTCCCTTACCAAGCAGTGGTGCAGTTGCTGGTGTGGAGCTATGGCAGTAGCCTAGCTCTGCTGTGCTCTGCCCTACTGGCCTGCCATCTCTGGTCTCCACTCAATCCCTCTGGAGTTCTCCTCAGCCTCCTCCTTCCAGCCTCACTCTCCATTTTCACTTCTTTCTTCTTCTGGAGGTGTGTCTATCTCTGTGGACATTTGTGGTATTCAACCTTTACCTGTCATCTCCTCCCTCTCCTCCCAGGTCTCAAGTGGTGAGCACTGATTGGAGAATGGCCAAGTTTTTCTCCTCTCTGCTCTGCCTCCTAACGTTGCTGCCTCTGGGCATGTTGAACTTCTCTCTCGCTTTCACCACCTCGCTGATTCTCACAGTTCCTGTGGTTATGTCCACACCTTACCTACCAAAGTAAGGGTGATTTAAAAATGTGTAAGTGGGTGGGGCAATGTTCACTTGGAACACTGCAGTGAGGCAGCTGGGAGACTCTGTGTCTTAAATTAGTTTGTTTAACTCAGAAGCTCAGTTTGTGTCTTGTTTATAGAAGGATGAAATCTTACCTAGAACACATTCTGTGCTTTTTTACACTGGTACTTTCTTCCAACACAAATATTCTCTTCCAGAAGGTGTGGCTCTTGAATTACAATTAGTAAAGTACTCACACACATGCATGCACACACACTCACATGCACACACTTGCACACACACACGCGCACACACACAGTATGATTGATCGACTTTTGACACATTTTTATGTAGTGACTTTACTCAGTGACCTTAACAGAACACCTGAAATATATATCCACACCTTACCTATTAGTGTCAGGTGCACTAACTAACTGGAATTAACTCGTAGAAACACCTGAAGGGAGTTAAGCCTGAAATTTTGAACGCCCTATCATGACATTTAATTATCAGAATATATATTATCAGGACATTTATTATCAGGACATATTATCAAAACATTAATTATCAGGACATTTATTATCCGTACATATTTATTATCGGGACATATTTATTATCAGGACATTTACTATCAGGACATTTACCATGAAGACATTTATTATCAGGACATATTTATTATCAGGACATTTACTATCAGGATAAATTTATTATTAGGACATATTTATCATCAGGGTAAATCTTTACAATTGCAAATTTTTAAATTGGAACATTGTTACATAATTAACGAGCTATATGATCAGATCTCTATTTAATCAGGATTTTATTTGGTGGTTCTAAAGTCTTCTCTGCCTCATCAGCATTAAATGTGCATGCATAAGTGAAAAGTGCAATGCCTGCATGCCAGAACGTGCTCTGTAATGCATGCATGCATGCATGCAGCTGTGTGAGTGAGTGTGTGAGTGGTGGCATTGTGTAACTGTTAATTATGTCACTCTTGTATTTTCCCATTTCCATCATTCTTATGTTTGTCCTCCTCCCTTCTTCCCAGCAGGTCCAGGCTACGCCATGCTTTACGACAACTTCTCTTCCTGCTGCTATCTCCCTCCATCCTCGTCGTCTTCCTCGCTGCTCTCTGCCTCCATCTGGTCCTCCCCTCCTCCCTCTCCAACGTAGAGTCACTGGTGGGCGGAGTCAAATTGGTCCTTGGAAGTGTGGCCTCATCTCTCAATGCATGGCTGTTGCTAGACTGCTGGGGATTTCCCCTGGGCTGTGTGGGTGTGTGGCCTCTCTGCAGACACAACTTGACTATCTACGAATAACATGGGATAGGTCCAACAATGTTATGAGGGGAACGACATAAGCATATCTATATGGCCACACCTCAATATTTTTAAAGCCAAAAATGGTACTTTAGCCAGAAAAGGAATGGAGCTAGATGCACAAACGAATACATATTTAGAATCAATATCAACAGAGAAATGTCATGGCCACACCCCTTTTGGTATCAAAATCAAGAGTAGGGGTAAATTTGTGAGTTGAGAAATGTTAAATTTAGCATGTCAAACCAGGCCCTTTGCGGTAAAGTAAGAAGAGAGAGCAGAAGGTGGGTGGGGGGGGGGGGTGGGGGGCTGGGGGATGGGAAACCACCTACAAGATCTGCTGTCCCCTGTGGTCACCCATCCAAGTACTGAGCAGGCTTAACAGTGCTTAACATCTGCAAGTAATTTTAATTGAAATCAATTTGAACAATAAAGAGAGTTGAACCCCAAAATTGTCTGTGGAATTGAGCAACTGTGTATTCTAAATGCATTTTTGGTGGGATTTTTGAAAAGTGATAGTCAAATCGCACAAGACTTGAAAAATAGCCAAAAATGATAATTTAGCAAGAAAAAAGAATGGAGCTACAGGCCTAAAACTTCGGCATGCAGACACAACTATACAAATAACATGGGGAGGGGGTCCCACCAAGCCACACCTCTTCCTCTTTGTGTGTAAAGCTAAAAATATCAAAAATGGTACTTCCAATAAAACATTTTGACCTAATCACATGTTCACAGACACTTTTATGACTACCGCCCACCAAAATAGGGGGGAAAAAAACACCCATAGAGCAGGTTTTTCACTAGTGTGAAAAAAATGCAAAAATTAAAAAAAATTTGGTCTGAAACATTTGCAGATTATTCTCCAGTATGAAACAAGAATAGCAATTAAAGCCCTGTCCAAACTGCACACAAAAAACTGGTTTCACCCGTGTCTGGAACAGGTTCCACATGACCACACTACACCTAGTTTCATCCAAACGGATTCCATCCAGTTTCACCTGAAACCTTCAGAAGGATAGATTTCAAGCAGTTCAGATATATTGAACATATCTGTGGATTTATTGCTGATGTTAGCTATTAGGACTTCAGCTACTTACAACTTATTTCCCTCACTCTATCCTCTGTTTGCAATGACATTGTGGAAGGAAAAAGAAAGAAAAAAGTAGCTGAGGAGAAAATTTAATATGCCATTTCCATGGGAGGTAGAGGAATACCAATGAATCAGCCCAGCCAATTATTTAGCCCTCACAGGGGATGTGGAGCAGGTTAAGCACTATGCCAGTGTGGACACAAGAAAACGTTTGGAACAGCCCATTTGTAGTGTGGAAGCAAGAAAACGTTTGAAACAGCCCATTTATAGTGTGGAAAAGCCTTAAGAAATCTTGGCAAATTTTGATAGAAAAAAAAGGATAAAATGTGTAAAAAACAAGCACTCAACCAGATTAACCCTTTATACAGCGATGGGATTGGTAAAGGGTCAGGCTATGACAGATTGGAACATGGAATTTAATGGGAACAATGATCAGTTAATGAGTATCTTTATACTATAATTAGCTAACAAAGATTGATACATATAGAAAGGGTCACCCAGCTCTCTGGGAAAATGAAAACACTGTAAGTGTAGGAAGAAATTTCAAGTACCAAGTACATCAAATAAATTAGAGTGGTTTACAACTGGAGGATCAGTTTGCATGACAAACACCAATTGAACGGAAAATTCACTCAAATCAGCAAACCCAAAAATAATGCAGCTGGAAATAGCATAAAGCCTTAGAAACCTTTCTATTTTAATGAAGTAAGATTAGTTTCCAATGAATCAGTTCCACCTGAGGTTGGCTGATGTGCTCCATTTCATTAAGTTATATATATATATATATATATATATATATATATATATAGCGTTGAACCATCCAATGAAGTGATACGACCCATGGTGGTGCCTGATCTTGGAGTGGCCAAGCCTAGGGACGTCCCAAGCATAGGGACGTTGCTAAGCTAAGGGACGTCAGCTGGAGGAACAAGCTAAAGCTGAAATCAACCTTCAACCCCACTAATTGACTGAACTAATCCCTAGGCAAATCTTCATCTCCACCCCCTTACCATTTTATGCTAAATCCACCTAGTTCAGGGATTCTAAATATTACTTCGCTGGGAATCCGTTTTCTTCTTCCTGTCCCTGTAGTGAAACTTCCTCTGCCCACCAGTGCAGGGGGTCTGGGGTTCCAATTCTGGTCAAGGTTGAGTTCATTTTCCCACGATTAAGTAAAACATTAAATCAGAAGTGAGGGGGCTTTAGGCTGGAAATTTCCAGTCTAGATTTTTCTTTTTCTTTTTTTTTTTAATTTAAATAATTCTTCTCTTAGAAGCGCGCGCAAAGTTTACCTACTGAACCCTATATAAACCCTGCCACGTGTGCACAGTTGTTCATTGGTGGACTGCTCCGTCTGCACCTGTCTCGTCAGTCCCTCTTTTACTTTTGGCGGAATAAGCTCCCAGCTTGACCCGAGTTGCACCGCTTCTTTGCGCAAGGACCTAACAGCACTGTGTGAGTTAGTTAGTTAGTGCGCTGTATGGTTGGGGTAACTCCTACAACTCAGGATTTATTTAGCGCAGTCTTAATTGGTTGGTGGGGATGGAATTTTCGTTTTGTTTTTTCTTTAGGAGCGTGATAATACCTTCGTCTTTCAATTTTTTTCAGATTTGTTCCGGTTGTGATGTAAAAGAGAAGATGCCTTCATATACCGAGAGAGGGTACACCATCATTCCACAATTTTGGGAGAGAAAAGTCGACCTTAATAACGAAGTATTCTATATCAGGTAAGTATGAATAGAGGAATTTACACATCTTAGCGTACATGTGAAGGTTTGAAGTTCCAGGTTGAGGTGTAGGGGGTAGAGTTGTTTGAAGGTGGATGTATGCTAGTCCTAGGATAATGATGAATAATAACAACAGACCAGCAGGTAGATAGACATAGCTAGAACAAGAGAAATAAATGTGAAGAAAATATATATGCCCAAGCTGCAGAGAAAAAAGAAAATAGAATTTTTGGTTCTCCTAACTATCAGCTAAAGGCCTGTCCACATATGCCAAAATTTGATTCAAATTAATGAATATTCATTCTCACTACAATACCTGAATTTAAATTGACTGTTTTTAATTTCATCCACACTAGCATAGAATATAAAATTGAAAAAAAAAATTGAAGTAAGAATATGAAAAGATACATAATAAATATATATATATATATACATATATAATAAATAAAATTCTTTTTTTCAATTTTAAACAGTTAGTTTATGATCCTTTCCTTCATGGTTATCTTGTCGTAAGCATACACACATATCAACCAGGTGTGGCTGAAATTTGTGTTGTTGCAATGTTTGAAAATGTGTACTGTGGAAAATATCAGGACATTTCCAAGACTAATTGAAGTTACTTAATTGTGGAGCTCCATTAGTGATTTAATAGCTCGACTGTTTATTAGTTGGGTGGTCTGTGGTGTCAGTACAAGGAGTGATTGAGTTTTACATAGAAATAGCGGCTTCAAGGAGGGGGGTATTCATGTGTCAGTGTATATGCATGTAAATGTTTGCACTATGATAGTGCAAACATTTACAGCATGCAATCCTAGACAGTTTTGTGGTTCCGATTATAGTCCTTGTGCTAGAGTTCTTGCAAATGGAGAACTCTAGCTTGCAAATGCAGTCACCATCTGCTGAATAAAGTTTGTGGTTGTGCTATTTTTGTTCTTGCAAATACTTGCAAGACCTGGCAGCCTATATAAAGTCCATGCTTCATCGAATGCCCCTCCCTTAAAAAAAAATACTGTTTTGGGGGGGTGAGCTCCCCTCCGAATCAACTTAGCTTTCCCTCCTCCCTCCCTAAATGAAATCATACTAGTAATCTCTGAAACTTCTTAAGCTTTTCCACACTGCAAATTAAAACCACTTTCACCTGTGTCTGGAACAGGTTTCATGCGTCCACACTACACCCAGTTTCATCCCAACAGGTTTCACTTGAAACCTACAGAAGGGTAGGCTTTAAGTGGCTCAGATTTATTGAACATACTTGTGGCTTTAGTGCTGATGTTCGCTCTCAGGAATTTAGCTACTAACGGCTGTCTTCCCTCTCTGGCCTCCCTCTGTTCGATAACATTTCGGAGGGAAAGAGACAGAACAATGTAGCACACCAGAAAATGAAATACCCCATTTCTAGTTGTGGTAGAGGAAAACCAATTAATCTGCCCAGCTAATTAGTTATCCCAAGCAGGTGATGTGGAGCAGGTTTTAGTGTGGACACAAGTAAAATTTTGAAACTGGGTGTTGCTAGAGACCCATTTGTAGTGTGGATAGGGCTCTAGAGACAAAAACATCGTGAAAGGTACTGTGTGTATCATCACACACACACACACACACACACACACATACACATACACTTTCTGACAGCACCCATTAGAAAATTGTGTCAAGCATAGCCAGAAAGTTTCACCCCCTCCCCTGCAGCTTATTCACGATGAAACTGTGATATAACCAAAGTATACGAAGTAAAGGAACAATATAAAAATAGATTGTCCAAAATTAATTGGTATGGAACAGGGGAAAATTTGGTTGATGAAGTATTTGTCCTTCAGCTTGTGACTCACTCCATTGCTCACTGGGACACTTGGACAATAGTAGTAACAATTGGGATTGATCTTCCACCATTAACCTTTAGAGAGGTAATGGTGGACAGTCTTTGTGGAGAATATATTTTGTGACTGATCTCTTCTGAATGGAGTCTATCACCGTCATACATTCAGGAGAATGTTCTTTAGAAGCCGAGTTCTGAGTAACAATAGACTCACAAGTGTTGATTGCTCTTGTTTCTGGACTGCCTTCAAGTGTTCTGGGAACTTGTCCACCCACTCACAATCTATAGCATCAACTGCTTTTTGGAATAAGTTTGCCTTTTCCACTTGACAAAAGATATGAAGCACATCACACCACAATAAGTATTTAACACATAAAATTTACAATCTTGAACATATGAGAACTTCCTCCAGGATATATTGAGTGCAGTAGATTGTGTGTTTAAAATGTTTTGATTGACATTTCACAGATGTCACAATATTAGTTCCCAATTAACTGTATATTTAGTGTGTATATACATAGTATTAATCCCTGTATCTGTATAAAACAATGTAAATTCCACCTTTTTTTAAACTTTTAATGTGTGTATACATAAAATTAATTCCCGGATATCTTTATATTTAATGTATTGATACAGAATAGGCTCCCAGTTATCTGTATAGTTAATGTGTGTGAACAATTTTCTTTTTGTGATGTGATTTCCTACAGCCCAAACAATACTGTGCTGAACAGCATCCAAGAGCTTAAGAACTACCTTACCTCAAAGGGCGCTTGTATCTGTGGACTGAAATTACCATTTTCTGTTGAGGAAGTGTTCAGCTTCGATCCCAAAGTCATTGGCCTCCAAGAGCAGTTGGATGAAGAAGAGTTGAGACAACACATCTATCGTCAGCCCACCCTAATTGAACCCACTAGTGATGGACAACAAAAGGTTATTGGACATGTTCCCATGGATTCTGATTCTCCCCCAAGTGAGGGTGACTTACCATATGATGCAACTGCTCTCACCGTTAGTGAAGGGACAGCAGGCAAGACTGAAAATGACATACGTTTCTTTGCAAAAATGAGTTCTAGTTCGCATAGTGAGGTTGTGTCCATTATAAGGAACGTCGACAAGTGCTATCAGAAAGTTTCCCCTCCAGAACTTGACAACACTAGAGCTCCGATCTCCACTCTCAACAAAGGCAGCGAGTTGAGTGAAAATAATATTCCAACTTCAACTTCTGAAATAGTTTCTGAACAGGTTGAAGTCGAGTGTTCCAACCCAGATGAGTTTGAACCAACTATGCTCACAGAATATATGTGTGACGAGATTATAAAGGCAATCTCGACAGGTATTGAAGAGGGAAAACTTAATTCTGTTGACTGTAATGCTTACGAACCTTTACCCAATGTCGACAACATAAACGTTTACCATAATGTGTACAAAATAGGTACTGACTTCATTGAAAGTGAAAATTTGAGCATTGCTTCTCCGTCAAAATTTCCTGCTTTCTCTCTCTCACCTTTAACCTTTCCCACTGAGGAATTTGTCTCCACTCCTACATTGGCCACTCCCACTTCATTACTGCCGGTATCTGGAACTACTTGGACCACAACAGTTTCCTCTCACATATCTGCTTCCTGTTTACCTACATCATTGCTGGGTACGACCACAAGTGGTCCTGAGCCTCCAAGCTCAATTCTGACTCCTCCCAATTCTGCTTCATTTCACCCAGACCCATTTGTCACTTCATCCTATTCACCTTCTAAATCGCCGTCTGATATGACCTCTGAGATTCCTATTTCACCTCAGGGGGTGTTGGATCATATATTTAGTTCTGATGTCAGTGTTAGAGACACACTGCCTGACCCCAATGCACTCAATTCCTCACTGCAGGCTGTGTATTCCTCGGTTGTTGAAATCTCCACCTCTCCTCCTCTCAGTTGGTCTGCCTTGCTTGGTAGGACACAACCTGGTGCATTGCATGAGCGGTCCTATGATAATCTTGTACCGACTGAGCAGTTAGACCAGAAACATATTCCTACTTCTCCTCTCCGATATAGCGATAATGGTTCACCCAATCACTCCACCCAACTGTATAATCCATTCATCAAGTCACATGCTGCTACATCTAAGTCACATGATGCTGTAACTAGACCATGTGATGCACCTACTGATTACACTTCCCTCTCCCATGGAAGTGCTACTCAGTTTGGTGCACCCCAAAGTATCAACCAGACAAAACAAATTGTTCAAAGGCGAGACTTCACCATTGACGTACCAAAGACTAAACCAGTTCCCTGCAGTACAACTCCTGCCTCCACTGAGAAAGAAAGTTCTGTGTGTTCTTCAAGACCAAAAGATAGTTTGTTGAAGTCGTTTCACATTCCTCTAGTTGACTGTAGCTCATCTCCAGCGATTGCATCGATGAAGGTTTCATCATCACAGGATGAGGGTTTAAAGGTGCCATCTTTTTCCCGAAAGAAGATGAAACAGCCACATGGGAGACGTCGGAGTCACACACTGGGTCCTGATGGGCTTAACACCATAAGACTAAAGGCAGAAAGTAATATCAGTGACAGCAACACTCAAGGGGAGCAATCAATGGAAATGCCATCAAGTTTGAAGGAGTTATCCGAATCGTCCTCTTTTGTAACTGATTGCTCTTCTGATGTGGTTGGTTTAGATGATTGCTCAGCTGTGACCTGTCTGACTGATACACTATTGAACAGTCTTGAAGAGGTTAAGGACTATCTTACCTCAAAGAGCTCTTGTATATGTGGATTAAAACTACCATTCCTTCCTGAAGAAAAGTTTAGCTTTGACCCCACTGTTATTCCCTTCCAAAATAACTTGGATGAAGAAAGTTTGAGAGAATACATCCATCGCTATCCAGCCACAAATGAAGATTATAATGCTGGAACAGAGAATATTGGACATGTTCCCATTAATCCAGATTCTCCCCCAATTGAAATTTACTCATCAAATGATGAGTGTGGTCGTGATAATATAACACCGACAGCAGAAAAGATGGAAGATGACACGGGGTGTATGTCACCTAGTCAAGTTGTGGCAAAGAATGGCAGTCATCCAGCTGAATATGCTTATTCTAATGAGATGACTGATGGAACCAGTCAAGTTAAAGGGACTGGTGTAAATGGAGCAAGTCTTGCATCGCAGCTTAAATTAGCTCTTATCAGTGAAGGTGAAATCATAACCAGTCAATATGGCAGTGAATCAGATCGGCTTTTCTTGAAATCATCTTCCTAGGAGGAATTGAGCATTTATATTCCCAGTAATGAAGATTATGTTCAAGAAATCACTGTGATCAGTTCCACCGATGAGCTTGAAATGCAGAATAATGAAATGAATGATTCTGAAACATTCTTTCCGATTGAAATAGGATCCAAAATGAGTACACCAGTCTACCCCCATGATGACAAACCAAGAAGCTTCAGTGTTGAAAAAATAGAAGAAAGAAGGAAGAAATCACCGGGATGGAGGAAGAAATAGTGATGGAGAAAGCAAGGGAAGAAGAGGGTCTTGACAATGAAGGAACTATGGATGGTGCAGAAACTATTGACGATGCAGAAACTATGGACGAGGCAGAAACTGTGCACAACACAGAAACTATGGATGATGCAGAGGTGGATGGAAGAGAAGAAACAGAGGCGGATGGAAGAGAAGAAACAGAGGTAGAGGGAAGAGAAGAAACAGAGGTGGAGGATGGGATAAATGAGAAAAAGAAAACTGCTTATACCAGGAAAACACATAAGCAGAAGAAATCATTCATATGCGAGAGCAATGCCAAATTGTACGAGGAGTTGAAAATCTGCTATCAACTGGATTCTATAGTGTAAGTGTATAATAGTTTGTGTGAGGTGGAGATGAATAGGTAAGTTTTGATAGTGATGATGTAAGTAATTTCTTTAATGTTATGCCAAGGACTCATTGCAATAATCATGGCACCAGTTTTCCAGCAATCTGAAATGAACATAGATATGATCAAGTTGAAGTCTGACCTGTAAAGATCCTGCCCATGTTAATTGCAAAGTCTATGTGTATATGCATGCCTAGATTCATGTGTCATGGTGCAAGGGTTACAGTTTTACTGGCAGTGTGAAAGGGATATACATTCATTCCTCTCTGTGTTTCAATGTTTAGTCATTGGCCATTCTTTTCAAAATCCAACTGTCTTCCCTTTTTTCCAGTGAATCAAATTCACCTGCCAGGCCGAGACAGTTCAAGATGGGGGATGTTGTATGGGCTCAAGCTTACCGCCTCCCAGGCTGGCCAGGCATAATCATCTCTTTTACAAAGTGTAACTTGGAGAAACCACCTCCAGGTCATGTAAGCTTTACTGGTTGGCATAGTGCATGGGGATTTCTTTTTAACTTTGTGTTATAATTATCTTTTATCTGTGTATCAAAATATTGGAACTGAGTTGTTGCAATTTCTTTTGTTTTGGGAAGATGTAAGGAATGATATGCCATGTGATCAATGAATGGCATGTCCATTGTTTATATAATTTCATTTTCATTTTCTAAGACTTTGTATGTTGGATATATCAAGTCCCACTTCGTTCAGAAGTGACACCATTGTGCAATTGTACCACCCAAATTTGATTACAATTTAATTAGATGAGCCAAAGGAAATGACCGGATAAACTGGGTGGGCATATTTTCCATTCATATCTCTTACGATTTAATGAGGGTATATAATAGTATCACCTTCTTCAGGTCAAAGCATGACTCACCTGCCGTAGCAAGTACACTTTATTTTCACTCTACACTATACATATATATTGGAAGTAGTGTTGAGGGTGGTGGGGTTTGGATAGCTGTAAGAGAATGGAATATCTAAGTGAAATGTTTACAAAAATATTTTATTCAATCTCATGAATGAAATATATATAAAAATATCATAACCAAGTCTAGAAATATGAGGTGATAAAAAAAGCACCAGCAAAGGTTTTTAATGTGATCAAAAAGGCTGAAACATTGTTTCTTGCTTTAAAAAAATTCAACCAAAAAAATGAATCCACTAAATAAAGAAAATAGTATGTATGATTTTTCTCTGAGCCAGGACAACTAATGGTGATGGAAAAAGCAGAGTCAGTCAAATCATGATATTATGAAGAAGTCCTTGTCCAAGGACTACATCTTATCCAGAATTTTGGGAAAAGACCTCCCTGTATATACACTTATAATGGGGGAAAGAGAAGGATTTTGAATAAAAGAGAAAAAATCAATGCAAAGTGAAGGTAACCATGATTGAGTGATTTTGTATGAATGCTTGGATATTAGTTCTCATTACTTGAGTTATCCCAGCAGAGAGAAGTAGAAGCGATTTATTCAGCATTTGAATCCTCAACTGCATCAAATTTTCAGAATTCTGAATACCACTTTGTGATGCAACTCCTCCTAATCTAAGGCATTTGTTAAGATTAAAATTACAGGACATAAAAAGTTTGACCTGGGGCTTGTTGTGAAAGAATAAAAATTTTTAAAAAATTTTTCAGAATCCATGTGTGTGCTCCTTTTACCTTCTTTTTTCCAGGTTGCTAAACTTACCTTCAGTGGGTGGTGCCTGACTGTGGAGAATTTCTGTCTATAAGATATCCATCTTTTTACTCCCCAGTGATTTCCTAAGTGATACATTATTATATGCATACTCCACCCCCATAAAATTAATTAATAAAGCAAGTTACGGATTCTTTTGAAGTTGGCAATCGTGGACTGGACTGAGTTAGACAGTGGTTGTTAATTGAAAGGTTGACTATTATTAGTAATTTGCTTCGGATCCACCTCCAAAGAAGATGAAGCAACACTCTATGTTGAAGCAGCAGGATAATGGACTTACTTGATACATTTTGGGATAAGTTTATGTGAGGTTTCCAGTTTGGAGCAGGTAGCTGTCTTGGTTTAGCTATGCTGATCATGGTAATGGCTCATTGGTGTCTTTTTCTGCATTGGCAAGACCTACTATATACTCGCTCTACTCTCCACTTGGGGAATGCTGTGTTGCTTTCACTTTTGGTGGATGGACAAGAACATAGCACCTCTACTCAATTATTGAATTATATGATAAATGACTTTAAAAAATGATTTTAATTTTTTAAAGCAGCCAAATACACATATGGGTTAATGTGAAATCTATCTATCTATGTGAATGCAGAATTTTTTTATACAAGCGAGTTGATGATGCTTTACCAACCATGGCTCTAAATGGATTAAATATTTGGAATATTATCAGGGGTTTTCTAAGAGGTGGTCACATATTTTCATATAAATATCATCTGAAGTGATTTTTTAGAAACTTAATAAATTCTGTTTGGGTACACTAGGGAGTGCATTACTTTACACGAGATTGAGAAAAACTAAAAAATTTAAGTTATTGGAGGTGTTCTTTGATATTGTGACCAAAAATAAATGCATCTGTAAAGTAAGCATTCCAGAGACAAACTACAGCTTTGTAAAAGGGTCTGTGCTCTTGAGACAAATTATTAATATGAAGTTGACAAAAATACAGCAGCTGCTAAAATAACAAGTAACTCCCGCAACAGGGAAAGAAAGGAGGAGGATGTTGTAGGAGAGATAAGATGGAAGGCCAAGGCCATGGGAACTGCACAGGAGTCTTGAGAAATAAGGTGGGAAGGGGTATAAAACTGACTGGAGCTTAAATATAATATTCAGTGGATAGAGTATGGCTGGAGCAAGAAACAGGAAGAGAAAGAAGGCCAACAATTAATAGCATTTGTGCAATATAATTATGGATCAGGCAATCTAATATTTCTTTTACTTTCCCATATTAAGAACTCACATGCTTTCGTTGTGTGACATAGTCTTGCATTCCACACCCTTCTCAACGAAGCTGTGAGTAAAGGTTCTCACTTAAGAAACTGAGTATAGCACATAATTTTGCAAGAGTCTCCAGGATTTACTAATTTAATTATCTTTCTTTTAAATTAGAAATATAGAAATTAAAATGAAGAATAAAACCATCACAGTGTGTGTGTGTGTGTGTGTGTGTGTGTGTGTGTGTGTGTTTGCATATATATATATATGTGTGGGTGTTTATTTGTGTCTGTGTGAGCACCTTGTGTGTATTAGTTCAGTTTTGAAGGTACAGAGTCAAAACTGCTTCAAGTGGAATAAAAAATGGAGCTCATGCTCCTGTGCTTTGTTCATTGTGATAGGGGTATCTGCTTGGGTGATGAAAATTTCACCATGATCTGTGTGACAAATTCTATTTCAATGAACTGAACGAATAAAAAAATTGGGAGAGAGAAATGGTTGTGTGGGGAGAGAGTAATTGCTGTGTGTTGTTTTACACCCCTAAAGCACTTCAGTGATCAAATATCATCCAAATATGGTTCTGGCTATTGGTAATGCCAGATTTGTTCTTCAAGTATATAATGTACATAAGGATGGAAGTATTCTAATTTTTTATCAACCACTACGCTAAGTATGTATATGTACAAAATAGGGTATTTAGTTTTTCTACATGGTTATTGGCAATGGCCAAAGAAAAGAGTGCACAAATTATGATGCCACTCAGCCAGTATGGTCCTTGCATGGTGGGAAAGCTTTATGCTTGCTTTTGGGTTCAGAAAAAAACTCAACTTTTTTCATATAGCCATAGTCCTTTTTCTCCTTGTGATTTAGTAGGAAAATTACATAATTACTAAAAGTGTAATTTATCTCCTCTAGCCAGACCCTTTCCCAATCATGATTATGCAGGGTATCTTTATTAAAAATGCACTGTGCTTTAGAGACCAAGAAAAAATTCATAAAGCCACTAAAGAAGAAAGTGCACAGAGAACATAAGCTTATCAAAATGGTAGAGATCATCAAAATAGCTGGCCTACTTAGCCAGTCTCCATTGAATGTGTCTGGCTCAGGGGGAAACTGCTATTATTTAGTGAAGTGATTGCAGTCCTGTATATTCTTCATATCTATCTAACTTTTTACCCAGGATTGAATAAGTAATTATGGAGTCTAAATGTTACTTTCTTAGGAATCTTGTTATTCTTAGAGAACTTTGTCAAACTACCAACCTTAAAGTCTCCAGTTTAACTCCTCCACATGGTTGGGTGTTTTGTGTTGTTGATTTTTCTCCCCTTTTAAGTTCATACTTCCTTTGGCTTGAAAAACACCATGTATGTGGGATATAGAGATTAATAGATTGAATTGGATCCATATGGTTCAGGCAGACCACTGTTGTTTTGTAAGATAGTTGTGGTGTTTCCTTTTACATCTATCTATTTTTGGTTGGTTGTACTTCTTTAATTTATTTGCCTACCCCACATCCATTAGTTGAATGATGGAAATATAAATATTAAACATATAACTTTTTTTGGTGGAAGAAAATAAAATTGGTGATTGTATTGTCATTGGGTACAATTTGACACATTTAATACATTTGGTGCCATTGTTGAGAATCACTCCATGCATACGATTATATCATCATCCACATATATATTTCTGTCCAATGCAGGACCTAGTATATTCTTCTAATGTAATGCATAACCATTGCAGCTATAGAATAACTTCTAAGGAAAAATTCTATTAAAATAATCAATTTTAGAGCATTTATAGCAGCATGTATATAGCCAATCCATTTAGGAGAGTTTACTTCAATGCTTATGATATGAACACACCAAATGTGATAAAGCAACATTTTAATGACCATATCGCTTTATCATCTGAAATGTAAGGGTAACATTTATAACTCTACAGCAAGCCATTCCATATATTGTATTATGTTTTTTTTTTTTTATTAATATTTTCAAATTTGTTGTTAGAATTAAACAATTAAATAAATAGCTAATATCTGTGTGTGTATGTATATATATATACTTTCCTCTTTTTATTCAAAAGGTATGGGTGAAGTGGTTCAATGCAACTACACGAAGTATAATCAGCAGAAAAAATTTATAATGCCTCAAGAAAGGAGTGCAGATGAGACTGGAAGAGCCCAGTAGTGTGTCCTTGACTCTCAAGGAAGCAGTGTGTGAGGCCATGGAGGTATACATGGAAATACAACAAAAGTAACTGCTGACAATAATACTTTATTTCTCCTGACACATTTGTATGTGCACACATATTACCACATATTATTTACACTTGTGTACATGTTTTGTTTTTTTTAATAGTGCATTTATATATTCCAATTAATTTTATTTGCACACACAAACAGCCAATCTGGACAAGGCTTTCATTTGGAATGTGGGAAAATGGTGACTAATTGAGTATGTAAGTAATTGGTTACTTTGAAATAAGATACTACCAATCCTCCTAAGTAGCTAAACTTCTTGTTTTTAATTACGGGCGAATGTTGATTCCATTTTTTTATCTACCATTGTTGGCAATAAAGGTACTTTTATCCTGCTGGGGGACTATTTAAGACCTTTTTCAAGACCACTACTGTTTAACATAGGAGGGCCACATTAAGTTGTTTAGACCTAGAACTTTCATAAGCTACTAAACCATTGCCCATCTACCATTAAGTAGATGAGCTATTTACCCAACAGGCAGACCAGCTTTATGTTCGGGGTATGGGAATGATCCCTTCTATGGGGAGTCAAGAGGATTTAAGCCCATATCTTCTCAATCGATGCTGCCACCAGATTAACACATTACTGGATAGAATTTATGCTACCTTTTAAATTAAATAGGTTTTATTTTTAACTATTTTACCTTCAAATGCTGATTAGGGAAACCTGGCTCTCCCACTCAGGAGCTTCTTCATGCAGATAATCGTGGTGGGTTTAGCCACATCAACAATGAGATAAATCATAAATGATGACACAACAATAATATGTGAAAACACACAGAGCAAGTTTACATACATTAGAAAAGACTAATGATAACACTAAACGATTAACTTACCTTTCAAATGACTAATCTTAAAAATCAAGCCCATAATTCATTTACATATTATCTACACAAGTATCAAATGTTATTACAATTTATGGATATGAATCATGTCTATGTTGCCGTAAAGTTTGCATGCTTCTCGCTATCTCTTTCTGAAGACCGGTCCTGACACCTAGAACTTCTATGGTTTGCACAAATTTGAAAGTATAATTTGTGGCATCATCCTCATTAACATGCTTTATAAACAAATGTATGTTCAACACCCATTATCTCATCCATTGTTTTGTTGCAAGTGAAAAGATAGCACTTTTCTCATTTGATGATATGGAATTGGCAAATACTTTTACCGATTCAAATGTAAGAGTTCAGATGGCCTGTGGGATGCTAATGAGGCCTTTGTGGAATGGGAATATCCCCTCCTCCATAAAAAGAAGGAACTCTGCAAATGTCTCTTTGCCTTCTGTCAATTGCATGTTCTGTCAATGGTTCCACAATCCAACTATTGGCCAAAGAAATGATCACTTGAGGCCTGCTGCGATAATGTTGGCAAGTGTTGCCTCTAACTAGAGGAAGAATGTGCAGGAAGTTACTTCCAATGATGACTGTGATACCCTCCATGTCATTGTCATTTTGAGAGCCATAGCTATGGCCTTCCAAACAGTACTATTGTGCTTCTCCACCTTTACATTGAAAGCTGAGTTGTATGCACTCATTTGGCTTGTAGCGATCCCTTTGTTCAAGAGGAACCAATGCAGTTCAGCACTCATAAAAGTGCTCCTGTCTGAATGGACATATACTAGCATCCCAAATATAGAAAATAGCTGACACAGATACTTAATGACGATTTGTGTACTGACATACTTGATGAAAGATACAAAAGAATACCTGCTGGATTCATCAATTACATTGAGAAAGAATATGTTGCGATTATTTGATTTCAGCAGATCTTTGAAATCAAGATGGTTTGTGGAACTGAAGATTATGTTCAGCACACACTCTGCAAGCTATATCATCTGTCTCACTTCTTTACTGATAATGGTAGATTCTTAGTCATACAAAGTGAAGCATATGGGTAATTCCACGGTAATAAAGTGAATTATGTAGTTCAGCTATATTAACACAAGCTAGGACTAGAGCACAGAATGATTGAAAAAATGTATCAGGGGCAATATGTGTTTTCTTTTTTAATATATTTACCAGTCCTCCTCGAAGAATCCAAAGTAGTTTCCTGTTAATTGATATAAACTTCTCCATCAATTGTTCTCAGATCAACAAACGATAATGAACTGCACCTCTGAAGCCAGAATGCACAACTCATTATTGATCACCCTTGATTACTGACAGAGTTTCATATTATTAACATGCTATACCTCAGTCAGGAGAAGTCAAAGGAAATATAATTCTCTATCGCATGGGCTGACTTTTTTTTTTCCATCTCAGAGTGGACTCCAGGTAAACATTCAGAAATACTCTGGAGCATCGAGGCAGCAAATGGTGCCAGCAAACTGGTCCTCTGAGCAAGCATGGAAATAGTCAAGCAGGGGAGTGTTTGGAGGTGGCAACCATTGCTCTTCTCTTGGGTTGAAGGTGAACCAAGGATTTCAAAGGAAAAAATTGTTAGAATGTTAAATAATATTGAAAAAAAAAAAAATTTAGCTCACTCGCTGTTTGTTCCCAAAATGGACAATGATTCAAGTGATTTTTGAGAATTGCTCTTGCTATGTGAACGCCATGATCCTTGCCATGGCCTGGCAGTGCTGATGCTCCGGTGGTTGAGCTATCACTCAATTTCATTATAGTGGTCTTCATCCTGCACCTTGTGATATACTCTACCACATAGTTTATGGCTTTCATGGCTATGCATATATCAGACCAGCTTGGAGGTGTAGGGCATATTCCAGCTGTAGTTAATCTACACTGGAGTCCCCTGATCATAGAAAATAGCCATCTGCACCCCACCTACCTCCATCCCCCCACCCCCCCCCACCTCTCTTGAGGGGTGCACTGTCTCATTTCAGGGAATCCAGTCTCCCTTGTATGAAGGCTGAAGAGCATGTGGGACTCCTTCAAGCAGCAACCATTTAGGATCCAGATCTTCATGCCCTGCAACCTTCTGGCTGAGTTAATTGTCCAGCAGGTAAATTTGACATAAGTTTGCTTCTCCTCCCTCCTCAGGTAAGAGGTCTCCAATATGGTGTAGCAGCTGTCCTTGTATGTGTATCAAGGGGCAGTAGACATAGCCACCTGAGGGGGTAGGTTGTTGGACATGATAAATATCAATGATTCATGAAAAACTGATTTTCTATCCAGCTAATTGTCATTCATAGAATAAAATATGCATACTTTGAGTGAAAATGTAGGTATTATGAACCTCACAGATGTTGATGCTAGTGATCAAGAAAGCATTTTGACAGATAAATGTTGTTGAGTAACCACCTCAATTCAAGCACCCATTTCCAACACCAGGGAGAAGAGGGGCTCTGTGGGAGCTACATAAAAATATTACAACACTGACACCTTCCCATTAGTGCAGCAGAGACTTATAGTCTCAAAGGGGAACCTGAGGGCCCCTTTGTGGCCTCAAATGACCAACATTGTCTCCTCCGTGAAGCTGGTCTTCTCCAGTCACCATCAGATGCTCATACACTCAGGCACATGTGCTACAAGTAGTGCTGATTGGGAGTTTCTTCACCTGTTGTCAAACTACCTAGATATAAAAGTTTCAAATTAACAAGACTCTTAAGGATAGGAACCCAGGACCATTTGAACATAGGGGTAAGGCATGATTTTTTGCCAAGACTAGACTTGCCAGGTGTTGGAGTAGATTGGCTTGAAGCACTGTCCCACCTGTAGACAGGATCCTGTGGAGGAGGAGAAACTAACTTTTGTCAAAAAATGTCATTCATAATAATGTGCATTTATTGAAGTAATCTAAGACTATTTTTTGTTAACACTTCTAAATATTGTAACCTTATGCAATGCATCTTATATGCAGTGGTCTGCTCCTATTTAGCTGTTTCAACACTTCTTTCAGCCTTGAGGTTCAAAATAATTTTGAAGTACTGCCTACTTTATATTCTCTTACTTTTTGTATACCCATAACCCACAATTGTAGTTACTGCAGCTGTTCTCTCTCTCTCTCCTTTCCCTCCCCCCCCCCACCCCATACATCCTTTTGGGGGTGGGGGGGTGGTGGTTGTTTTACAGTGCCAGGAATTTGATTGTTATATGGTCTTCTTGTTTCTATTCAGGTTCACTTAAGACCTGAAATTTTCTGCACTTGCCCACCAACCATAGAGCCCCACATATCAATAGTTTTATCTAGACCAGAATATCGAACACCGAACTACTACAACCTTCTCTCTTGACTTTAAGAGGCTGTGGTGAATTTTGTCCACACTGCTGCTATCTTACTGAGCCAACAATAACAAACTCAAGCATAGTGTACAAAATAATAGTTCTCAATTCTACCATTCATTCAATTCACTACAAATATCTTTCTTTCTCTCTCTCTCATTATCTACTGGCTAATTATCAAGAATATAATAATAGGTTAATATTTTTAATTATCAGAGTCTATTTGTGATGTAGTGTTAATTTGTTCTTTTTAGATTCTTCACTCTGAAGTCTACATATATATATTTTTTTAAATTTAAGGTTGAGATGTTGTCACATTTGATGATATCTTGAAGAGGCAGAGAGACATAAGGGATAAAATCATTAGGGAGGTGAAAAAATGAAGAGAAAAAAATGTCCAAGAAGGTCCAGCTTAAGTATCATGCTGGCAACTTTTCGAACTTCTCCAATTTTTACTTGACACTATCAAGTACAGGTCTAAAAAAATTAATTCCTGTGTTGAATGCTGATTTTAAATTCATCCCCAACACACTGACCCCCACAGTGCCAGTGGAAACTAACTTAGGAAGTCCTGCTTAAAAAAATGAGGAGCCAGAATTGGAAAATAAGTGTATGTAGTGTATGTACATTTTTTAGTTGAACGGTGAAATATTACGTATTCATTTCTTATTATTTGTGATTTATTGTTATTATGCTGTATTTTTTTAAAGTATTTACATTCCTACTGTTTTAAGTATTGCCACACCAACATGTAGTTAATAATATCATCAGGTTACTTAGATTGAATATGGCCAATTTCAGCCTGATTCGTCAATGTATGAGATTTTAGCATGTATAAGTGTCATATGGGTGTGGCAATGACCAGACCACACCCATTGACACATAGAGACATGTAATTAGTAATGCTCGCCCAGTTACTTAAAATCTCATTCCAAATTTCAGTCTGGTTGGTCATTTCATTAACTCCCAATAGCCCAAACAATTTCTTGTGGATGTGGCTATAGCCAAACCACACCTATATAGTGTTAATAAAGTTTTCCCAGTTACTTGGAGATCACATGTCAACATTTTTGCATGATTGGTCTCTAATTAACTTTGTTTAGCGCAAATAACTTCCTGTGGGTGTGTCTATGGCAAAAAAAACCCCATCACAATGACCACATGTGTTTAATCATACTCACCTGGATTCTTGGAGAGCACGTGCTAAATTTTGGCCCTTTGGTCCAAGTGTTTAGCCATGATACCTAGACACACATACTTACGAACACAAATATATATTGAAATGTGATCGTAGATCTAACTCCTTTGGTCCAAGTGTTATTCAGAAGTACTTTTTGGCACTTTCGCTTTACACACCAATGGGAAGAGGTGTAGCCAGGAGGGATCCTGCCCATGTTACTCCCAAAGTCAAATTGTGCAGGAATACCATGTATTAAGTTAGTCACTGTTTACAGAGCTGGAAGATAAGCCTCACCCATGTCCTTATTTTCCTCTTTCTGCATTTTTCTTCCAACTGCAAGTGCACTCCATTATTGTGAGTAGAACATACCTGCAAATTCTGTGAAGCATCTGATGAGGAACTATTAATGAATAGGATTATTAATGAATAGGAAAACCTTCCCCCTTTATTTTCACTTTTCCATTGCGATTGGCATTACCCAAATGGTTCCAATGGGGTCAGATCCAGCATAGCTATGAGCTTGCCCAACCTAATCTATCAATAAACTCTTCCACTTTTTTCATGGGTAGGCACCATTTGGGCACTCTCTGCTTATATATATATACATGTATGTATACATATATATATATATACACACATATATGTATATACTAGCAACATATACCTGGTGAAGCTCAGGCAATGGCAACATGAAACAGCGAAGCCACTTAAATTTCGGTGTGGCTGGTCCTTTAATTCGCTTTCAGCAGCCAAAACAGGAGTTTGTTTGTGTGGCTAATACCAAGCCACACCCATCTTCAGTTAATAATACTCACCCGATTATTTGGACATATATTATGTACAAATCACCCCAACCATTCTTTGAGCTCACTGCAAATTTCATCCCAATCGGATTTTTGGTTCTCTAAATCCCAGTGGTTATGCACAAATAGAAAAAGAAAGATTGATGGTAAAAACCCTGTATTTTTTTAATTTTAATTATTTAAAAAAAAAAAAAAACTCCCACCTTTCTTATCTGTTATGCCAAATTTCATTCCAAATTGCCAAGTGATTCTCTAAATCCCAGTGGCTATGAAAAAATAAAAAAATAAATAGATAGACAAAAAATGGGAATTCAAAATTAATGTAATGAACTGATAACCATCTCACACCCTTATAAGTCATCATGTCAAATTTCAAATCAATCTGACCAGTTGCTCTCTAAATCCCAGTGGTCATGCAAGTGTAGATTAATCAATACAGTGAAACAGAGAAAGAAAGACAAAAATATGGCAATTTGAAATTTAATCATGTAATAACCATACCACCCACACCCCTCAAGTGCTCTCTTAATCACAGTAGTTTTACACATACAGAAAATAGATAGACAAAAATATGGCAATTTCCAATTTAAGCATGTAATAACCATCCCACATCTCCCTCCCAAGTGCTCATGCCAAAATTCGTCCAAATTGGTCCAGCAATTTTCTTAACCCCAGTGGTTTTGCACATATAGAAAATGGATAGACAAAAATATGGTAATTTAACTTTAATTATGTAATAACCATCCCACACCCACCCCAAGTGTTTATGCCAAATTTCATTCTCAATCAGCCAAGCAGTTCTTTAAATCCCATTGATTTTACACAAATTGAAAGATACATATATAGACTAAAATATAGCAATTCAAATTTTAATAATGTAATAGCCATCCTACACCCATCCAAAATGCTCATGCCAAATTTTATCCTTATCAGCCCATTGGTTCTCTCAATCCCAGTAGTTATGTACAAATATAAAAAGATAAATAGATAGATTAAAAATACGCCAATTCTAAATGTAATTATGTAATAACCATGCCACACACTAACCCAAGCGCTTGTGCCAATTTT
Source organism: Lycopodina hypogea (assembly GCA_963969325.1). Taxonomy (NCBI): domain Eukaryota; kingdom Metazoa; phylum Porifera; class Demospongiae; order Poecilosclerida; family Cladorhizidae; genus Lycopodina; species Lycopodina hypogea. The sequence goes on along the minus strand of OZ017779.1, from coordinate 20,801,665 downwards.
CATCCCAAACCGGCCCAGCAATTCTCTAAATCCTAGTGGTCATGCACAAATAGAAAAAATATAGATCAATAGAAAAACCATTGGGATTTAGAGAACCTCTGTGCCAGTTGGAATGAAATTTGGCATGAGCAGTTCAGGTGGGTGTGGGAAGGTTATTATGCAATTAAATTTTAAATTGCCATTTTTGTCTATCTCTCTCTATTTTGGTGCATTTGAGTGTATAAATTGATCTTATTATATTTGTATATAACCACTGGGATTTACAGAACCACTGATGAGATTGGGATGAAATTTGGCATGAGCTTCTGGAGTGGGTGGGGGTGATTCTTACATATTAAAATGTGCAATTTCAGTATTTTATCTATCTATCTTTTTTTTATTTGTATGTAACCAATGAGGTAAGATCTAGCATGGTTATGAACTTAGCCACACCTAATTTATCAATAAACTCTTCCACTTTTTGGCATCGGATAGGCAACACTTAGGTACCTTCAGCTAGAATACACGCACACACACACATGCATAAATACATCTTTTGGTTAGTAAGTATATGTGTCTAGGCGTCAGAGCCAAACGCTTGGACTAAAATGCCTAAATTGGCATGTATCTTCAAAAACCCGGGTGAGCATATTAAACACGTGGGCAAGACAATGGGTGTGGTTTTACCATGGCCACACACGAGAAGTTATTTTTACTGAAAAGAGTTAATTAGAGACCAATGAGGTAAACAATTGGCATGTGATCTCCAAGTACCCGGAAAAGCATTATTAACCACATTGGGTGTGGATTGGCCATAGCCACACCAATTGAAAGTTGTTCTGGCTATTAAAAGCTAATCAAACAACCAACCAGACTGAAATTTGGAATGAGGTTTCCAAGCAACTGGGTGAGCATTACAATCACACGTGTGTGTGTCAATGGGTGTGGTCTGGTCATTCCACACCCATAGGACATAATTACACCTGCCAAATACTCATTTATGGACCAATCAGGCTGAAATTTGGCATATGCAGTGGATGTAACCAGGTGAACATTATTAAAAAAATGTGGGTGTGGCAATATGTGTGTTTTTATTAGCCACAAACAGGAATTTTTTTTGACTGCAAAAAGTTGATTAAAGGACCACGCAGGCCAAAATTTGAGAGGCTTCTATAATGTTTCATATTGACATTGGTTGGGCAACACCGGATATATGCTGCTTATATACATACATACATATATATAACCATCTCATCCCAAGTGCTAGTGTCAAATTTCATCCCAATCGATGCGGAGGTTCTCTAAATTCTAGTAGTTCTCTACATTCCAGTGGTTATGCACTAATGGAAAGATGGATAGAGGAAAATACAATAAATTAAAATTTTAATAGCCCCCCACCCTCAAAGTAGATATCCAACCAGCATTACTCACTGATTTTTAGGGGAGCCACATGATTTTCTGCAAATAAAATACAATGGGGAAAGATTGGAAGACTAAATTTCAATCTGGTGAACATGTATATCATTGCAAACCTTTTTCAAGGTACTTCTTAAAAAAAAAAAGTTTCTTCCCTTTCTATTATTATTACTTGCGTATGCGTTTGTATGTTAATATCAAATATGTATTTCCTTATCTATTTTTTATTCAATTTCATTCCTTGACTTCCACAACTCATTCATTCATCTGTTTACATTTCCTGCAGGAAAAGGATAATGCGCAGTACAACAATGTTTCTTGCATCCTCACTCGTCCTCCATATCAGCGTAAAGGTTACGGCAGGTTTCTCATTGAATTCAGCTATGAGCTCTCCAAAAGAGAAGGAAACTTGGGCTCTCCAGAAAAGCCCCTGTCTGACTTGGGCAAGGTGAGCTACCGACGCTACTGGTCTTTGGTTCTGCTTGAGACACTCAAAAATGCAATCAGAACACCATCTTTAAAAGACCTGAGGTGAGTGATGGTAATTTTTTGGCCTCTATTAAATCTTTGACATTGATACTGTCGGTGCATATTTGATTAACCATTGATATTATAATTGACTATTTCAACAATACCTCTTAATTTATCAGTGTATATAATGTTAATTCAATTCTTTTAAAATCTTTGTATGTATAATATTAAAGCTTATTTTATAATCCCTTGCCGTTTATATTAATACAACATTTCCACCCATTGGGTGTGTGTTATTTTAATGCAACTCCTTTAACCCCTTGGTGTGTGATATTATTACTCATCATATAATCCCTAGAAGCATATTACGTTAATGCAACTTCCTCAGCTAGTGTTTCATTAAATCAACTCCATTAACCCTTCAGTGTTAGTGATATTATTGCAAATTTATTAATTGTAATGTTGCCAGTGCAGACGAAATCTTTATGAACCTACTTGACAGGTGTGAAGTGTGTGTGTGTGATGGGTCTTTGGTTGTGTCTGCAGTGGAGTGGTCATCTCTGTGTAACTCCTTGTGATGGGTGAGGTGTGTGTGGGGGTGGTGGGTCTCTTGTAATGTTGCCAGTGCAGAGGCCATCTTTATGTACCTCCTTGACAGGTGTGAAGTATGTGTGTGAAAGGGTCCCTTGTTGTGTGTGCAGTGGCTGGCCTTCTCTGTATAGCTCCTTATCAGTGGTGAAGTGTGTGTGTATGAGTGTTGGTGTGGTGGGTTGGGGAGGGGTCTAAGGTTGTGTTGCCTGTGGAAAGGTTTACTCTATGTAGCTCCTAGTGATGGGTGAAACGTGTGTGTGCATGTGTGGTGTGGGTGGGGGTGGGTGTTTTGTTGTGTTGACTGTTGAGAGGTCATTTCCATGTAGCTCCTTGTGATGTAGCTCCATTGAGCTTTAGGGGGTGGGGGTGGGGGGTGGGTGGTAGGATTTCTAATAGTTTTGGTTGTATAGAGGTCAGCTCTGTGTAGTTTCCAGTTAGGGGTGAGATGGTGAAGTTCTCTTGTAGTGTGGACAGTGGGGAGGTCATATCTGTGTAGCACCAGGTTAGATGCGGAGTAAGGTCTCTGGTAGTGTCTGGCAGTGGAGAAGCAGTTTTTGGGAAGCTCCTTGTGAAGGTCTAGGTGTGAGGGAAATATCTAGTTATGCTTTCAGTGGAGAGTTTTTATATGTGTAAATCCTTGTCTGTGTGAGGTGTGGTAGGTCTCTGTTTGTGTAGGCTGTGAAGTGCTCGTCTCCATGTAGTTCCAAGTGAAGGGTGAATTGGTGGATATCTCATGTAGTGTTGACAGTAGAGTGGTTGTATCTGTGTAGCACTTTATGAGTTGTGGAGGAGGTCTCTTGTAGTGTTGGCAGTTGAGAGGTAATATTTGTGTAGATCCACATCATGTGTGACGTGTGGGAGATCTCTGGTTGTAGCACCTTGTGAGATGTGGGGAAGGTGTATTTTGTTATGCTGGCAGTGGAGGGGTAATCTCTGTGTTGATTCTAGACAGGGTTGGGGATTTCTGATTGTCTCGGCAGTGGGAAGGTCATCTCTGTGTAGCTCCTTTTGATGGGTGATTTGTGGGGTGGGGTCTCTGATTGTTTCGGCAGTGGAGAGGTAGCCTTGTGTAGTAACTCGTGAGAGTTAAGGTTCTCTGGTGGTGTCGGCAATGTATTGGCTGTCTTGGTGTAGCTTCTTGTGAGAGGTAAGGTGTGGAGGGGAGAGTTTGGTTGTGTTGGCAGTGAAAGGTCATTTCTGTTCAACTCTTTGTGAGGTGTGAGGTGTCAGGGTTAAGGGTGTCTCTAATTGTTTTGGCAGTGGAGAGGTCATTTATGTGTAGCTCTTTGAGAGGTGTATGGTGGGGTTTTTGGTGGTGTAGGCAGTGGAAGGTTGTCTCGGCATAGCTTTTGTGGGGCGTGTGGGGGCAGTTCTCTGTTTGTGTTGGCAGTGGAGAGGCTGTCTCTGTGTACTCCTAATGACAGGTGAGGTGTGGGAGGTCTCTTGTAGTGTAGACAGTGAATAAGCATTTTCTGTGTAGCACCTTTAATGGTTGAGATTTGGGGGGATTTCTGGTTGTGTCAGCAGTGGAGAGTTCGTCTCTGTGTAGCTCCTTGTGATGAGTTAGGTTAGATGTAGTCTCTGATAGTGTTCACAGTAGAGAGGCTGACTCTGTATAACACTTAGTGATGGGTGAGATGTTGTGAGGGTTGCGGGGGGGGGGGGGGAAGTAGGTGGCTTATGGTTGTGTTGCCAGTGGAGAGGTTGCCTCTGTACACTCATTGTGAAGGTTGGGTGATCTCCGGTTGTGTTGGCAGTGAAGAGTTCTTCTTTATGTAGCTCTTAATGAGGGGTGAGTTTTAGGGGGAGGTCTTTGGTTATGTTGCCAGTTGAGAGGTTGACTTAGTGTAGGTCCTTCTGAGACATGAGGTGGGAAAGGTCTCTGGTTGTGTTCACAGTGGAGAAGTCATTAATGTGTAGCACTTTGTGAGGTTTGGAGGCTGTTTCTGGTTATGTTGGCAGTGGAGAGGTAGTCACGTGTAGTTCATTGTTATGGATGGGGGTGAGGGGTGGAGAGCTAGTCTATGTGTAACTCCTAATAATGAGTGAGGTGTGGATGGGTTTCTGGTTGCAATACCTGGACAATCTCTGCTAGAATATATGTGTTATTAGTGGAAGATTAAAATTTCCCATCCCAATGATTACACTTTCTAAGGAGTGTAAAGTAGTACTTATGATTGCATATTCAGGAAAATTTGACAGAATAGAAATATATATTTACCCTGATTATAAGCTTCTTTGCAATGAAGTTGAGAGGTTTTTCCTTCATATTACACACCCCCACCATCCACCACACTTAGTGGACTCTGCATGGACAGAGAAAGTATTCCAACCAATTTTCACTTTGAAATCATTGTAATGAAAAAATAAGAAGATTAAAAGATAAATGATACAAGGAAAAAGTAGAATTTTAAAATAGTAAGGAAAAAGGTGAAGTTAAAAAAAAATAGAAAAAAAATGATAAAAGGAAGAAAAATGTAGAAGGAAAATAATAAGTGAAAGTTGAAGAAGAAAATATTCTTTGATTTTCACAAGGTTTCTTCCAAAGTTGCCATTGATAAGCATAACACCAGTAAGTGTTATAATTAAATATATGTGTACATATCCCCGTTTTAGCAGTGTCACAATAATACGTTCAGGGATATGTACACAAAATTAATTCAACATTAGAAAACGAAATATAATTCATAACCATATACGCAGCCATATGTTATTACATAATTGCTAAAAGATGTACTCTGCCTGAGGAACTAAAAATCACTTGGATTCTAACCACACTCGGACTTGCAGATTCTTTGCATAATGGCTGATTTCTACAACTCGTTTATTCGCTTCTGATAGTGACATTTCAATTATCAACATGTCTCAATATGCCAAGGAGCTCAAGTACAGCATCCAAGCAGAACAAGGAACACTATAGCATCTGATGAAAATAGGCCATGCTTTCTCTCTTTTCCTCAGTGTTTCCAGCACTGCTCTTTATAAAAATCACAGAGATACACTTGGCACTCTGGGTAGACGTCGGTTATAGCACTCATTTTTCCTTCAGACCAAAGAAAAGTGATAGATCTTGGTGTACAACCAGTATCTCACATAGTTAAGAACTTCATGAATTGAGTAATTGGTTCGATCATCTATGATTTTAAATAAAGTCAGCGACCACAAATTCTACATTTATCCTGCCTGAAACAATAATCAATTGGAGGTCATATTTGTTATTTCGTATGTTTTATGTTGAGTAAGTTGTGTTAATGAGAGTTCTGGAATTGCCATACAGTTTTTGTAGCTGTTACTGTTACACTAAATATCTCCTTCATTAAATAGTACTACCATGTCATTCCCATTTCGTATTCAGGCAATTTTGGTATGGAAAATTTAATTTTACTTTCCTTCACCAGTGTTTCCAATTTTTTATTTTACTAATGTTGTATATATATTTAATATATATATGTGTATACACATGTATATATGTGTGTATATGTGTGTGCATAATTGTGTTTATATGTCTGTCTATTTGAGCATAAATGCGGTGTGTATATAGGTATATATATAGTCACAAGTAAATATAAATTTAAAGAGGAAATAATTTTTTTTTTTTTTTTTTTTTTAACTAATGTCAAACATAAATATAGCTACTAGGGCATGCCAGGGATATATTTAAAGCATTAGTGCTTCAAATTGTAAGGATCAAAATGATTAGAAGAATATGATGACAATGTCTTGGCTGATTCTTAATAAGATACCCTTATTTCTTAATTTGATGATGCCTAACTCCTGACTAATTGATAAAAAAAAAAAAAAAATTAACCACGCAATAGCTAACATTGCCTTTTTCTTTTCTTTTGAATTAAATAAGTATATTGGGGAAGAAACCAAGTTAATGCGGTTAAGCGTTGAGCTATGATTTGTTCTTAAGGGTGAGAAGGTAAAGGGTCGTTATTGTTAAATACTCCATATCCACGTTTTAATATACTCTACTAGAAATATCCCAGAAAAAAATTTTTTACAGCGCATGCTCGCTCAGTGTGGCCATTGTATTGAGTACCTCGTGCCATCACGGACAGCATCACGGTCAGCATCATGGTCAACAGCTAGGTTCAAAGCTGTTTGAGAAGTAGGGATTGCGGTATGGAAAGTAGGCGTCCCACAGTGGAAGACCTGCTAGCTGGGAGGGTTTCTGGCGTCAGCAAGAGCATGGGTTTGGCCCTGATTGGTGAGTCAACTGAAGGTTTGGTTTCATAATGATATAGATGTTTGGGTGTGAAAATATCCTTGCCATTTGTAGCGTTAAAGAGTTACAACGTGTGTTCAACTCTTTTTTTGGACTGTTGGAATGACCGAAATCAGTAGATCAAAATTTTAAAAGAATAAATTTTGAGTGTTACCACAACTTTAACCTCATCTTAAGTTTTCTGAATAATTATTTTGCTTTGTATAAAATACTACTTTAAATAAATAGTATTGTAATTATCGGGCCACAGTTCTTCATGCGACCACTCTTGTTAAATAAATACAAATAAATTTTTTTAAATAATCATTTATGAAAACATGATATATTTCCACCTGTGCATATACACTATTTTGCAACTTTATCAACTCGCTCAATTCTATTACAATAACAACTACATAATTGATGTAAAAAAAAGTAAATACGTTTTTAGTGTACTTTATGAAAAAAATATCTTAAATTAAGTAAACTAATCTCTTAACCAGCAGGAGAAGAAACAGATGGCATATATTGTGGAATTCCATCCTTACAGAGCTTCTAGTTATCTTACAGATTTAATATAATTTTGTCCATAATAATCTTGCAATTATTTACTAGTAGACTTACCCTATGATGTGCCTGGGATTTGATATACCCTCAGGAAGAGGTGTGACCAAGTGTGACCAGCACTTTTCTCATTCATAGTTAATTCTACGAATTTGATCATCCAAAAGTATAAAAAATAGATCACACTATTTTGATTCTTTTGGCCTGACATGCCTGAAGGAAGAGGTGTGGTCAAATATCCTAAAATGGTTGGATAAAAACATGCTTGCTATAGTATTTGACTGTCAGGAAGAGAGTTTTTTTTTTTTTTTTTTTGTGGTGGTACAATGATTTGGACCGAGCCTACAGCCAAGGGTTTTGTCTAGGTACCATTTTTTTTGGCATTTTAAACCTTACAAACCCAGAGAAAGATCTATGCTTAATATGTCTCCAGTTCCCCAGAATGGTGATGTGTCTACAGCTACAGATGTTCATCATATCAAGTTACGGATATTGTCTTGTGAATTGTTTTTGTTTTTAATGAGTGGAAGTTTGAAAGATTGTTAATTCTCAGCCTTAGAGTTCATCGAGTTCCTGAACCCGATGGTAATTGGAATCCATAAGTGTGAAAATTTTTGTGCATAATTTTTTTTAGAAGTGTAGCTATAAATTTTATTTTATTTTTCCAGTCTTTTTTTTTTCAAAACCATATTTTTTTTGTTATATACTGTGGCATTAAGTAATATTTATTGCTCCATCCTGTGCTTTATCAAGATAACTCTTTACAAAAAATGCTGAAAAATTCTTGCCTAAGCTCATGCCCTAGTCCAATCCAAACTTTATTTTTTTTCAGTCATATCCTTGTGTAATGGGAAATATTCAAGCAGACTTTCATCACAATTTGTCCATGTGGCCAAGAAGAATACCAGGAACACAGATAACTGACATTTGTGATTCATTATCAGGAATAGCATTGTTTTCAATTTTTTTTTAATTTTGTTATACTAAATTTTCTGACAAATATATTCATTTAGGCAAGGACAACTTGTAAGTGGATTCCAAATATAAAGTGTCTTCTTGATGTTATATTATCAAAGTCCATAATGATTTTATCTAATGTATTTTCACAGATATTAATTAATTAAAAGAAATATAACATTTTTCCCTGTAAGCCATCGATGTTTATCCAATTCAGGATGATGTTTCCATTGATGGAGGTATCCATCAGTGCCATGGTTCCAAAACTCAAAAACAGCACATCTCTGGAGTTCATTCCCATGGATAACAGTCTCTATAAGTTACTTATCTCCAAGTGGTATCATTGTGGTGATTTACATATTATATGGCTTTTACAATTAATCTCTCCATAGGTGTGTGAGCAAGACTTTGAGTGTTCATTTGGGATTCCCCAAGATAACAAAATGAAGTTCTTTTTAAGGGTTTTAACATTCTTAACATGATATATTGTCTTTAGGGACTCTTTTTAGTTCACATTTTGAATTTATTGTTTAAGATTTGTGTATGTGGTGACAGGAAAATTCTAAAATTTGTTTGGAGGTTTAAATTTTTTAATTTTTTTATTATTATTTTTTTTAAATTTTTTTATTATTTTTTTTTTTTATTTATTTATTATTTCTTTTTTTGTGGCAAAAAGTTTTAGTTATTCCAGTAAATGCAGTAAATTCATCCTTTTCTTTAAAAAAAACTTGGGTACCCAGAGGTGAGAAAGTCAAACCAAGGAAAAAGCGTGCAAGAAACTGTTCCTTCTTCCTTGGGTTCCTCTAAACAAGTGCATATTCAGAGGCAGTGCCAAGGTATGCCATTTTCATATATTTAAAGCAAGCTAGTAGACTAACTACAGTTACAATCATTTCTGCTGAAGTTATTAAGATTTTTTTGATATTTTTCTATTTCTACAGATATGTCTACCATCTTTTCCTAATTTTTTGAAACCAAAATTCAGTAGTTATCCAAATTTTTCCCCCCTTGGGTCAACTAGCTTTAAAAAAGGAAAAGAAAAAAAGAAGTAATAAAAGCTCACTGGGTCTGCCTAGATATTATACAATTAACATGCCAAAATTAGTGGGAGGAGATTGGGTGGGCAACATGGTATATCCATGTGTTGTACATATGGTATCTCAAATTGATTAATGCTGCTGACCCATGCTAAAATGTGTACTTTAGCATGTATATCAATTTATTATTGTGCAGATGGCATTGCTCCAGAGAAAACAACCAATATCAAGCAATCATTGGTATATGAAAGCCAGGGACTCTCTTGTAACTATGATCCTCCTGATTCTTGCAGACCTACAAAGGCACTTTCTCTGAAGAATGCCAAAGGTGAAATAAATGACTTGTTTACAAATACATCCAAAAATGTCAAATGTGAGTGGTGTTATGCCAATCTTTATAAATATCTCAGTTCACATAGACCAGTAGAGCATACCATACATTATTACATCCTCTGCTGCATCTACACATTATTTAAAACTTTTTGCTTTCAATTTTTTAGGAACCAAGATGTCCATGAAATCTAATACTGGCAAAAACATGTATGATGACACCAGTGATGAATCTACTTTGGGTATACACTCTAGTCATAGTGAGGTGGACGAGCCAACCAAGAAAGAAAGAAAAAGGAATGTGTACAACAACTTCCAGTTAGAAGAACTGGAGAATGCCTTTGATGTTACCCAATACCCTGGTCGTCATGCAATTTATCTTCTTTCGAAGTATCTGAACATCCCAGAAAACAATATTCGGGTAATATACCATAAATTATCTCCAATAATTGTATCTCTTTGTCATACTTGAAATAAGTAGGTAAAATGAAATAATTGATTAATTGAATATATACATGATTACAATTTCTACTGCTAAATTTTGGTCCATGTTAATATAAAAGCAAGCCTTAATATAATGAAGTTATATTTAGTTCAACCAATATCTCATCCATGAGTTCAGATTATTTAGCTGCACCCAAGGATGAATTTACACATGTCAATGATTGTAATCAATGACCATTTAAGTTACTCCACTGCAATACATCAAGATAAGTCATAGAGAATATTTTTTATTATATAGAGCATTATCAATATTGTTTGTCCTCGTATAGCTAATCACGAACATTATATATGGTGTCGTTTTTGAAGAATATTATATATTTGCATTTATAATCTTCCTTTTAAGGTTTGGTTTCAGAATAGATGCGCTTTATATAGAAAACAAGCTGAGACAGGCTGTGCCATTCAGCAGAACAAGGGTCGAAGGAAGTACCTAAAAAAAAAGCATCAGATGCAAGTTGCTGCAGCTGCCTCTAATAGAGATGGTATTTATTCTGGATGCTACCTGGGTGTTCCCTACACTACATTTGGAGGAGTCCCATCATCCCCACAGTTTACGGCTTTGTCACCTTTCATGACCGGCTCAGCCATACCATGCAATCCTATGCAGAGCTGTGTTGGTCCTGCAAGCTTCTTTGCTAACAGTATGCCTAGTTGTGGACGAGATTCACTTGATACTCCAGAATCCCACCAGTAATGTGAAGCTTATGCCATCAAAGATGAAAAAAAATTATAACCAGTTGCTATTTAGTAGGACTCTTTGTACTGAAAGTTTCTTGGTAATATATATAGTTCTTTATTTCTGCTGTATGATACATTTATTAACATATGTGAACAACTGAAAAATGTGATAATCTTCTGCTTGGGGCTTGTAGAATTAGAATTAACAAAAAAGTAAATATCATCAATTTTATATTTTGGTGTGTAAGTATACTCTTAAGTTAGTATGTAGTCTAGGCATGATATTTAGGCTAATATTTATTTGGTGTGGTTTTAGGATGGGAGATTCAAGAAATATATGAAAGGGGTGTGGAAGATTCCAGAACCCATTGAAGAGGGAGTGGGGGTGAAAAGAGATTTCAGGGCCCATATGTATAGGAGAGGTTATGTGAGGTTGTGAGAGATACAAGGACCCCCTTCTAGAGAGGTTGTGGGTGACCCATGTGCCCATGTTTAGGAGAGGGTGGGGAAAGATCCCATAGCCCATGCGTGTGAGTAGGGGATGAGGGGAGTTATCAATTAACTAGTTCTCAATGTCCATGGTTAAAAAGTGGATGTACCTGGAACAACATGCAATTAGTGTGGGGATTTTGGAGTGGTTGGCGGGGTGGGGGTGGGGGGGTCAATCTTGTGTACATATTCAGTAGAATTATATCCCTGGTCTCATGAGTTGTGTGTAGGGGGATACGGAGTTGGTCAGGATTTAGGAGTAGGGGAATATTAAAGGGTCATGAACATTATGTAAGATCCCTCCTAAAATATTTATCAAATGCAAAAAACAGCAACTGTCAAAACTTGCTAACAACTTCTTTTACGCAAATGCTATGGGATGCTCTTCTCCCTGACTATCCAATGGAATTAGAGTGTATCACAACCTGTAGGCAGATGCATCAGTCTGTAGAATAAATGGCTTTGACAAGTCCGGTAATCGGACTCCCAATGTATGAGGTCATGCAAAGTGTGCGGTCATCCAATGTGTGAGGTAATCCAATGTTTGTGGTCATCGAATGTGTGCCCTCATCCAATGTGTGCGGTCATCCAATGTTTGCTGTAATCCAATGTGTGAGCTCATCCAATATGTGCGGTCATCAAGTGTGTGCTGTCATCCAATGTTTGAGGTTATCCCAGTGTGTGGTCAACCAATGACTACGGTCATCCAATATGTGTGGTCATTGAATACGTGGGGTTGTGCAATGTGTGCTGTCATCCAATGAGGGTGGTCATCCAATGTGTGCGGTCATCCAATGTGTGCAGTCATCCAATGTTTGAGATCATTCAGTGTGTTCGATCATCCAATGTATGCTGTTATCCAATGTGTTCGTCATCCAATGTGTGTAGTCATCCAATGTGTGCTGTCTTCCAATGTGTGCTCTCATCCTATGTGGGTGATCATCCTATGTGTGTGGTCATCTAATGTGTGCGGTAATGCAATGTGAGCGATCATCCAATGGGTGAGGTCATCCGATATTTGCAGTCATCATATGTGAGCGTTCATCCAATACACCTGGTCATCCTATGTGTGCGGTCATCTAATATTTGTGTCATCAATGTGCGCAGTCCTCCAATGTGTGCGGTCATCCAATGTATGCAGTCATCCGATATGTTTGGTTATCCCATGTGTGTGGTCATCCAATGTTTGCCATCTTCCAATGTGTGCGGTCATCCAATGTTTGCGTCATCCAATATGTGCTTTCTTCCAGTGTGTGCAGTCATCCAATGTGTGATATTATCCAATGTGTTTGGTCATCCAATGAGTGCTGTCATCCAAATTGTGCAGTCATCAAATTTTTGCGGTCATTTAATGTGTTCAGTCTTCCAATGTGTGCAGTCATTGAATAAGTGGGTTCAAGCAATGTGGGCGGTATACCTATGCGTATGATAATCCAATGTGTAAGGTCATCCAAAGTGTGCGGTCATCCAATGTGTGAGGTAATTCTGTGTGTTTGGTCTTCCAATGTGTTTTGTCGTCCAATGTGTGCGGTCATTCAATGTGTGCTCTCATCCAATGTAGGCGGTCATCCAATGTGTGTGGTCATCCTATGTATGCGTTAATCCAATGTGTGACGTCATTCGACGGTTGCAATCATCATATGTGAGCGTTCATCCAATACACCTGGTCATCCAATGTGTGCGGTCATCCAATGTTTGGGATCCTCTAATGTTTGGGGTCCTCCAATGTTTGCGTTCATCCAATGTGTGCGGTCTTCCAATGCATGCGGTCATCCGATATGTTCGGTTATCCAAAATGTGTGGTCATTTAATACAACGGTCATCCAATGTGTGCGGCTTTCCAATGTGTGCGGTTATCCAATGTGAGCGATCTTCCAATGTGTGCTCTCGTGCAATGTGTGCGCTCATCAATTGTGTGTTGTCATTCAATGTGTGCGGTCATTCAATGTGTGTGGTCATTCAATATGTGTGGTCATCCAATGTGTTTGGTCATCCAATGCGTTAGGTCATTCAATGTGTGCTGTCATTCAATATGTGCGGTCATCCAATGTTTGTGGTCATTCAAAGTTTGTTGCAATCTTATGTATGCGGTCATTGAATGTGTGAGGTCATCCTATGTTTGCCGTCTTCCAATGTGTGCATTCGTCCAATGCTTGCGGTCTTCCAATGCGTGCGGTCATCCAATGTGTGCAGTCATCCAATATGTGTGGTCATTTAATACGTGGGGTCGTGCAATATGTGCTGTCATCCAATGAGGGTGGGCATCCAATGTATGCGGCCATCCAATGTGTGCAGTCATCCAATGTTTGAGATCATTCAGTGTGCTCGATCATCCTATGTATGCTGTTATCCAATATGTTCGTCATCCAATGTGTGTAGTCATCCAATGTGTGCTGTCTTCCAATGTGTGCTCTCATCCTATGTGGGTGATCATCCAATGTGTGTGGTCATCTAATGTGTGCGGTAATGCAATGTGAGCGATCATCCAATGTGTGAGGTCATCCGATGTTTGCAGTCATCATATGTGAGCGTTCATCCAATACACCTGGTCATCCTATGTGCGCGGTCATCCAATATTTGTGTCATCCAATGTGTGCGGTCCTCCAATGTGTGCGGTCATCCAATGTATGCAGTCATCCAATATGTTTGTTTATCCCATGTGTGTGGTCATCCAATGTTTGCCATCTTCCAATGTGTGCGGTCATCCAATGTTTGCGTCATCCAATATGTGCTTTCTTCCAGTGTGTGCAGTCATCCAATGTGTGATATTATCCAATGTGTTTGGTCATCCAATGAGTGCTGTCATCCAAATTGTGCAGTCATCTAATTTTTGCAGTCATTTAATGTGATCAGTCTTCCAATGTGTGTGGTCATTGAATAAGTGGGTTCAAGCAATGTGTGCGGTATACCTATGCGTGTGATAATCCAATGTGTACGGTCATCCAATGTGTGCAGTCATCCAATGTGTGAGTTAATTCTGTGTGTTTGGTCTTCCAATGTGTGCTGTCCTCCAATATGTGCGTCGTCCAATGTGTTTTGTCATTCAATGTGTGCGGTCATTCAATGTGAGCTCTCATCCAATGTGGGCGGTCATCCAATGTGTGTGGTCATCCTACGTATGCGTTAATCCAATGTGTGACGTCATTCGACGGTTGCAGTCATCATATTTTAGCGTTCATCCAATACACCTGGTCATCCAATGTGTGCGGTCATCCAATGTTTGGGGTCCTCTAATGTTTGGGGTCCTCCAATGTTTGCGCTAATCCAATGTGTGCGGTCTTCCAATGTGTGCGTTCATCCGATATGTTCGGTTATTCATGTGGTCATTTAATACAACAGTCATCCAATGTGTGCGGCTTTCCAATGTGTGCGGTTATCCAATGTGTGCGATCTTCCAATGTGTGCTCTCGTGCAATGTGTGCTCTCATCAATTGTGTGTTATCATTCCATGTGTGCGGTCATTCAATGTGGGTGGTCATTCAATATGTGTGGTCATCCAATGTGTTTGGTCATCCAATGCGTTTGGTCATTCAATGTGTGTTGTAATCTTATGTATGCAGTCATCGAATGTGTGAGGTCATCCTATGTTTGCCGTCTTCCAATGTGTGCATTCGTCCAATGCGTGTGGTCTTCCAATGCGTGCGGTCATCCAATGTGTGCGGTCATCCAATATGTGTGGTCATTGAATACATGGGGTCGTGCAATGTGTGATGTCATCCAATGAGGGTGGGCATCCAATGTGTGCTGTAATCCAATGTGTAGAGTCATCCAATGTTTGAGATCATTCAGTGTGTTCGATCATCCAATGTATGCTGTTATCCAATGTGTTCGTCATCCAATGTATGTAGTCATCCAATGTGTGCTGTCTTCCAATATGTGCTCTCATCCTATGTGGGTGATCATCCGATGCGTGTGGTCATCTAATGTGTGCGGTAATGCAATGTGAGCAATCATCCAATGTGTGAGGTCATCCGATGTTAGCAGTCATCATATGTGAGCGTTCATCCAATACACCTGGTCAGCCTATGTTTGCGGTCATCCAATATTTGTGTCATCCAATGTGTGCGGTCCTCCAATGTGTGCGGTCATCCAATGTATGCAGTCATCCGATATGTTTGTTTATCCCATGTGTGTGGTCATCCAATGTTTACCATCTTCCAATGTGTGGGTCATCCAATGTTGCGTCATCCAATATGTGCTTTCTTCCAGTGTGTGAAGTCATCCAATGTGTGATATTATCCAATGTGTTTGGTCATCCAATGAATGCTGTCATCCAAATTGTGCAGTCATCTAATTTTTGCGGTCATTTAATGTGTTCAGTCTTCCAATGTGTGTGGTCATTGAATAAGTGGGTTCAAGCAATGTGTGTGGTATAACTATGCGTGTGATAATCCAATGTGTACGGTCTTCCAATGTGTGCAGTCATCCAATGTGTGAGGTAATTCTGTGTTTGGTCTTCCAATGTGTGCTGTCATCCAATATGTGCATCATCAAATGTGTTTTGTCATCCAATGTGTGCGGTCATTCAATGTGTGCTCTCATCCAATGTAGGTGGTCATCCAATGTGTGTGGTCATCCTATGTATGCGTTAATCCAATGTTTGACGTCATTCGACGGTTGCAGTCATCATATGTGAGCGTTCATCCAATACACCTGGTCATCCAATGTGTGCGGTCATCCAATGTTTGGGGTCCTCTAATGTTTGGGGTCCTCCAATGTTTGCGCTCATCCAATGTTTGCGGTCTTCCAATGTGTGCGGTCATCCGATATGTTTGGTTATCCAAAATGTGTGGTCATTTAATGCAACAGTCATCCAATGTGTGCGGCTTTCCAATGTGTGCGGTTATCCAATGTGTGCGATCTTCCAATGTGTGCTCTCGTGCAATGTGTGCGCTCATCAATTGTGTGTTGTCATTCAATGTGTTTGGTCATTCAATGTGTGTGGTCATTCAATATGTGTTGTCATCCAATGTGTTTGGTCATCCAATGTATTTATTCATTCAATGTGCGCTGTCATTCAATATGTGCAGTCAACCAATGTTTGTGGTCATCCAAAGTGTGTTGTAATCTTATGTATGCAGTCATCGAATGTGTGAGGTCATCCTATGTTTGCCGTCTTCCAATGTGTGCATTCGTCCAATGCGTGCGGTCATCCAATGTGTGCGGCCATCCAATATGTGTGGTCATCCAAAGTGTGCGATTATCCAATGTGTGCCTTCATCGAACTTGTGCAGTAATCCAATGTGTGCGGTCAACCATTGTGTGCGCTCATCCAATAAGTGTGGTCTTCCAATATGTGCTCTCGTCCAATGTGTTCGGTCCTCCAATGTTTTCAGTCATCCTATATTTTTGGTTATCCATTACATGTGGTCATCCGATGTGTGCGGTTAACCAATGGGTGCGGTCATCGAATGTGTTTGGTCATCCAACGTGTGTGCTCATCCAATGTGTGCGATTATCCCATACGTGTGGTCTTCTAATATGTGCGGTCATTCAATAATTGTGTTCATCCAATGTGTGTGTTCATCTAATGCATGTGGTCTTCCAATGTGTGCAGTTATTCTGTATGTGCGGTCATCCAATGTGTGCGGTCATCCAACGTGTGCGGTCATCCAATGTGTGCGATTATCCAATACGTGTGGTCCTCTAATGTGTGCAGTCATTCAATACGTGTTGTAATCCAATGTGTGCGTTCATCCACTGCGTGAGTTGTTCCAATGTGTCCTGTTATTAAATATGTGGTTTCATCCTTGTAGGCGATCATTCAATATATGTTCTCATCCAATGTGTGCGGTCATCCAATGTGTGCGCTCATTCAATAAGTGCGGTTTTCCAATATGTGCTCTCGTCCAATGTGTTCGGTCCTTCAATGATTGCAGTTATCCTATGTGTTTGGTTATTTATTAAGTGTGGTCATCCAATATGTGTGGTTAACCAACACGTGCAGTCATCAAATGTATTTGGTCTTCCTACGTGTGCGGCCATCCAATGTGTGCGATTATCCAATGCGTGTGGTCCTCTAATGTGTGCGGTCATTCAATAATTGTGTTCATCCAATGTGTGCATTCATCTAATGCGTTTGGTCATCCAATGTGTGCAGTTATTCTATATGTGCGGTCATCCAATGTGTGCTGTTATCCAACGTATGCGGTCATCCAATGGGTGTGATTTTCCAATACATGTGGTCTTCTAATGTGTGCAGTCATTCAATACGAGTGGTCATCCAATGGGTGCTTTCATCCAATGCGTTTGGTCATCCAATGTGTCCGGTTATTAAATATGTGCAATCATCCAATGTGTGCTGTCATCCAACGTGTGCGCTCATCCAATGTGTGCGATTTTCCAAAATGTTTTGTCCTCTAATGTGTACGGTCTTTCAATACGAATGGTCATCCAATGTGTGCGTTCATCCAATGTGTGTTGTCATCCAATGTGTCCAGTTATTAAATATGTGCGGTCATCCAATGTGGGCAGTCATTCAATATGTGTGCTCATCCAATGTGTGCGGTCATCCAATGTGTTCGGTCATCCAATACGTGTGGTCCTCTAATGTGTGTGGTCATACAATACATGTGGTCATCCAATGTGTGTGCTCATCCAATGCCTGTGGTCATCCAATGTGTGTGGTCATTCAAGATATTCGGTCGTCAATGTTTGCGGTCATCCAAAGTGTGCGGTAATCCTATATATGCGGTTATGGTATTGTGTGAGGTCATCGTATGTGTGCCCTCTTCCAATGTGGGCGTTCATCTAATGCGATCGGTCTTCCAATGCATGCGGTCATCCAATTAGTGTGCTCATCCAATATGTGCGGTCATCAAAAGTGTGCGATTATCCAATGTGTGCGGTCATCGAATGTGTGCGATAATCCAATGTGTGCGGTCAAACATTTTTTGCGGTCATCCAATACATGTGGTATTCCAATGTGTGGTGTCATTCAATGCGTGTGTTCATCCAATGTGTGCGTTAATCCAATGTGTGCGGTCATCCAATATGTGCGGTCATCTAATGTGTGCTGTCATCCGATATGTGCCGTCATCCGATGTGTGCCTTCATCCCATGTGTGCGTTCATCCAATGTTTGCTATCATCTATTACGTGAGATCATAAAATGTGTGCAATCATCCAATGTGTGCAGTCGTCCAATATGTGAAATATTCCAATGTGTTCTGTTTTCCAATGTTTTCTGTCCTAAAATATTTGCGGTCATCCAATGGACGGTCATACAGTACGTGTGGTCATCCAATGTGTGCGATTATCCAATATGTGGGGTAATCCAATGATTACGGTCATCAAATGTGTTCAGATATCCAATGTGTGTGTTCATCCAATGTGTGCGGTCATCCAATGTGTGCGGTCATCCAATACGTGTTGTCCTCTAATGTGTGCGATTAATCAATAGGTGTGGTCTTCCAATATGTGTGTTCATCCAATGCGTGTGGTCATCCAATGTGTGCATTCATTCAATATGTGCCATCATTCAATGTGTGTGGTTATCCAATGTGTGTATTTATCTAATATGTGCGATCATCCAATGTGCATGGTCATCCAATGTGTGCAGTCATTCAAAGTGTGCGAATATCCGATGCGTGTGTTCATCCAATGCTTTTGGTCATCCAATGTGTGTGGTCATCCAATGTGTGTGGTTATCCGATGTGTGAGGTCATCCAATGTGTGCGGTCATTGAATACGTGTTGTCATTCCATGTGTGCAGTCATCCAATGTGCTTTTTCATCCAATGAGTGCGTGCTTCCAATATGTTTTGTAATCTAATGTGTGCTCTCATTCAATATTTTTGGTCATTCAATGTGTGTGATCATCCAATATGTGTGATCATCCAATGTGTGTTGGCATCCAATGTGTGCGGTCATGTAATGTGTGCGGTCATCCGATGTGAGCGGTCATCAAATATGTGTGTTCATCTAATGTGTGCGTTCATTCAATACGTTTGGTCTTTAAATGTGTGCAGTCATCCAATGCGTGTTTTCATCCAATGCGTGCGGTCATCCAATATTCGCTGTCTTGCAGTGGGTGCGGTCAACCAATGTTTGCTGTCATATGATATGTGCGTTAATTCAATGTGTGCGGTATAAACATGTATACTCAGAAATGACCACCATCTTAGTTTAATATATATATTGGTTGAGAATAAATTGAAGAAGTTGTAGTAGAGGTAGTATTGGTTGATGTGGTAGAGGTTAGATTTATGGTATTTTCTCAAAACAGAGCTTGTTAGGTAGGCAATTTGAACACAGGCACAGCTCTTACATAAGCCATTTCTTTTGTATTTGCAACACGCTATTTTTAAATATTTGAATTATTCGCCATTGGGTGAGCATCATAAAATCTACAGGCTTTACAATCCAATTCAAAATAGTAATTACAATTGATGTTATTTGAAATAAACTTAGTCAGGACCATTTTGTGAGGGAACTCCGTAGTATTAAAAAGAGGCTAAATGGTGATGCTGGCTCTCCTATTATTTCTAATTGGCCTTTTTTTTCTTCTTTTTTTTGGCTTTATATATTGTTATTTCTAAGTGATTCAGTTGGACACAGAGTGTAAATAGTATTTCAACAGTTTCAACATAGTTTCCCTTTTTTTAATTAAAAAAAAATATATATATATTTTACTTATTATTTTTTTATGTAATTTTAAATAATTTTTTAACAGAAGTTCCTCAAACTTTGAGGAACAGGGCACAACAGCATCTGAGGTTCATTAACAAAATGTAGCAGAAAATGCCAATACTCCTTGCCATGAGCCTGAAGAAGGGTATGTTGGTTATTACTACTATGTTGTTCTTTATGGAGACTTTTTTTACTTTACAGGAGTGTGAGTATTGACCCTGCATCAACTCCCTCTGGCTCCTCACATATTGAAGCATTTTGCTTTAATTCACCATGACAGAGGGATCTATCATGCTCTAACTCACCACATGGACCACAGCATTTTTTAATAAGAGGAGAAGGGTAGAGGACATTAATTCAATCATTTTGAAGAGCCTCCTGGAATCTCTGGAGAAGTGTGATTTGAAGGACAAAACAAAAAAGATGGGAAAAACAAATCCTGATCTCTATTATGGCCTAGAAATAGCTGAGACTTTGTCAAAATTTACATCTAGAGAAAGGGCTATGTCAAAAGTTAATATTCATCAGATGCTCTTTAAAATTGAATTTCCCCATGAAAACCTCCCACTTATCTCGCCTAACCCACAGAGTCACTCCTCATCCTCAAATTCCCCCTATTCCACAATTAACCATGCCCACCTGATTATTGATGTTTAAATGAACAAACATTGATAAATGTTCATAAAATTATCATCTAGTACAATGAAACTAGCATTGTGAAATAAGTTCTATTGTATTCAATGCACTAACCTTGATAAATGTCTTTAAATTACTTTTCAGTTTAAACTAACATAAATAAGATTATTGGTCATTGGCATATAATGGCAGAATAGATATGGTGTAATAAAGACAGAAATTTCAAATATAAATGTGAGACAAGATCCGGATATTCACAGTATGTGAGGATGCTGATAGTGTAAATTTCCACTTTGTGATCCCCTTGAATCTCTTCTATTGAGTCCAATGAACATGCACGTACTGCCAGGCGACTTGGCCAATAGGACAATTTAAATTGTCCCTGAAAATATTCCTAGTGGCAGCTGCAGACCTTGAGTGGCAGCTGCAGACCTTGAGTGGCAGCTGCAGACCTTGAGTACCTGCACAAAAATAAGCGGAGGGAAAGGAATTGGTTTAATATGTGGTGGGGGTAGTTTTCAAAAGTTGTGCCACAGATCCCATTCCCGTAACTGATGCTTCGTCATTTCTCCACTTTCCTGGAATAAAATTCCCTGCACCATCTTCTCCATCTATATACCCTGGAGGGCAGTATACCCAACTGACCCAAGTCAACCATAGTAAACCTATATTGAACCTATATTGATTTTACATACACATATATAAAAAAAAACTAGTGATGATAAGTAAACGAAAAAAAGAAGAAAAGTTTTAAAAAATACAGCAGACAAGTCAAAATTTATCAGTCTATTAATCACTACCTGTAGTGAGCATCACAAATAGTCAGCAGTACCACTGAGTATGTCCCCTTGTAGTTGTAATACAAGGAACCACTATTGGCAGGAGCTTGGACATGTATGTGTTTTCC
The DNA here is from genome assembly GCA_963969325.1 of Lycopodina hypogea. Classification (NCBI taxonomy): domain Eukaryota; kingdom Metazoa; phylum Porifera; class Demospongiae; order Poecilosclerida; family Cladorhizidae; genus Lycopodina; species Lycopodina hypogea. Next base: position 20,780,267 of record OZ017779.1, on the reverse strand, counting down.
ATTAATAGCTCCTGTTCAAATGGGAATGTTTTTGTTGTTTTTTTTTGTTTTTTTTTTTTTGGGGGGGGGGGGGGGGGGAGGGGGGGGAAAGGCATGTAATAAATTATTGCAGACCATATGTAAGATCAGATTTGTTGACTGAGAAAAGGGGGTTGATTGAGAAAAGGGGTTTTTCTCTGAATATGTGGCTAGCCAATATTACCTATACAGTTGGGAAAATTCTAAATTTTTTCAAAGTCATGGCTGATCTCAATCCACTCAACAGTAGATGATGGGGGTTTTACAAATTTCTTTTTCAGCTCAGACCAAAGCACTTCACATGTTTCTTTGATGATGGAACACAGTGTGGACCAACCCATATGGAAATTAAATGAAAGAGATACCTAAAATTATTGCCAATAACATTTTTAAATGACCATTTTCCTTCCTTCCTTCCATAATAACTCACTTGAGAGTTTCCTTCAGCAACAAAACAGTGTGTGAGAGCCAACCTCTCTGCTGGTAAAATCTCTGCTCTAACAGAGCTGTAGCATGGCTTGTGAGCAAGTGCAGTACTGACCTATTGAAATTGCATCTTCATTTCATAGTGAGCAGGGAGAAGGGAATGTAATTCCAACATACAATCTGCAGAAGTGAGTCAAATTTCTACCTTGAGCTCTCCTGCTGGAAAAAAATTTATGCACTACATTCTCCTGTTTCTCCTCCTCCTTCTCCTCCTCTTTCTCTTCCTCCTCAGTGCTAAAAGTGAAAGCTGCTACAGCTCCTCCTCTTTCTCACTAAGACTAGTCTAACTAGTAATTTCCATTTTCAGTAACTACTTCAGGTAATGTTAGTGATGTTGAACATGGGCACACTGTCAACACTTCAGCAGTGCAGTGGCATATGCTTACTGCAGGAAGTGGAACATCATTTTTCTCTATGTCTATGGTGTGTATGCAGTGTGGGCACTGTAAACCAGGCTTAACTCCTTGCCTGCATGCCTGCCTAGTGCCTGCATGCCTTCATAACTGTCAAGAAAAACTTTAGAACTGTGGGACCTAGGACAGCAAATTAAACTTCATTCTGCTCCCTACATGGTTCTGATCAACACAGAAATTTTTTTTATTAATTTTGACTTGAACCTGTTTATGACTTTAACTTGATATTTACCTTATTTCCTAACCATTCTCCTTGTGTACATAGACAAAATTTATTAATATAAATCTTGCACATATATAGCCATTTGCCAAAAGCAAAAAGTTTGATCCTAGAACATTTTTGTCCATTCCCTCTATCTTATATCATTGCTGAAAAATATGCTTTGAAATTACTTTGATCTCTTAGGCATTATGACATATTATAGCAATTTCCATAAATGCTCACAGTCATAGGCTAACATTCATTTGGTTTAATCTACCTGTATTCCAAATGATGGGGTCAACTTAGTGTAGAAATATGGTTTCTCTTTTTTCTTTACCATAAATGTAATAGTAAAGGAGGCTAAGGCTCATCTTACCTGCTGATAACTACCATTTCTCCCTCAAATAATATTCACTTCTTCATGGCTTGCATTGTTCTCTCTGCTTCATTAATCTATAAAGAATTTTCTATGTAGAACACAAGATGTGTAGTATCTGTATTTAATGTCACATTGTATTAGCACATGTTACCTGTTCTTAGTGGTCAGGGTCAATACACTAAAACTTAATACCCATATCCAATTATAAACATGAGATAGTGAGTATGCTATTCACTAACTCCTAGGGCATGTGCTATTTATCAAGACTAGAACTAGTATTCATATGATATGACCCTAGCTTAGGAAAGAGGGCATGACTTTCTTAAATGTAAATATATCTGTCAGTGCTATATCAGGCGATTGTGTTCTGCAGTTCCTGCATTTAATATGGTGAAGTGTTTTTGTCAATCTCTTCAGTGAAAATCTCAACCGGTAAGGATTGATGAACCAAATTATCATTAAGTTAAATTGTCTGTTTTTTATAGTGTTTCATGAATTCAATAAGATGTGATAAAATAGTAGCATAACCACTGTATCAGATGTGATATTGTGGTTCAGGTTATTTTTGGTTTGTAATTATTAGTGGTATAGGCTGGAAACATACATACATACATACATACATACACCGGTACATGCATGCAAACATATACATACAAACATACATATATAAACACATACATACATACATACATACATACATACATACATACATACATACATACATACATACATACATACATACATACATACATACATACATACATACACACACACACACACACACACACACACACACACACACACACACACACACACACACACACACACACACACACACACACACACACACACACACACACACACACACACACACACACACACACACACACACACATACATACATACATACATACATACATACATACATACATACATACATACATACATACATACGTACATACGTACATACGTACATACGTACATACTTACATACATACATACATGCATACATGCATACATGCATACATACATACATACATACATACATACATACATACATACATACATACATACATATATACATACATACATGCATGCATGCATGCATGCATGCATGTATGCATATATACATACATATTTCTAGAATTTAACCTAAGGTTAGTTAGTTTATTATTCTAGATAGCATTTCTTCGACTGAGATTAATTATAATCTTTTTTATCAGATGGAAGGATTATTGAAACTCCCTACTTGAGCTCCACCACATTTTGATTAAGGTATTATACTAATACCTTGATATAATCCTTGTGGTTTTTAATATTTTATTAAGAAGAAACTGTTCTTGTAACATACTCTTTCAAAGTAATTTATTTTAAATCTATATTTTACCCTCTCTGCCTTATGGAACCTATATGCATTTGATGGATTATAGTTGCCAGAGTTTTACCAGAAAGGCTGGCTAGCCAAAATCAGAGAAATAGATGCTCACACAAATTCACTAATTATCTGCCTTATCCATGCTGATGAAAAACCAATATAAACTTTGAAAGTAGTAGCAACTTGCCTAAGCAATTTTAAACATATTAATACGTTTGCCAATATGTTTATTGTTTCTACAGAATGAGCATGAATCTGGCATTGAAAATGGAGGTCTTTATTGCATGAAAGAATCATTATGAATAGAAATGTAATCATGCTCTACATGTAGGCATATGTTTATAAATATCTTCATCCTACACATAGGACAGGTCTCATGGTTCTACAGAAATATAAGTGAACGCAAAAGAGTAACATAATGGTAGAATGTAATCAGTTCACCAAATGTTTAATTACTAGAAATAAATGTCCATAAGATATGGTCAGGTTAGTCAATTCTTCCAGTAAAACAGTGTGTCACGAATCATCAAACCTACCATCTAACAATTTGAAAATATCAACAATGCCAGTTTCAATTTTGGTTGATTAGAAACAACTTTGACAACATGTAATTAACTTTCTAATATTTTTGTTATATTTTAGCATATAAAATGTATTACTTCACAGCTGGCTCACCAAAAATTGAAACAAAAGATATTCTAGAACTGAGTTGTATGTACACTTATGTTTGGGAATTGTGGAACTTCGTGGAAAGTTCACACATACTCATTCATACACATACTGCCAGCACCACACACCAGCTCGCATATATGAACGTATATATACACACATACTCACACACGTACACAGGCACATAAAGTAAAAATTGTATAATTCAGGCAAACAATATTCACATAAATTATTGAAGACATGATAGCCTTTTTTCCATTTAAATTCTGTGTAGTACAAGCCATCAAACAAAGCACAGCACTGCTATGCTAGACAAAATATTTAAAAATGAATCACTCCTCATGATTTTAAAAATGACCTTTCCTTATTTTGAAAAGAAATTAAGGAGAAGAATTTATGATGGAAGAAAACAATATACTTCATATGAGATGTGCAATTAATCAATTGATATGAGCTGGAATCCTGATGCTACCCAAGCTACACTTCTGCCAATAAGGGACACCAAACTGCTAATAAATTTCTCTCCACACAAAACCAGATAGTCTCTCACATTAGATTTCTTTCTCTAACAGCCCTATCAATATTGCATAGGGAAAATTATTAGGTAACTGTCATTAGCTGAAATGTTATACTTACACACATACTAACCTATGTGTCATACACATGTACCCACACCACATGCAAATATGTACAACACACATGCACACATCACACCCACAATACACACACTTGAACTCATCTACGTATCACACCTAATAAGCATGTGCCCTCCCCCTTCCATGCACAAACCAATTCACACATGCATTAAACACTGAACTCATTACTACTATACATGCACAAACCATTATGATAAATATGCCCCCAACACATACATACCCACACACACAATGATGATCACAGTCACAAGATACAGTCACCTTCAAATGCTAAATGGTAGTACTAGTTCACAAAAAATGGACCAACCTGATAAAGCCAGCAGTGAGAGTGTGGAAACTGTTTTCGTGTTTTTGGAGCTATGCACTTGAGCTCTCTTCCTACCTGTGCACTCTGTAAAACCTGATCAGAAAGTTAAGTTTTCAATTATAAAATTTCATATAAAAATTGCATGTTGTTGTAAAGCCATATCTATTCCACTATAAGGCTACAAGCACTTGTAATTAGGGACTTGTATTGATGGCTTCAAATGTGTAATTTCTTTCTAGTACCTTTTGTTTAGCTATGACTATTGAGATTGTTTTGCAGGCGGGGTGGAGGTTGAGAATGAGGTGAATATATTTGTTGCCAGAGGTGAGGCCCTTTATCACCTTTTTTTTTTTGGTCTTTAGCTTGCAGACTCTTTCGAGGCACACATGGTAATACTAATGCTTGAAGCTAGCACTCTTCGCTAACTTCCTGAAGGAGGTATTGCCAACTAATTTAACACTTATTCCTTCTCAGATTAGGACCACATTTAGGTGCTTTTCCCTTTTCAAAATAATTTGTTAAAATTAGCCTGACAAACCATGGAACTACATTATACATTCAGGGCTAGTCATCAATTTGTTTTTTTTTTTTCGCATTGGCTGACATTGTACCTTTAGTGTTTATTTGAGTTCCATCTCTTCTAGCTTGTCATTGTCTCTGATGAAGGAATTGAGAAAAAAGTGCTTGTGAAACGCCATTTGAAAGTTGAATTAGGAGAGGTAATATGTTAGTGAGTATCAGCTGATTTCAGTTGTTTTCTGAACATTGACCTTCTGTGGGTGGACCTATTATTTTAGCAAGTAATACAGATTACTAAATGAAACAAATTTAATTTAATACTATGTTGGGGATACTGCTAAGTAAGAAAAGTTGGTTGACTTTGTAATGTCAACTGCATTCAAGGGCAGTATGCAATCATAATGGTTGATGCCACATCAAGATCGACATATAAGAATGATCTAAACTGGCAATGCTATCTTGTCCATATGCGAAAGAACATACCAATTTTTTTATGTCGAAAAAAATTGGCATTAAGAGTGTAAAGTTATAGCAAATATTATTGGTTCCAACAGAAGTAATAATGTAAAGGTAAGATTGTTTTGAGTAGCACTTTTTTTTTTATACAGGTTGAGGTGCACATATGTAGGTTCTATCTACTAGTATGCCTTTCCTTGCATTTGTTACCATTTTAATCTCATAATTTCTATTTTATTTCCTTATGATCTGTTGCAGTATTGAGAAAAATGTGAAAAAGTATGTACCACTTTGAGAAAACTTTTTTGTAGCTGGCACTAAAGTTTTTCTACGATCCAAATTAGGAGTTTGTCCATATGCTCCTTCTTCAACCATGTAACTATGTGGTGGCTGAGTAGTTATGCTCTTGGACTTACACCATTGGGTTGTGATTACAAACCCAGCACTGACAGGAAAATTTTCCTGTTTTTCAACATCTTCCCACATCAGTCCACTTAGCTCATGTTGACTACCTCATCGTGGTGAGTCCTGGAAAACTGACACATAGTCAGGCTAAAGTCAACAAATTGAGAAGAAATTCTCATACCAAAGAAGAACTATGTAAAATTCATACGAACCCAAGGCTTATAAATTAATGTGACAATGTACTTCGAGTGGCTGCACAAACTGCTATCCCAGCTCTGTGTTTGATAAAGATTCATAACTTTTTACTTACAGCTTTTGGAACTGCTTATATCTATCTTTTCAAATTGCTCTAGCTCAACCACATTTGCTTAAGGAATTATACTCCTATCTTGACGAAATTTTTCAAGTGTAATATTTTATGAAGAAAAACCTGTTCTTGTTACATAATTTTTCAAAGTAATCTATTATCAATCTACATTTAACCTTCACAATCTCACCAAACCTATATGCATATGAAGGATTGTACTTGCTAGGATTCTACCAGAGAGGTAGGCCAGCAGAAAATCAGAGAAATTGATGCTCACACATAAATTCAGTTATATCTGACATGTCAGTGATGAGGACAAATCAATGTAAACTTAGAAAGTATTAGCAAATTGTCTAACCAGTTTTAAACATATTCATAAGGTTGCTACTTGGATATTTACTGCTCCAACAGAATGAGCATATATCAGACATTCAAAATCGAGGTTATTGTCACACAAAAGAATCATAAATTTTAATGTATTTTTTTCTGCATGGAACCATATAGTTGCATGTATCTTCATCCTACACATAGGACAGGTCTCATGGTTTTACAGAAATATAAGTAAACACAAAAGAATAACTTAATGGTAGAATATAATTAGTTCACAAATTTTTTTTTTAATTATTAAAAGTGAATGTCCTTAAGATATGGTCAGGTTAGAAAATTCTTTCCTGTGAAACAGTGTGTCACGAATCACCAAACCTATCATCTAAAAATTTTTAAATATCAACAAAACCAGTTTCAATTTTGGGTGATTTGAAGCAACATTGACAACATGTAAGTAACGTTGTAATACTGTTATATTTATTGCATAAAAATTGTATTACTTCACAGCTAGCTCACCTAAAATTCAAATAAATAAAACTCTAGTTCAGAATTATCTGTACACTTATGTTCAGGAATTGTGGAAATTCATGGAAAGTTCACACATACTCATTCATACACATACTGCCAACATCACACACAAGCTAACACATATGAACATATGTATGCACATATACTCATGCACACAGGCACGCATGCATAAACGCATGCATAAATGCATGCACATATGCACATATAAATTTATTCACGCATGCATGCATGCAATCTCACACAAACACATATTCACACAGAGAAATACACATATTATTGTAAAAAATTGCTAGTCTTGGTGAATCTAAAAACACAATTGGGCCTTGTGGACCTACAAAAAATTAAATTGTCAACTCAATTAATCAGACTTTGAAGGAGTGGTGAATAGAATTCTTTTCTTTCTTTCATTCTATATTCCATCATGATGATTACATTGAATGGATACATCAGTGAGTGGATTTTTAGCTGGAAATCTCTAGCCTTGTTCAATACATGATGCTGTGGAATACTTTTTTTTTTTGGAATGAAATTTTTTTTTATAAATTACTTGGCCTTTGAGAACTGAATTAAGGAAGAATCTTAGTATGAATTTTTTTTAAGCAGTTTAATATTGCAGGATTAACATATTAAGTTTTATAACATATTTTTTCATTCCTATTTTTAATCATGTGTATAATTATAGCATATGAAGTGTAAAAAGAATTTCCTAACAGACACAAAATAATCAATAATTTCTGATGCAGTTGATTCTAAATTCTTCATCCTCTGTGTAGCTGCACTTCTGTTTCTGCTTTAGTTGTGTGAGAGAATGATTGAAAGATTGTTGAGAGGGTCATTGGGTGCAGAACTTAGAAAAAGCTGATGTGGTTTGGATTTTGTCCTACTTTTAAAAAATAAATTAAAAAAACCCTTTATGTTTTCCTGTATCACTGGTTAATTGTGTATGTATGGCATGTTCATTTGATTGTGTTTGGTTGTCTTAGAGGTTGAGGAGCTACTGTGGGGACACCAATTAAGTTTGGACACAATACGGACAGAATAGGACATGCTTGGAGAATGCGGAAGATCTCCATGTCTCTCCATGACATCACGGCTGCCTGCAACTTTGAGAACAAAAGCATGAAAGCAAGTTTAATGTGCTGTGATGATGCAAGGTAAAATATTAAGCATACATACATAATATGTCATTTCAATTTTCTATATCTTCTCCGATGCATTTCCTATTTATCAAACCCTTCATAAAATTTAACCTGTAAGTGAAGATAGCAGTGATGCCTTAATTGAATCTTCTTGTAGTTTCCTTATGATGGTATGTTTATCATTGCCAAATTATGTGATGATATTTTACCAGGATGAAATTTTGTTGATTAGATCATTAGTGCTTACCATCCATAAATTTTGATGAAATGATGTATGATAGGTTCGTAGTTATAAAAGTGTTATGTCTATTTGTTTATCTATGGGTATGCAAATTTCTTCTAGGATATCATTTTGAAAACTCATGCCCATATATTGTGGGGATAAGGCGAATGTCTCAAGGGTGATTTAACACCAAAAAATGTCCACAAATTTCATTCCTAGTTGGAAAAATATGAATTCAAAATTTGCACACATAAAATGAACTGAAAGTTAGGCAGTACAGCCTGTCATGTTGGGGTACTTTGATATTCACTAAGGGATTACCTACTAAGAAGTCAGATGAGCAATCAAGACACTAACAGTTTTAGGAAGGTAGTATTCTTGTGGAATATTTAGTGGACTTTTATTTCAATTGTTGCCCATCCTTCAATTATTTATTATTCATTTTTTTGATCTACTGTTTTCAGCAATTCAACCGGTCCAAAAAGAGTTGATGACAGGTGGCAAGAATATTTTCATCCCCAAACATCTATATTGTTATGAAACCAAATTTTCAGTTGACTCACCTTTCAAGGCCAAATGCATGCTTTCACAGACACTAGAGACCCTCCCTGCAAGCAGTTCAGCCACTGTGGGGCGCCCACTTTCCATTCTGCAACCCCTACTTCCTAAACACCGTTGAACTTAGCTGCTGACCAGGATGCTGACCCTGATGCTGAACGTGGTGCTAACTTTGATGATACGAGATACTCAATACAATGGCCACACTGAGCATGCGCTGTAATATATTCTTTCTGGGATATTTCTAGCAGAGTAAATCTCAACTAAATCTCAACGTGAATATTGAGTATTGAAGAAAAGCGACCCTTTACCATCTTACCATTAAAAACAATTCTTAGCTCAACGCTAAACCGTTATTAACTTGGCTTCTTCCCCAATAGTTCTTACTTAGTTAAAAAGAAAAGAAAGAAGCAGTGTCAGCCATTGACGTAGTTAATTTTTTAATTTTTTTATTTCTTTTTTTTTTTTATTATTAATCAGTAGTCAGGAGTGAGGCACTCTTCAAATTTAGAAAAGAGGGTATCTTATTAAGAATCAGCCAAGTTATTGTCCTTATATTCTTCTAATTATTTAGACCCTTACAATTTGAAGCTCTAATGCTTAAAATGGTGTACTGGCATGCCATAGTAGCTATATTTAAGTTTAACATTAATTTTAAAAATATGCATATTTTTGGTGCAAATTTTCATTTTTTTGTGACTATATATGTGTGTGTATATATATATGCATATACATATATATATATACACTCACATATTAACACAATTATACATACACATATACATCAAATATATACACACATTGGTAAAAAAAAAAAAAAAAAAAAAAAAAAAAGGTAAGAAGGAAACACTGGTGAAGGAAAGTAAAAATCTATTTTCCATAACATAATTTCTTGAATACAAATGGGGAATGACAATGTAGTACTATTTAATGAAGATATACAGTAACAGTAACATTTAAAAAAAAAAGTATGGCAATTCTAGAACTCTCATTGACCAAACTTACAAAACGCAAAGCATACCAAATTACAAAATATGACCTCCCATTAATTTTTGTTTCAAGCAAGATAAATGTAGGATTGGTGGTTGCTGACTTTATTATTCTATCATAAATTATTGAACAAATTCTTGAAGTCATGAAGTTCTTAACAATGTGAGATTCTTGGAGTACACCAAGATTTTTTATTGTTGATTATTTTGAAGGAAAAATGAGTGCTATTATAAACATCTATTTTTGTGCAATAATGTATATTTGTGATTTTATAAAAGAGCAGTGCTGGGAATGCTGAAGAAAAGAGAGAAACATGGCTATTTTCATCAGGCACTGTAGTGTTCCTTGTTCTTCTTCATTGCTGTGCTAGGGCTCCATAGAATAATTAAAATACAAAACCAGAGTCTGGTCATATAATGACACTGCTCATGAAATTAATATCAAATTTTAATTATACATATGGAGGTCCTGTTTGTCTACAAGGATAGCTACCTCTGGTGGAAAGATGGGGTGTAGCTCATGGATTTGGCATGCTGGAATGTTCTTGGCAGCCGCCTTGAATAAAGTGCGTCTGAGGATATGCTTGCCAACCCTGACATCCCTGGGTAGCAACACTTTGTCATGGTGTCCTCAATATCAAACTCAAAGCCTTTCTTCCCAGTTGGCCTTCCTGGATTTAGTGAACGTGAGGTTGTGTGAGGTAGACTTGACAAGCTCACACTAAAGCTGAGTAGGATAGGAAGGTGGTCCAAACAAATGATTGCTGCAGTGGTTTATGTGGCTGCCATGTAGAGTCCCTCTATAACTAGTGTGATGTCAGGAGAGCTGTCTGTGCACTTGTTGATAGTTCAGAGCATGAAAGATGGACACATTTGGTGCACTTGTTACTGTACAGAATATTTGATGTTGCGTATGTTCTCGAACAATACTGAAAAGGTTCAGTTGATTTTGGTCCATTTTATCGCAGCTGATGTTGGTCCCGGGTTCCTCTTGATCCCAGTCATAGTAGGATTAGAACCAGACTGGTCTAGCCAAAATTCTCTTTGCTGCTGGTGTCCAATTTGAGAGTTATAGCAATCTTCCAATCAGATATTTTTTATCCCATGTGGTGTAATTTACAATGTTTTGGTTTATTCCTTATCTGTGAAAGCAATTAATCTAACTTCGGGTTAAAATGTTCCCATCTCCACCACCACCATTTCAGGTTTTACTTGATATGTGTGGCAAATGCAAAAATTGGAGAGGGAAATAATTTCTATGACAGTGCATTTTAAAGCATTACTGGATTCCTATAGTTCAGAATGATCCACTGCCATCTCCTTTCAGGGAACTCTCTGTATTACAAGATCTTAATTAGGGATCTAGTGGGCTACAAATCAGTGTTTTACCAAAATGTGGAGGGTTGGTAAAAACAGGGCTAAAAACCTCCCATCTCTCTATTTAATTCAGAAATTTGTCAAATCGGAAAAGAATAATCAAAGTACTAATAATCTGGACAAGGTGCGATCAGTGATAGGATAATTATTAGTTAAATAGAGAGGGGAAGAGAGATAGAGACAAAGAAAGTTCAATCAGTTTGCCATACACAATATTAATAAATTATTTACTCAGCAAGTTCAAAGTTATTTACTACTGGATTAGGTGCAAAGCTTTCCAGTGCAATGGTTATAGCCTCTGTGGCAAAGATATACCAACTCTCGATCAAAAGTGATAAAATTGTTCATTTCTTGGCTTATTGCAGGCTTGTTACTGGCAGATGAAGTTTGAGTTGCAGTGGCAGGGTCAGGGCAAGTGGCAGAGGAGTTGCTGGAGGAACCTTCTTTATGTTCAGTGCCCACTGTGTGAGGGACAACTGCCAAGCTTGCAAGAGAGCGCTTCTCCTCCTTGGTCTTAATAAATGCTCGAAACCTGTTGTACAAAATTAAAATTTATACTAAAATAATTAAATGTAAAGAAATATTTTAAAAAAATATACACACATACCCACCCACTTATACAATCACCCACTGTTGGCTACTGCATATCCATCTGAATAAGACAAACTATTACAGGAACACAAGTTGATTTCAATCTATTTAAAGTTGAATTCACTAGACTGTTATCTGTTTTGATTTAATTGAACTGGTTCAATTATTGTTGTTTTTTTCTTAGTTATTCACATATTTGAACTTCATTTATTGTGTTTTTTTTTTGTTTGAGATTGATATTTAGTTGATATAAAATTGAATTGGAGTGGGGATTAGAAAATGTGTTTGAATTCAAAATGGTGATATCAATGTACTTGTTAATCCAATAGTTCCAAACTAAAAAAAAACAAACTAGAAGCTCTTCTAATGATGTAGCCAAAGCACTTTAGCCACGAAACCATAGCAGCAGTCACACAGGCAATAACACAGAGGTCATAAAAATTATTTACAAATGTTTATGTCTTCAAAACTTACCATATATCTTGGTAGCAGAGTCACTCTCATGAACAAAATACGCGACTTCTAAAATTACTGCATGCCAATTTCTTTGTCGATATAGTGACACTATTGACAGAGAGATCAGGCTTGGGAGCTAAATGCAATGGTTGAATTGGTATCACGGGTTAAAACATTGAATATTTTAGTCAGGCAGGCTAGTAGGCAGGCAAACAGGCAGGCAAGCAGGCAGGCAGAAAGGCAGGCAAGCAGGCAGGCAGAAAGGCAGGCAAGCAGGAGAGTGGCATAAATCGTAATACTGGAGGGCAAAAATTGAGCAAAACAATCAAGAATGTCGGGAATACAATTTATAAAATCATGACAAGATGACATTGAGAGTATAACATGCAATGGATGAGTGGTTCCAGAAAGTTATTTCTAAACTCCCATTCTTCCTTATTTATTCTAGTAGTGTCAAAACAATTCAAGCCTACCTAAGTATTAAATCTTGGTTGATCCATTTTGTTCACACACACGCTGGCTTGCACTCGCTTACCCACGCAATCACAAACTCTCTATCTTTTAATCTGTCAAATTATATAACAAGCATATTTTGAGGGTGATTTCCCATTAGAATTAGTGAAATATTTATCCAATAACTAATCCAACCACAGGTTTTACAATAAATAGAAATACACATACACACTCATAAAGGTTGAGGTGTAACCTGGTGGGACCCAGCCCGAATTAATCCCAGTTTCAAGATATGCATGCATGCCATTTTTCATATTTAACTGAAGGGGTTAAACCATATTTGTGCAAATCCAAATGAAATAATTACACTACTGCATAATTTTGGTTATGTTTTTGTTGCTGTCTTATATTTTACAGAAGTATCTCATATCTGATCCTTAAATTCTATCTGTAACCTTCTAATTCACAGTAACTTACTATATTTCATTTAGATATATCTATTGTTATGTAGTATTGCCTGTCACATAATATGATTAACATGTTATGCAGAAAAAGGATGAATGCAAATATACATACAGTTATCTGAATTTATCAATTTATTTTATGTTGTCATCAGATGGTGAAGAAAAATTTACCTATCCATACACCACTATACTCCCAGACAATCAACCTCAATCATTGCTAGTAATTGTGTATTAAGAAAGTGGAAAAAGGAGAGAATACTATAGTTTAATTAAATATTTGCTATTGCATAACTTTAAACTATGATGAGTGTAGTGACACAACAGGGTGGGGGAAATATTTACCACAGTTTCTTCAAACTATTCCATTTTTTTTTGTTAATTGGTGTCAAAAAATAAACTCAAATCCTCATGAGTCTAGTATCTAAGTTGATCTTGTAAAATAACCACTTATGCTGGAAGCCATTACAGACCATCATAACTTTTCTTCCTCTGCAGCCTTTACTGTTCTGGTTATAAGTTTCATACTTCTCTCACATGCTTCTTTCGAAGACTACTTCTTCACACGAAGATTTCTTCTTCACAGGCAGTCTCATCCTCAGTTGCGCAGGCAGAGAGGGCTTTGCTTTTCTGTATTACTATTAATTGATCTGTGTATGGCTTTTCTATTACTATATTACAAAAGTTGTGTACTATTGCTTTAAAACAGGGTCATAAATTTAAAAAGCTTTATCTGTTTAAAAAAGTTTGTAAAATATTTTATTGAAAGATCGTAACTTTGCTTACATAGACAATATAAGTGTTTGAAGTCAAAACGGTGATACCAATGTAATTCTTCCTCCAATGGAAGAGGACGGAGCTGGTAGCAGAATAAAGCTGTAGAGATGATCCTAAGTGCAATGGTTAAAGATTTTTTTTCTTTAATGCAGGCACATATTAATAATATATAGAATTGTGTGAAATAAATAGTTAATGTAGAACCAGCGATTTTGTTTCAAACCAAATGACACAAAATTCATGGAATGTCAACCTGTAGCAGAGTTGAAAATATATTTTGAAAGGGGAATTGGAATGGAAGAAGAGTGATTTTAGTCACAGAGTTAAATTTGTTTTCTAGCAAGGACTTGCACATTCAATATGATATGCTACCATTTCCTATTTGGTGTTGCATACTGAATGATTAAACAGATCTTATATGAATGACACACTGTTGCCACTATCACTTTTATGGGAATGTGGTCATGGGATGTGACAGATTTGTTGAGCATTACTGCATTATTACTGGCAAAATATAAGCATTACAAAGACGATTACAACTGATCAATATTCTCAAAGAAATTGAGTAAAATAATACTTGCTACAGATTCTCACATTCTGATATGAAGAAGCAGAAGCTTATATAAAAACGACATCTTACCTGCAGTACTGTGACATTCCAAGCACCAGACACTTCTCTTCAATGCAGGCAACACTAATATCATCGTTATGCTTAGATGCTAGCAGCTCATCCTGCAAAAGTGTGAATCGATCATTAAAAAAATGATAATGCAATATTCCTGGTAGCACAATTGTTATAGAATATATATATATATAAAGATGTCACAATTATATATATATAATTGTCACCACAGATGTAACAAATTTATAAAATGGGTTAAGTGTAAGCAATTACCTGTAAAAAATTGTTGTTCAGTTTTGCGGTGGAATTCACATCTGCTGGTCGGTAGTACCAGAACACAGTCATCATAAGTTTCTCTACAAACAAATTATAAAACACAAAATTCTTATTAATAGACTGATGGAGCATTGAAGAGGAACATCATGAAAATTTTAACTATCCTAAGACCAAAGCTGTTGGAAGAAACAATAAAACCCAACAAATATCTCCTCTTCACTAATACAATGAAATATCAAGACAAACCATTCAAAACTTTAATTTGAAGTACAAGTTTACAAGCTAATAGAGCTAAATTGTTTCTCCCACTGGGGATTGAGACCTTCAATTAATTAGCAGCTCCAACTTATCAACTGGCAACATCGCTTTTATGTAAACCAGTAATCATAAACTGAATTTTAAGGTGTTGATTATTAAAACTATTTTTTTTGGTTGAACAAACAGTTGAATAAGATCAGACCATGCCACTACACAGGATCATTAATATTGATACGTAAAGTGGGAAGTTGACAAATGTGATGCTAATCATCCCTCCATCTAACAAAGTGAAAAAATATATGTATATACATATATACATATCAAGCTTCGTGATAATGGTTTCTAAAAATCATAAAGTAATAAATTCTAGTTCCCTTGCCCCATCTACTATAATACAATATATGTCTTGTACTTGGACTTTGCCTCCATAAACTAGCGATCTTCCCCACATAAGGTTTCCCTCCATCTTCGTCCCCATCAGCTCGGACAGTGATGCAGTCACGCACACTTATCACCTGCATAGCAACATTTTTAATAATGAAATAGAGTTATCTTGGTACAAATATGGCCACCCCTTCCCATAAACTAAGAAATAATAACAAGATGAAAGGTTAAATTTTTCTAATACAATCCACCACCACACCACCCCCCCCCCCTTTGATCTTTGGATGTGTGGTTCACCCATTGAATACATAATGACCAACTGATCAGATGAGATGCCAAAAGTTCTGATCCATTCACCTTCTCCTCTAATAATGCAATAAATTTGAAAAACAAAATTAAGACAGAGTTATGACAATTTAATTAAACTAAGAGATAGTGATTATTGCAGGAAAGTTTTCCCATCAGTATCATATTAATATGATTAGACTTGTGCAAGAACTATCTCAAACTACCCATTGATGTGATAGTGTGTAATACTTCAACTTTGAACTGATTTACACGATTGAGAGCATAAATGCCAGTCACTATGGTGACTTAAAATGTTTAATTTCAAAAAAATATCTTGTGATTTTATATTAATACAATCAATTACAAATTCAATTCAATGTGAACTCCGAAATATAAATGTTTTTGTTTTCATTCAAAAGTTAAATCTGCTTTCATTTCAATCCTTACCCTTTTCCCTCCGTTCTTTTGAATTCCAGTTAAGTACATCCTGACAACATGTTGGCCATCCTATGAAAAAAAAAACAAATTATGAACACACATGTGCACAAATTAACTTGAATATTCAGATATACTTTAGGGGTCACTAACAAAGCAATAGTTGAGATGAATATGACATAATATATAAGAAATTATTAAAGACAATATGATTTTCAAAAAATATAGCTGGTAAGCACTTCACTAAAAGCAAACATATAATAAAAATTTTGTTGTTGATAAAATTAAAAACAAAATTATCAAAAATATAACTAATGACCATGACTTTGTTTGTATGTGTGTATATATATGTGCATATATACATACATATATATGCACATAAGTATATACACATGTATATACACATATGTATATACACATATGTATATATCAATATACACACATATATGAATCTAAAATAGTATAAAATTAATTAAATACATAATGAATTAACGAACTGAATAAAGAGAATATTTTAAAAGAACTTTTGCAAAATTTAAGCTTTCAGTGTAATTAAATTTTATTTATTTTAGGTTAAATTTTCAAGAAAATCGGCACTATGCAATTTCTCAGTTAATTTGAAGATTAAATATTAAATAACAATTTTCAGCAACACACATTAATTATGTTCCATTTAATAAGGAAATTAATAGTTTATGTTGTAAAATTTTCTATGTTTCATTTAGTGATAGCTAGCTATAAATTAGAATTAGAGTATGCATAAAACTCTAGAAAGGTCATTTGTGGGTTTTCTCTGGATCATTTTATTGGAAAAAAAATATTACTCTCAACCACGTGAATCTTTGGAGTAAACTACATCATACACACATACAAATACCCACACTAGGCTGTAGAAATCTTCTATTCCAATACAATTTGAAACTGTATGATATCAATGGAAAATACAAGAAGAAGGGTGGTGTTGGGGTCAGAAAACCACCCCCACCCTACCTGCCTTTACACTGGCATTGTTGCAGGCAATAAATGATTGTTACGGCATGCCTACATTTGTTGTGCATGTACTCTATTTTTTCACCATAGTGACGTGTACTCTCTTACCTTATTTCTAGGCACTCCTTAACTACGTTCACTTTTCTAGACTTTTATTGTGATACCTAGATATATATATTCCTGGATGTTTTAATCCACTTTATTTATTATATTTTTTTTAATTTATTCAATTTTTCTTTAATTAAAAAAAATTATATATTAAATTTTCTCTCAAATGCAGAGAACCTCAGTTCAATTTTATTTCAATTAAAACAGCAAGATCAAATACCATGAAGGCAGAGGGCAACCTGCACATTTCATGGTTCTGGCTTGCCTGTCTAATGGATCATGAACAGCAGGTAAATGAGAAAAACATGTGTTCATTCTAAAAGAATAAGAACATATGGCATGGGAATGCTGTTTATTTCTGGCACACAAAATTTCAGCTATATTAAATTAGTCCCCAAACTAAATCTTTGGGTTGCTTGTACTATACTTTTCTACATTTTAGTAATCATGACATGGGACGGTGTTAGTACTGATCCGTGTAATACTAAGGCGAGTATCCCACTATCATAACACATGCTCATACTTGGAAATATGCTCTGCTACCATCTAATTTGGCTACATCCTTATACATTGTGCTAATGAGGGCCTAGAATAACTTTAGGATCAGTTGTTTTGACTAATGAGGTCATGTGTATAATTATTGTTATGCTTACAATACAAGAGGATTATAATTAGTTTTACGTTCTCCTAATTTCCCAAGTAATTAATTTTACTATTTCTACAAGATTCCTGTGGGCATATAAAGGACTATAGTGATGCCTGTTATCTATGTGCTCTGGATCTTTCCTTTTTACCTCTGAACTTGTTGTTCTTCTTAAGAAATTTCCTCAGGAACAGTAGTGCTGAGGTCTCAGAAGTATATATTTCAAGTCATTATCAAGTCTAAGCATTAAAGCAATTTCCATTGTTGTTAAAACAAATCCAGCTATTTAGAGTCAACATGAATGCCTTCAAGTGAACTACTTGGGTAAATTGTTATCAATAATTCCAATCTCATTTAAAATGGGTGCCCCATATTCTGTTTTCCTTTGTCTCCATTTCAAAAAGGTTTTCTCAGAAAGTGTGTACCAGTTCAAGTAGTATATACACACATGACATAACAAGGCACACAATTGCAATTACATTATAACCCAAAAAATAATTGTATTTCTAATGCCTAAGCCATAGTTTCAAGTCTCTAAGGGAAAATTAACCTCATTGTGTGCCAGTTGTACAAACATAATACTTGAATATGTTTTCATATTTAATTGAATACAGACTTTCATATTTCACCTGTGAAACTTAATCACCTTCAATTTACAAATTATTTTATATCCATTTTTTCATCACATGAAGAAAATCTTTGACACCTTCACTCCAGTATGCCACAAAATTTATAATTAACTCATTAATATATTATTATTTAGCCATACAAGGGACAAAAGTGATGGCCTCCAGCTACATAACGAGATTGAAATAACATTCAATAGCTTTTTATGCAATAAACTGTCATTTATCAGTCCATCATATCAGGCTATTTATTAAAAAAGTGAATAGAAGCGACACAAATAAACAACCACGCTTATGAAATGTGATGGGGAAAGTTGCAAGGACTATCTATTTTTTAATCTTAGTAGTTTATATTGGACAAAGTATATTCGTATTTGAATTACATTCTTAGTTTCTTATGGTTATTGCCATCATTTGATAACCCTTTACTAAATATACATAGAACAGTCAAGCCAGATGTTGATGAATTGTCTAAAATCCCAGGGAAAGATTCCACACACAATATCATACATGAAAATACCACATAGAGTAAATTTGAGCTTAACCTACTATATACTAAGGCAAAACACAAAAGATCTACACTGTTATTGAAACATATTTGTCATCCTGTAATATGAACAAAGGCAGGGCTGTTTAGTGTCATGTGAAGCAAGGTTACATTTTATCACTAGGCTGTTGACTCACCTTCTCATGCTCAATGGTTTTAATTGGGTCACCTGTAGGCGTCCATCAATTGTTACACTGCAAAGATTATATTGAATTATTATTGCATAACTAAATAAATAGGCATAAAACATTACTTTAGGGATGTGATTTAACATTGTAGTACATTCACAGAAATAATGGGACACTTTATGGTGGGTAGTTAAACCGGTCAATAGTACTTAGTCAATGGCAGCATTGTGAAATTAATTAATTTATACAACAGTAAAATATTATAGAGTTGGAAATAAACTTTGATGCAGGTCCATTAATTCATTTCAAAATTGGTTACATCCACAGAAAGTGCAGCGAAAATAAAGTATGCCTGCTGCAACACAAAGGAGGCATATAGTCTGGTTACATTAATAGCAATAGGAATTGTTTCATTACTTTTTCTACAACTGGCACTATCATGTAGTAAATCAAAAATTAAATGTTGTAAATTCATTGAAATTGGTCAGATGCTTAACAAATTTTTTTTTAATGAAAGCGGATCTTTAGATATTGCAATTAGATTGAAAGGGAAGGAGAGATTTATTTGATATGAAATCTAATAAATTAAACCATGGGTTAACATTTGATCAGTGAGATTATCAGATACTTATACAGAAGTAAAAATGAAAAAGAAGAAGAAATTTATTTCATATTGATTATTTTAAAATCAAACCTAGTTCTTCTTGCTAAAAAAATAACCTTTGCTGCCAACAAAGAACAAAGCCTTGAATATCCTTAGTAAAAAGTTTCAATAGTAGAATATGTTTTGATATTGGGTGTATGTATAGCCTTCCCCCCAATCTTTGCCATCTTTCACGAAAATAATCTTATGAATATTCAGAAAATAGAATATTTAATGAATAATTTACAGTATTTTTATTGTAAAAAAGAGTTTAGGATAACTAAAATTAAGTAATGATAACCTAATCCACAATTTGTCCGTCTGTGTGTTTGTGTACACTATCACTTCTTCCAAACCACTCTAGGGATCTTCAAGAAACTTTTAGGGATTGATTAGATCACCATACTGCATTTTCCAGCTAATGTTTTATTCTGATTGAGTGGAAAGTGTTGAGTCTTTCAGTCACACAAATAGAAAGTTATTTTTACCACCAAATCCAATAAAGATAAAATTTGCCCTGTGGTTTCAATTTATATATATATAGAAGTATCACAATATCTAATTAATGATAATTAAAATTGACGTAAATTCTATTTCCCAGAGATTGACATATCTTGAACTTTGATATCAAGTAACCTATATTATTTTGTACAAACTATCACAAATACATCATCATAATTATAATGCAATAACCCATGATCAAAGAAAAATATATCAGTTTCTTAGGCATCAATGATTCCATATGTTAAGTTAGCAGTTATAAAAGTGTTTGCCGGAGTTACCACTTGCACCTCTACAACGCAAACAAGGATAGTGTGGATAGAGACAAACTAAATTATTTTTCATAAAATAAAAAAAAAATCCCGAAAAAAAAAAAAAAAAAAAAAAAAAAAATCATGTATTTGCCTCAGTGAACTTTCAACTAATTTTGCTGCCCTTATATAGCCTAGGTTTCATTGTATGGGTATGTGTGTGGGTATTTGTGTGTGCCAGCATGTGTGAGTATATGTGTGTATGTATGAGTATGTGTGTGCATGTGTGTGTATGTTTGCGTGCATGCATTCGTGTGTGTGTGCAAGGGAAAGCGTTCATGTCTTAGTGAGTAAGCATGTATTTTTGGAGTAAGTGTGTATTTATGTGTGTTAAAAATTATGTTTAAATCTGAGTGGGTAAGGGTGTGTGAGTGTATCATGTATAAGTGTGCATGTTTTTGTGTGTGTGAGTTTATGTATATATGTGCGTGTATTAGCTCACATGAAAAAGTGTATGTGTATCTGAGTGTGTTCACTACTGTGTGTGTGTGTCAGGTGCAAGTGCGTGTTAGGTGCAAGTGTGTGTCGGGAGCAAGTGTGTGTGTGTGTGTATGCTTGTGCACACGAGAGTGTGTGCATCTGAAAATGTGTGCAAGAATGTGCATGTGTGTGTCGGGTTTATGTATGTGTGTAAGAATGAGTGTATGTGTGTGTATGTGTGTGTTTGTGTGTTTTATCTCACATGAGAGTGTATGTGTGACTGAATGTGTTCACTACAAAATGTATTTGTTTGTGTCATGTGCAAGAGTGTGTTGGGAGCATGTGTGTGTCCTTCCTTACACTAGTGCACACACAAGAATGTGTGTCTGAATATGTGCATTTGAATGTGCATGTATGTGTCAGGTGCATATATATGCATGTGTATGTGTCTGTATATATATGTATGTGTGTGTGTGTTTTTGTGTATGTTTGCAAGATATAGTGTATATATTTAAATGAGTGAGTGTGCAAGATTGTTAAGTGTGAGTATGTATGTGTGCATGTGTGTGCATGTGTGTTTTTATATGTGTGTCTGGTATGACATCACATGAAGGTTTACAGTGTCGAATTGGTAGATACTGAGAGTTAAGGCTGTGGCTTCAATAAAAGGTTTATTTATTTATTTTTAAATAGAAAAAAAATACATTTTTGAGATACATTAGATATAAATGTGGTATAAAAGCGTATGATTACTAGTAATACATTGTGGGTAGATTTGATGGCATTTTTATTAAATATTTTGTGGGTATGTATTTTAAAAATTGTTTATTGTTTTTTATTGCTCATATTTAGAGTATAATAGCGCATGGGCTGCTAATGTCTGTTATTCAAAACAAAATCGTAGTCCTCAGTCCATTAAATTGAAGCTGAAAAAAATTCTAGTGCTAGAATCATTGTGGAGTAATATGTGATTTGAATGCCACATACTGTGGAAAGGATTTCCTCTCAATGCTCAAGGTGACTAAATACACCATTTCAGATACCAACTGTAAACAAAAAGACATCTTGAAACTCAGTATATTATTTGATCCGTGCCTTCAGAGAGCTGTATAGAAACTGGACACACTGAAGCATTTGTTTTGGCTGTGAGTAATGCTCTGCACCTTGATCATTCATTAATGGCTATAATCTGAGGGGGGGAGCGGAAGAGGGGGGGGGGGGTGGGGGAGAAGGTATACCAAAGTAAAAAATAACAACTCAATCCTACAATTTTACCTGTGAAGGTAACTGAACAAAATCTAGTCTGAAGGAACATAAGGAATCTCCAAAGGCGAGCACATTATTTAATGATCTTCGAGGTTACATGGTTTTTGAACAATATCATTTCAAAAGCATCTTTTACTGGCCATAGATCCAGACTGTCATTGATCACATCTCTATCTGATAGTTCCCCAGTCTTTGACCCTGTCACATTACTAGTTCAGAATACAATCTCTCTAGCTACGGCAATTATCGTCTTGATGATACCTGAAGAGCTGCACTCAGATGTGGTCAGGATTGATCCAATAAGCCTGTTTCTCAGGATATTTGAAAAAAGAACAATGAAAGAAAAAATAATAAAAAGCACAGAAAAATATATTCCAGGTATAAACAAATGTGTTCGTCTTAGGTGACCCATACCTTAACCACTCGGCCACGGCTTTTTGTGTTGTTAGATTTTCTTTGAACCAGTGTGCCTGTTTTAACTTCATTGTAATCAACTAGTCAATCAATGTTGAATAATGATTTAAGAAACTAAAGCATTGCTTATTGCTAATCTGGGCATGGCCAGCCTCACTTAAATTTGGGGTGGAGTCTGGGGAATTAGTAAATAAATACTGTAACAACGTTTACAATTACAGAAAAGGTGCATGGGTTTACTGTTGCTATCATCTCTGTTTCGTCTCCACAAGTTTCCATTCCTGCGAAACTGCTTCCATATTGCTTTCATATAGCCAGTTAGCTGTTTATGTTACCTTGCTTCAAAGATTTGGCAGCAGTATGGCTAGGGCATGCTCATTTCCCCAAACTCTCTACCAGAATTGAGAGAGGCTGGCCATGCCCAGATTAGCTGGCAACAGATTGGTTAAAACTTGGTTACTGGCATTCATACTTTTCCACCATCACTGATCTTTGTTAGCCAAACAAACTCATACACACACCAACAGGAGGGGAAAAACTTACATATTCACATGAGACCAAATGCCAATTTTTAACCTGAGTGTTCCAGTGGAACTCAAGTAAAAGCTTTTCAAATGACAGTGTGTTATTACCATCCCATTGATGTGTCTGTGGGTTTGGTTTAACTGTCTAATTAAATCTTAATCGTATTGACCAATCAGGCGATCTCAATTAATATTCCTGTGTTGTGGTTTGGGTATGCCGAAATCACACATGCAGGCATGCATGCACACATGCAAGTACTCATGCAAGCACACATGCATGCATGCATGCACACAGAGATGCACACACATGCACGCAGGCAGGAAGTCAGGCAGGCAGTCAGGCAGGCAGGTCTGCATGCTATCATGAACATATGCATGCAGAGAGGCAGGCTGGCGGGCAGGCTCGCATGCTATCATGCATGCACGCACGCACATGCACACATGCATGCATGCATGCACACATGCGGGCAGGCAGGTAGGCACACAAGCAATAATGCATGCATGCATGAATGCACAAACACAGGCAGGCATGCAAGCAAGCCGACTGGCTGGCAGGCAGGCAGGCAGTCAGTAATGCATGCACGCACTCATGCACATGC
This sequence comes from Lycopodina hypogea, assembly GCA_963969325.1. Taxonomy (NCBI): domain Eukaryota; kingdom Metazoa; phylum Porifera; class Demospongiae; order Poecilosclerida; family Cladorhizidae; genus Lycopodina; species Lycopodina hypogea. The sequence goes on along the minus strand of OZ017779.1, from coordinate 20,756,213 downwards.
ACAAGCACACACGAATGCACACATAAACACACACACAAGTTGATATAGTTCCTTTTAAGCCTGAAGCAATTCATTAAATGTTGATCAATTAATGTGATTAGCAAAATATTAAAAAATATTTTAATGCTGAGTGTCGATTGACATAGAGAAGAGGTAGTTTGAAAATTAAGCTGTATACTTCTTCAAACATATTCAAATCAAGTACCTAGTTATTGCAGTTGCTATTGGCACATACCTGACACATTCTCTGTTCAGTGTGGATGAGAGGATGGAAGTAATATCATAGAATGCAAAAGTGATGGACCTGGGAAGTCCACGAAATATTTATAGTTGATAAACACCCACCCAGCTCAAGTCATTTGATAGCCATTTATCACCACCTGAGATAACCCTGTTACTCCTTATTTCAATACATATTTGTTAGAAGAAAGTTGAACTGCAAGTTACTGACTAGTTATCATCCTATATAAAACTGAGTTTGAATGTTCATCCATCAGTAATGCTAAATTTGTTTTGATATTAAAAGGGTAGTCAGTTCCTGTGGTAAAAGATAGATAAAATTTGATATAGGGATTAAGCCTATCGGTTTGTTTGTACTAAAGCTGTCTTTTTGAGGGATGATATTTGAAGAAACATAATTGTGTGGGAGTCCCTTTACCAATTATTCAAGTAGAAAAAGATTATTTGACTTTAAATTAAAGCACTTGCTGACATATTATTGACTAGCTCTTAAGAATAGTCTAAGACCTCAAATTAAAGCATACCTTGAACGCCATGTCTTCAAACTGCCAAAACCACGCACAAATCAAATAAAGAGTGAGACCAGGTCCTTTCACTTCCTGCTGTCCGTTTAAAGGGTAAAGGGTCAGGGTCCGTTTAAAGGGTAAAGGGTCTGGCAACCTCTTTACATTCGCTAACACTTATTTAACATTTTTGTGGCTTTATTGTAGATTTACACTATTAGGAGTTAGATACTAACAATTCTCCTCCCTCTTCTGCCCTTTTGTGCTATAACAATGCAGAGGAATTGGGCAGAATAAAGTTATGCTAAACAACGAAAATAACCTGTATCTCTTTTAGGTTGAGCTGGTTCAGCACTTAGTCTGAGTGGATGCAAGAAATCCTTAAGTACTTTGTGTTCAAGTGGAGAGAGGTACAAACCATATTGTATTTGAAAAAAAAATTAGTGCAAATTTAACCATTTTTTCAGTGAGGAATAAACTGGCAACACACACTGAACCTTCAAATTTTTTTTTGTTCTGGAGGACATAATCCCCTTTTGATGGTCTTAACATTAATATTGTGGTCCAGTATCTTCAAGGGTTTGCCAGTGTATTAGCCACATAGGTAGGTACATACATACATACAATATGGTGAGTTTAGGGAAGTGAGGTCATACAACTTTTAAACATTGTTGAATGCCAAATCATCTACTTCCTCACTTCTGCAAAGATATTGAACTGAAATTTTTAAAAAATTGCTTGCAATTTTAATTACTTCTATTTATTTGAAAATAACATCATGTATATGAAAATAGGAAGAAGGAATGCAGGTGGATTTTTTCAACCACAGTTTTAGGATAGCAGCTGGGATTGTCTGCTCCTAAATATATTGGTCCTTGTCTCTTCAACCCCACTCTCCCCCCCCCCCCCAAACACACATACACAAACACACACACACTCACACTAACACAAGGGAGACCATCAACAGGGAACACACACTTATGAAGATATTTCCCACCACAATTGCTAGTTATTTATGGTTGTCATTCATTCAAAATCTCCAGCATTTAGGCTGACAGACAAATAGTTCATATAAATGATACCATAGGCTTCACATGGCAAAACAAGGCTAACCTTAGAATTTTTTTTCTTCTTCCTCATGGATTTCAACTCCAGAACCTGATGATTACAGCTCAGATATGTTTCTTGAAGAGGGACACAGCTTTGGAATTAACCTAAAGGGCAGTGAAAAGTCTATGTCAATTTCATAGAAGAGACATTTATTGGGAAACATGCAATATCCATTGTTCAATAATCCATAACAATTGAAAGAGATTTCATCATCACAATTTTAGTCCTCCTCCTCCATCTCATGAGCTGAATCATGAACCAAATCATGAACTGAATCATGAACCATATCATAGAGCATCAAGATGTTGGCAGCTATCATTTCTAGCTCACTGTTGCTGCAATAGGAAGTGGATGATGATTCTATGACTGTTATGGATGAAGCCAACAAACTGGAATCAGGGATCTCAGATCTGATACTGCATCACCAAAGTTGGAACACGATTGTACTTCTTCTTCTTAACATTGAGTTGGTGGCACTAGAAGCAATTGTTTAATTTCTCTTGACCCATTCATAGCTAACTCCTAACAGCCTTGCTGCTGGATTTCTTTCAGTAGCATTCAGACTTGCCATTGTCCTGCATAGTGTATAATGGAAAAGGAAAAATTATTGAAGGAAAAAAAATAGAAGGAAAAAAGTAGCAGGAAAAAAAGAGAAAATGTGGACCAAAAAAAAAAATAGATGGAACGCAGAAAAGAAGAAAGATTATATAAAACAGGAGAAAAAAGAATGAAAGAATCTACCCAAAAAATTCTCAATTATGATGAAATGTTTTGAAGATTCTAGCAATGCAGGTAGAAGAAATGTCATTGAAATAACAACATTGCCATGAAAAGAGTATTTAAACTCCATAAACTTAAAAAGGTTTGTTAGTTTAAAATTGGTAGAAAGAAAAAATATATATTTAAGGAAGAGAAAGGAAGACTAGAAATCTCTAGACAAAAACATGCCCAATAAAGATTTAAATTTTTTTTTTTTTTTAAAGAGAAAAAAGAAAGAAAGAAAAAAAAAAAGCATGAGAGATTCTCAAAAAATAAATTTTTTTCTTTGCATAGACCGATTCTTAATGTGAAATATAATTGTAGAAAGTTAAATTAATTATTAAGAGCAGGCATAAATTTGTTAGGAGTTGAGAAATTTCAAATGTAGCATTTCACCCTTTGAGGTTAAGTAAGAAGATGGAGCAGCCGGGGCTAGATTGATGAAGGAATGCAATGATCTTTATCAATTTTAAATTGCTCAGTTCAGTTGCTCCTTTTATATTTCATATAATTTTTTTTTTAATCATCTTTCACTAGTGCTCTGCTAATAGTAAACTGCTAACTCATGTTAAAAGTTTACCATTAGTTTTGTGCATATTTGAATTATTCTTAAATATTTGTGAAGTTAGGAGGGTTGGGATGGCCATATCTAATCCATTCAAATCATGCACAAATTCAACAATCGTTTTGCAAGTCCAACCAAATATGCATTTAGAATCAAAAGTTGCTCAAATATGGAGACAATTTTGGGATCAAATTTGGGGGTGACTTCGATTGGGAACTACCTCATATTGCTCAAATCTGCAAACAATTTTGGGGTTGAATTCTCTTTTATCTACAAATTGATTTCAATTAAAATTACTTACTGAAGTTAAGCACTATTAGGCCTGCTTGGTATTTGGATCTGCAGACAATTTTGGGGAAAACTCTCTATTTTGTTCAAACAAGCACTGTTTGGCTTGCTCAGTACTTGAATGAGCAACAACCTGGAATCAGCACATCTTGTAGGTGGTTTCCCTTTATTTCCTTATGTTTTCCCTCACCCTCTGCTCTCTTCTTACTTTTCTAAAAAGGATTTGATTTAATGCACTAAATTTGATATTTTTCAACTTCTCACAAATTTAAGAAACTCTTCATTATTCTTGTATTCATACTATGCTCCATAAATTAATTGTCATTCAACCCCTAACCTTAATTAGATTGTTAAATGAAGGTTAAATTCATATATTTTCAATAATTGATACAAAATTTAGCTAATTAGGAAAGGAATATTCAGTAACCATTTAAAGTGTTTTAAGTAGACAAATTGCCACAAAGACACTTACAGCTTCACTTTTATAAACCATATTCATTATTATAACTTAGTGGTGGAAACTGTAAAACATTTTTATATAATCTTAGCACTTAAAATGGCTTATCATACCCACCATAATTCAACAATTGATTATACAAATTGCATCATATTTGAAAGGTAGCTTCTACAAATGTTATTTATTTAAATAAGCAACAAAACACAGTACTAATTTCATATCACATTACGAAATGACATTATGATTTATTGCTTTTTATTCCTGCCGAACTTCATATAAGTTTCAATATGCACAGCATACTCCAACTATATGACGAACTTTTTAGAGTCCATTCCAAATTCAGCAGAGTGTATAAAATTTCATCTGCTCAGTTAGTTTACATAGCCAAATAGTGTTGGACTTCACAAAACAATTATAATACCAACTACATCTAAATGCAGCCACCATAAAATCTGATGGTTTGGGATAACTTCAAATGTGTTTTGTTTTCTTGATGTAACATGTAGGAATTATTGACACTAATCTCATTAATTAAACAAATATGATACAATTAATGAACACCACCGAGAAATTCAATTTAATTATTTGCACTGAAAACAACTTCATGTGGGTGTGGTTAATATAAAAAAAAATTAACTCTAACAGGAGGGTAATAACACTGGGTGTGGCTTCTTGGAAAGGTAGTCTCCAACTAGGGATCAAAATCATGCCCATTCACAAAACCACACAGAATACACCACATCATATATGAAACTTCAAAAGGATATGCAGTGAGGTGTCCCAATCAATCCCTGAAAGTTTCATGAAGATGTATGTAAAGGTTTGGAAAGTGTTATGTTGAGAAAATTAGATAGGTAACCAAAATGTTAATTATATTAAGATATTTGCAACTCCTGTCCCAGGTTTATTCACCATTCCATCTATCACTACTACTGCAGCTTTAGTGACATGGGAATCCTAGCCATCCTTTCACTCTTATTTTGGCAGCTAATTCATGACTCTGACCATCAATAGGTGAGCTTACAATTTACCACACCATTGCACCAAGAGACCAGTCCCATATAGCTATCCCATAAACGCATGCTTGTTTATCAAAAACAAATTATATAGACTGAATTTTTAAAGCATCTATACTAGCAAAAATAATGTTTAAAATACACAGGAGTAAACCTGGAAACTATTATGTGTTCTCAATTGATAGCTAGTTACTGGGGATTAAAAAGCTCATGGGTTTTGGACCTCTGGAATGATAAAGAAGGTGGCTTCCTTCATCTCATTCTCCCCACTACTTTCAGTAAAATAAATAGGAAATATTCACTACAACAAATCAATTTGTCTCTTGTGGTAGCTTGCCCTCCAAAATGGCAATAGTGTTAGTATTTCCTATCCATGGAGTCACAAGCAAGCTCACCATTTATACTCGTATTGCTACAAGTGATAAGAAGTTCAATTGGAGACACTTACTAAGCTTGAATTAATTTTAAAACAGAGTAGAGTGAAACTGGTGATAGACTGTTCAAATACACTATGAAAGCCATTGGTATCAACTGTTAGTGCCTCCCACTACACAGGATTATCTGTAATTTGACAACAAAAATTTAATAGAAATATGGAATACAGTGAACCTCTATCCATTTACATTTGTTGCCCTACAAGTGTTTACAAGTGCTATTGCTAATGCTCAGGCAAAGGTCTACATGAAGCTTTGTAGAGGCAACTTAAAACATCAATCTAGACTTCCTAGTTTCATTGAAAAACAGAACTCACAAGTAGGCATGCAACAAATATTAACCATCAGCACTTTTGAAAGGCCAATACCTTATGGAGGCATGGTGCACCCTCAATCTCTGGGTATTTATTGTATCTACAGCAACAATAGTTGTGCCTTCCCATAAATAATAGATATTCCAGTAAATGTACATATATACAAATCACCCACCCTCTCTCCCACCCACACACAGACATGCACCACACACACACACACACACACACACTAATATATATATATACATACCTACCCACATACAGTTTAAAATATGTATAGAGAAGCACGAGTAGTTCTAACATGATATAATTGTTGATTATGACGAGTAAGGTGATAGTTAAGTTTTGAACAGTTCTGACATAAAAAGAAATCATTTATGTGGATGGTTTAAAGTGAAAACTATGTTGTGACTAGCTCAATTACAAGAATAAATACTTCATGTTGAAAAGTCATGCTACAATTTAATATTTCTGTATGGGGGGAGATGGCAGCAAAGGGAATTATATTAATGCACGAAAATTTTTTGTCCATTAGTGAAGAGAATGCTCTCAGGATTTGTCATTGACATCTTCTTTGCGACGGATCACCTGTATAACAACAAAAAATCATATCACACATACAAGCACACATACACATGCATGCACACACACCCACACCCACACCCAAATGTGAACAAATTGGCATTATAAATGACAATATATATTTAACCAGAAACAACATGGAATAAACACCAATACAATTATCTGGGAAGCATAGCTCCGAAGTTATAAAATATAGCATTGTCTACCTTTTTATTTCTTCATCGTTTTATTTCTTCTTTTATTTTAATTAATTCATTTATATGATATATATAAATTATCCTATATATTCTTTGTGATAATTCCCTGACAGTGTGTGTGCCTGCTTGCATATCTAACCAAAAATTATTTTTTTAAGAACGGGTCCATGGACCATCGCTCTTTTCTGCTCCATGTATCTTCTTCTTCCAGTAGAAGGTCAAGAAATTTTCCAAAATGATCAGACAAAAAAGTTAGATCTTTGTGAAACAGCCCTTTGGGCCAATTTTTTTGGGGTAAAATGTTAGACCATCAATAAATCTACCACCTGTAAATTTAATGCTCAATACTATTGGTGAATGGCTGAAAATGTACCACCACTTCCCTTCTAAAAATGACTGGAAATTAAAAATTAAAATATAATCAAATGAAATCAATCTGCACGAGCAGGTGAGAATGAAACACTTATGAATTAGTAAAACTTACTCTACAGTGATACGAAAGGTTGGAAGAGTCTACCTGCATATTACTGACTAAATTCCCTTTCAAAAAGGTTCACAGTTCCTTTAGTATCAATATGATAAATTTACCAAAGGAACATAGAATGAAGGAGTAGAAGGAATGAATTAATATGTTCCTAGATTAGCTTAGCAGGCAGGCAGGCGGGCAGGCGAGCAGGTGGGCATGCGAGCAGGCATGCGAGCAGGCATGCAAGCAGGCATGCAGGCGGGCATGCAGGCGGGCGGGTGTGCAGGTGGGTGGGCAAGTGGGGGTGCGAGTAGGCAAGCGGGCAGGTGGGGGGGAGGGCAGGCAGGCAGGAGGGCAGGCAGGCAGGAGGGTAGGCGGGCGGGAGGGCAGGCAGGTGGGCAGGCAGGCGGGCAGGCAGGCAGTCGGTCGGTCTGTCGGTATTGATCTAATGATTCATACAGGATGTGTAATTCCTAGTATTAGGTGCAGAGAAACTTGAATAGGATGAAACGAGTAATCACTGCAGTCTTGGGTATATCCATGGCAGATACTGGAATCTCGTAATAGACCTTAATCAATTTAATCTTTCAATAAATTATTGTATTCAAAAGTTGACTGGCAAAGTATTGGATGAGTGCCACCGTATAATATTCTGCCTTGATTTCGCCACTGAAGCATCGAAATCCCTACATGGGAAGCAACAACCACTATGCTTGGGTGAAATGTAGAGTGGGGATGCTCATTAATTAAATGCAGCCATAGCAACAGCGAGTTTGAAGGGGGACAAAGGACGAGCTGGCAAGCAGAAAGGAGGAAACTGAGCAGATGCCTAAGTAAGTTTGGACACTTCCAAAGGTACTGATAGAGACAGATACAGGGTGCAGTCATGATGGCATATGTAGCAGAGGGAATGAGGCAGTGTCCTCCAAGATTGACTAGAAATCTTTTGGCATGCAAACATTTTGCGCCAAAGGCCAACATAGCAGTCTTTAATGCCTGAAGAACGACAACTTCCCAGACACCTTGTCTAAGATATATGGATACTCTGACGATCTTGCCATCCTTCTGTCCAACAAGAACTGGGAGACCATCGAAACAAGGCTAATGGCCGATATAAACATCCTATTAAACTAACTGACAAACTTGCGTCTGAAGCTTTCCGTGGCCAAGATCATGTCCTCCTCACTCCACCTAAACAACCGAGAGGCAAGCCATAAGCTCAACATCATGGTCGACAACAACAGACTACACTTTCAGGCCACCACGATGTACCTCTGGGTCAGGCTTGACCACATGCTTAGATTCTGTCAACACCTGGAAAACTTGTCTGCCAAGACATCGACCAGCCTCTTCCTAATACGTCGCCTATCTGATACTACCTGGGGTGCTTTGACCAGGACTCAGCGCTCTTCTACTCAGGCACTGGTCTTCTTTGCCTCCGAGTACTACTCCCCAGTCTAGTGCATGTTCTCCCACACCAAGAAACTGGACACGACATTCAACACTACTTTACGGACAGTCTCCGGTTGCCTACACACCACTTCGGTCAACCAAATCCTGAATCTTACTGGTATTGCACCACCAACGCTGCACCGTGAAGCAGCTGTTTTCGCTCTATCCCAAAAAGCCACCAACGATGAAGACCACCTTGTCCATAAGACCGCCACAGAGATCCCGCCACATGCTCGCCTGAATTTACGATGCCCATTTACGGAGCATGCCTACCACCTCCTGCATTCAACACCTGATGACGTCTCGAAATGACTCTGGCTCAAGTGCCGCTGGATGGAGGAATGGCAGGCAGCTGATCAATCCAGGCTGCATAAATATGTGGAGAAGCCGGAAGAGCTATCGGGCATAGACCTTCCACGCAGGCAGTGAACAATGCTCAACTGTCTCATGACAGGTGTCTGCTGCTTTGCTGCGATCATGAAAGAATGGGGACTAAAGGATTCAGCTGCCTGCGACTGCAGTCACCCTGAACAGACAGTCAAACACATCACTGAATCATGTACAACATCAACCACCCAACCGCAAAGCTGGTTTAGCTACCCTCGACGATGAAACGCTGGCATGGCTTTCCTCAACCAAGCTTGCGATATGACAATGGAATACTGACAGCAAACGAAAGAAGAAGAAGAAGTGGCATAACCGAAATTTGACCACAACAGCATGTCAATTTACAGGATTTGAATTGCAGTGATACAAAGCCTATTTTTATTTCAAAGAATAGTGCAAAGAAATTTACAAAAATTTATGTAGATTTTAGTGTGCCCAAGTAACATATTTCAAATGGAATTTATTTTCCTTCTTTTTTTGCATGACCCCCCTTCCCTTTAAGCTTATGAATTCTGATTTAATCAGTTGGGCATCATATCAGCTTCAGCATGGCCCAACTACTACTATTTCAATATGAATTATTTATTCACTAAAGTAGTATTAACAACTTACCTAAAGCTGGCATGGACTATGCACTCATGCAATAACTACGAATATGCTTTCACTACACAATTATTTCAATTTCAATCATTTAATTTTAATAATTAATTAACATGTGGGCAAACTATATTTACGAATAAATAATGAGTGAACGTTACCCACCCATTGGGTAAATAGGAACCTTTTTAAACTCACACGTACTGAAACTTTAGCCCTCTTCTTGGGGGGTTGTGGTTCTATCTTCAAAGAATTACTTCGACTTCTTTTTCGAACACTACACCTAAGGTAGCAAAACAAAATTAAAATGTGAGGGGAAAATGGATATTATTGAGATATTATTCAAAACAGTAGTTGAATTATTAATGCGCATATGGAATGAACTTCGATAATTTAAATAGATATTTCATTGACTAACCTCGTATGACTCCTTTTGCCCTGCAGGGATTATAATCAACTTCAACATGGAATGCATATTATATTAAGTATTACTTGCCTTATATTTTTTGGAAAATAACTTCATGTCAATCTTCACATTAGTCTTGTAACAACGACATAGTGACGCTTTCTTTCCGTAGTCGATCCACTTGAGTGATGCAAAGTTAATCGCTTCAGCACAATTCAATCCATGATTGAAGCCAGCATGGTATGCATAAGGGAAGGTGATGATAAAGTTACCCTTTTCTTGGACAACCTTTTGGTCAAAAGAATAGGACTATCAAAATTCATAATCTTATTATCATAACATTATAAACCTTTGCAGAACAAACAGGCAATACCATAGCTATAATTCTATTTGACAGAAACAAATAAATATATATGGAAAATTGAGAGATACTCAATAGTCAATTTTAATTAAAAAAAAATGATAATGAACAATCATGACTGTTTGTCATGCAAGGCCAAAATAGGCCATGTGGCTTGTCCATACTTCAGCCAAAATATAAAGAATTAGAACAGTAATTCCTGCCCATTAAAAATTTTTTTTTTATTTAAAATTCTTCCATTAAAGTAACTTAAAGTGGTGACAAGGAGAGTTCCATCAAATTAAATTAGGACAGATATAAAGTTCAATCACATAAGAAAATACAGAAATATGGACAAATGTGACAATTCAATGATGTTTACATTAATTTCACAGTATAGAAACCCAATATACACATACCTTCTGAAATGGAATATCATTTTGATGGAGAATAGAAGGCGACATCAAAGATATTTTATGTCTCAAAAAATTGGAACACATCTTGAAGTATTCAGGAAAACATCCTGAAACATATACATATAATTAAATAAATACAAAACAGATTGAGGAGGGTATACAAAATGTAGAGTTCATGTACCTAGCTATCAACCAGGAATTACTATTGAGTGACATCTAATTAGCACATGAAGAAGAAGCAGAAGAAGCACATGATCACACATACCACACACCTACGGATGCAAATACAAACACAACAAACAGATCCAAGCAAACACACCAAACACGCACTACATGCACAAATGAATGCAAACACACACACACACACACACACATATGCACACACACACACACATGCACGCACACACACACAACTGCAAAATTTAATATTAGATAATGTGAGAAAATTAAAAATTCACAAGAAAGGCTTCCATACACAATAATATTAAAAAGTTCAGAGAAGTAACTACCACATTTTAATAACAATATTTATTAAGAAATAAGTCAATTGTAAAGCACAGAAGCAAGATATCAACATAGGCAAAGTTTATGAAAATAACAATATTCGTCACTGTTTTAAATTTAATTTTTTTTTTCACTTCAAATTTTTTATGGGGGTCATCACAATTATTGATTAAATTCCAAAAAAATTAAAATACTACTTTGTACATCTGTATGCATGTTAGTGTGTATCCACATTATTAAAAAAAAAAATAACACCTAAAAAAAAATCACATTTCAGGACACATCATACACCATGATTGCCTGTAACTGATATTTTTGGGGCTAAATTTGGCTTTCAGAATCCAAAGAATGGAAAAATTGGATTCTGTACTCAAAATGGATACTTACTCTAATAATAATAAAATAAATATATTATTCATATATCATATTACTTATGCATCAGCTTATAGCCTCCTTTAAATCCTGATTAACCTGCCATCATCATCACATGATCCAACACAGGACAGGTCTAACCAAGATCAAATTAATGTTCATAATTTTTATTCATGACATTTTTTTGGCATAGCTTCTGTACAAATTAATTCAGGATGTTTAGTGCAAAAAGATGTAGAGATTTCTGTTACTCAAATTATCATAAAAAAAACCAAGAGTGGAAAGAATTAACCTTGCAAAGAACAAATATGGTGGGAAATTTAAATAATTGGTGAGTTACAGAAGAAAAGAAAGGGTGGCTATAAGAATGGATAGGTGGATGAATGATAACATTTACTCTTAGTATTAAAATCATTAAATTCATAGCCCTAGCCCTAGCCCTAGCCCTAGCCCTAGCCCTAGCCCTAAAACATAATGAGCAGCTACAACTCGTACTAATGCATTAACATTTTGTTTGCCATATTCAGTAAATTTTAGACAAGTAAAGAGACGACCAATACATAATTTTGTATTAGAAAATATGATTGCCAAACATCTTACCTTTGGCTACTCTTTCAAGTTTCTTTCCATCCTCTGGTGCAACTGCATACCTATTCATATAAATATTTAAAATATACCAATAATACCTACCAATATCGCAGCATGTTGTAGTGTGTGAAAGTGTTCAAAGGGGCATGAACCTTGTTTACCGGCTTGCAACAATGATTTATATGTTAGAGTATTGTGGTTAGCTCAAACTAAAATTTAATGACTTACCATGTCTTAGGTTCTCCAAAATGGAGGTAGTTGATGGAATAGAGATCCATGTCTTCGGTGTGCCACGCGAAAGAGGTGTTCCACATACCGAAGTACAGGTATGGAGTGTTGACACCAGGAATGGTCACTCCATTCTCTGATAAAGTGTCCAGAATGGTATTCAACTTGTTCAGGTTCCATTCTTTGACTGATGGATCTGTCAGGCTTCCAGGCACACCAGCTCCATACAGAGGTTTACTAAACCTCACGCTGCTCCAGTATTCGGCTTCCAGTTCGTCATAGTCTTTCCCAGCTGGAGGTTTATTCCTACACATTGAAAGTCATTTCATTATAACATGTAACAAGAAACACTAGTTTCATTCCATTCAGTAAAAACCAACTTTTCACTTTCAGCGATCGAAGAAAAGTCATCAAAAGTTAATGATTTTCTCTTTACATTACGGAGCTGGTAAACTCCTTGTTTTCCAGTAACTTTCTGACATATTGGATTGGATATGATCAGGTCTCCAAGATTGCGATAAGTGGACCTTGTATTCCAACCTGGAGGAGGGATCACCTGCAAAGAATCCATAGTGAACATAAACCCCCTTTTTCTTCAAACAAGGGTTTACCAATCCATTATATTAAATACTACATATAATTGAAATAGAGAGTGACTGTATTATCACTAAAATGACAGCACCAATAAACAAGTTAATAATGTACAGAGATCAAATATGTAAAGCATAGCTTGCTATTGTTTTGTCACATATATATTTTGAGATGATACATGATCACTAAATTTGATTGGCAAAATATCCTTTTATGTTGTTGCTTTTTGATATTGTGTTGTCGATTTTTTTTGTGAAATTAATCAGGTTGGTTTCTTTGTTCTTTTACATATAAATTAAAAACTGTCCTACCACGGTTGCATAAGTACTCATATGAACTTGTCACTAAGCAGGACATGAAACTTCATGTTTCATCTCTAGTTGGGTTTTAGATGCTATTTAGAACTAAATTTGTTGATGAAACAATGATTTCACTGTAATGCCATCCACTAATATATTGAAGCTTTTGCACAGAGTAGTCTGCTTCTACAAAATGTATACGATATCATATGCAGTGGCAACTATGCACACTAATTTTTTATATGACAGAGAAATTGAACTAATATGCTAGGATGAAATTGATGAACGAATTAATTGATTTCAATCTATTTCATATGGTAGGAAGGCTGTAGGAAAGCCATGGAAACATGTACTTGCTTAAATAAGGGAATAAATGATTATTTCACAATAACTAACAAACTATTACTTATACTTATGTTATCATGTATCACCAGCACCATAGAAAGTGTATTAGCCTTCTTAATTGACAATGAAATGAAGTGATATGCAGGCACAATCTTGTTGCAAAATAGCATAAGACTAGATGAATAGAAACAATCATATTTGGATATTAATTCTACTCTTCCATTGAAATTTTGTGGGGAATGTGGGGGAGCCTAGAAACATCCACATGTTTAAATGAGGGGTTGCATTGTTCACTTCGCACAATGCAATATGTGGAGATTATTGACACTAATCCAATTAATCAAACAAACTAATAAATTTAATAAGCTCATTTGTACAAGCTATACACAAAAGTGGAGTAACCACAATTTTTTTAAATAAGGGGGCGGGGGGGGGGGGGAGGGAGAAATAATTATGACTATATATTCAAAATTGTCTTCTTCTTTTTCTCCTCCTCCTTCTTCTTGATTTGCTGACTTTTGCCTGACTATGTATCAGTTTTCCAGGGCTCACCACAAGGAGGTGGTCAACATGAACTGGGTGGACTGGTGAGGGAATATGTTGAAGGACAGGAGAATTTTCCTGTCAGTGCTGGGTTTGAACTCACAACACATGGGTTGTTAGTCCAAGAGCATAACTACTCAGCCACTAATCCAATTAATAAAACAAACTGATAGATTTAATAAGCCTGTTTGTAAAAGCTATACCCACAAGTGGAGTAGCCTGGATTTTTTTTTTAAAGAAAGAGGGGGAGGGAAATAATTATGACTATATATCCAAAATTGTGTTGAAGGCTTTGAAATGGATGAATAGATTTTCATCAAATTTTGATCAATTTTGCAGACTTGTGTCATGGGATGGTCAATAATATATATAAACATATATGTATATATACTTTCTTTTTTTAAAACTATAGGTGGATCCCAGTAAGGAGGGGAGGGAAAGCACAGAATTCTTCAGCAGAAGGTTGGTTTGTACATTAAAAATCCCTTGTCAGAGAGGCTTGGAACAGGGCAGTAGTGCCTGTAATTTAGAAAGGCCATAACTGGGAATATTTGGTATATTCCCTTGTGCTGGTTGTGTCTTCCATACACAACATGCTTATTACTTATCGAAAATAAAAGATATATCAAATGTTGAATCCTACCTTAACCTAGTTAATGCAGCTCACCATTTCTTTACTAGAAAGATGATCTGGATTAGCTTTGTGGCTTGAGATTCTTGTCACAACAATGAGGTATCTGAGACAATAAATGCTTCACTGCAATTCCAATTATTTTATTGATTTAATTCATTTTATTTATTTTTATTTGTTTGCTATTATTTATTGGTCATAATAATAATAATAATAATAATAATTATTATTATTATTATTATTATTATTATTATTATTATTATTATTATTATTATTATTATTATTATTATTATTATTATTATTATTATTATTATCACAACTATTTCTATTTAGCAATGAATCTTGAACTTAAATAAACTTACTAATAGTTTCCATCTTCCTAGATGGGAATGGAACTTCCTATTCATCCAATAAATAACCAACAGAAGTTTCAGTTCTTTCTTTTCACCACCCCAAGATTCTTTATTAGATGAAGAAAATTAATTTATAAATATAACTGCCAAGATCAATTAGCATTACAAAATTGCCTTGTTGCTATTGTGGCACTCAGTCCTAATATTTGCAGATTGGGATATGAAGGAGGGCGCCCCCCCCCCCCCCCCCCCCAAAAAAAAAAAAAAAAAAACCCTTTATTTTCTCTGCCTAAATTATTTCCAACTTTTTTCCAGGGTTGATCTGGACAAAATTTTCTGGGTTGGTACTGGGGCTGATTAAAAGCTGAAATTAGGTACCAATATATAACTACCTTGGCTTTGCAGAATCTGCTATAGGTGAATACTCTTCCTATTAATTTTTTCATTGCCATTATTCTTCCAACTATAATTGTCTTACTTTTTATAGTCACAATTAGACAGTAGTTTACAGCTGTTAACATTAAAAATTATGCTACTGCAAGAGAGTTAGCAACAACAAACAGAATTTTTTTTCATTTTAGCTTTCAAAAATTTCCTTGCTATTATTCTCTAATTATTTCATTTTGTTCTGAAATTTGAAAGTGCTTCAGAGCAGTTTCTTAAAAATGTTGATTATTCCAATAAATTTATCATCTCTTTAGCCAGGCAAAGCTGGTTACCCAGCTGGTGAGGATTAATTTAGCCTGATGAAATAGTGCCATTAATTTCATATACCAATCTATGGACAGGCTGCTATGATGGAATAAAACTATTTCTGCAATGTTGTAGAAGTTCATGGAGATTTTTCCAGGTATTCTACTATTTATTAAATATAATCACAGCCTCAGACTAAGTGTAAAATTTAAAAAAATAAACAAATACTCTTGAAAATGTGCACCACCCCACCCCCTCCCCCCCTCCCCCAATTACCTCCACTGCTCATTGCTACCTGTGGCACACAGGTCTATGAATACTTGGAATGGTGAGACATACGCCTCCATAATTAAAAAAAAAAAAAATTTTTAACTAATAGTTTAAGTTATAAATACACCAAAGTTTGTTGTAACAATTGTGTGGTTCCAACTATCTCATTTTACTTTATGGAAACTCTGTTGTCAGGAAAGCCTATCCTGACTGTAGCTTAAAAATATATCTGCATTAAAAATGATATCTGCACTAATGAGCAATTCGAGATCTTAAGTTTTGGAAGAAGTCATGGAAGGAACTGAGACATGGTTAATTAACACCAATTTAAACATGATTTATCTTGACCAAGCAAGTATGGATAAGACATAATTACAGCAAAAGTCATACTAAAGGTCCAAATCATATATATTTTTAAATAATCTAACTGCAACTTCATGACCTAACCTATCACAAAAATAGCAGAATTGAATAGTTAAGCTCATGTTCAAGCAGAATACCATCAAATCCTGTAGTTCCAATCAACAACCTGGGATAGTATTAAAGAATATGTTTGCAAACATGGGTCACTTGGAATCAGTCTCTGGAAAGATAAAGAATTCAGAACTGAAATGTGGTTAATTAACACCAATTTAAAGGAGATGATCTACACATCAGATACAGATAAGACATAATTACAGCAACAAGTCAAACCAAAGGTCCAAATCATATATCAATTTTTTTTTTAATAGTATTGATTGTATGGCTGCATTCAATAATGTTCTGTTTTGTGAACAAGAAGGGATACTGGAAAAGAGTAAAAAAAAAGAAGTGTAGGACAAAAAAATAAATAATAGCTTATTTTAACTAAATACTCATTGATTGCTGGTTGAGAGAAGAAAAAAAATAAGGAACCAGGCTTTGGAAGAATTTTCCATGAAAGGATGGCAAAAATCATCATTTTTTGCACCTCGAGTAGCCATGTCACTGTTGTCCAGTATTTTTGGTGAATATTTGCATGAGGCATTGCTTGAACTGGATGTAGCCTGACTTTGGCCATTCAAAGAGATTTTCTATCAGTGTCCTAAATGATCTGATTAAGTACCCACAATGAGTGATGATAATTTAATAGAAACCCAAAAGGAGAAAATCCCAAAGACTGTTTTTCTTCAAACTAAATTATTTCTGAAAAAAAATTACAATAATTTAATTTGAGGGATAAAAATTATATTAACACATTAGCTGATTTAGTTAAATTTCAGGTTGTCTGGCTGGAACATCTACCCACAAAAAAAAAAAAAAAAAAGTCTGGCAGAGGCCATTCATCATAACTGGGCTATGTTGGACATTTTCCAATTGGTTTCATTTTGTTGACCTGAAGAATAATCCAGTTAAATTATTTGAGTGGGGCATTCCAGTGTCTGGCGAGAACAAAACACCACAGAAAAAGTCTGGCAGTGACCATTCATGATACCTGATTGCATTTTGGACATCTTCCTGTTGGTTTTATCTGGTTAACTCACCAGCTGATCTGGACTTATTTTTAGGTCCCTTGACTAGGTCCCTCCTGACAACACCCACAGGAATGAGGTCATCAGACTTACATTTCTTTAAATAAACATACACGTGGATAATCACTACATGCATGAAAATTGATTAATTTTCTAACTAGAATAAACCCTCTGGGCTCCTGGCCTATTAACAGTGAATATCAGGCAGTTGCCAAAGATGATGTGGACCCAGAAATAGCTTCTAATTCATCATAAAACACTTTATTATGCAAGCACCTCACATCCAAGATATTAGGAATTGCCACAATTGCTGCCTGCAGAGAGTCTTAAGAAGTACTGCTTCAGGACCAAGATTAAACTCTGGCAACTGTCTGCCAATCACCACTATTGCCGCATGCCAATGAGTTGTTAAAATTAGGAGCAGGCTTGCTGAAATATCCCCAACAACCTTTCACACACTCCGTTTGCTCCACAAATGTAGCTGCAGATAAACTGCAATTTGCTATCAGCACTCAGGAAATTTATAAAGTCACTATTCCTATGGTGTCATAAGAGCGTGAGTTATTTGCATTTGCAGTACTCAAGAATAGTATTGCCTGTCATTAATTCTAACACATTTCAATTGTGTTGGTGATTCACTGATAACATAAGTAGACGTGGCAAGTTTTATGTGATGTAATCATGCAAGTCTCCTATTATTCCTATCTTCAAGACTGTCACCTCCTCAATGCATCTATATAGGATGCAACTACTCAAGACTTGATACCAGTATGCATGTTAATTATGTGTATCTTCAGATTGTTGTACTGGTTGCACTGACCATCATTACTTGGGACTAAATCATAAAGTTCTTAACAAAAGGAACTTTGTTAAAGTCCAACTGTTCACTGTCCCACTGATCCACAAGAACTTAAATATCTAATATTGCAGGTTTAATTAAGGCTTTAGAAAGTACATCCCTATATGTTCCATATTGCTAGTAATTCAAGGAAAATAGATGCTCACCTTAGCAACACCATATTTCTGGGCTCCCTGTGTCTCCATGTACTTCACAAGCCCAGAGAAATCTCTAAATTCTTCCATTGTTGGGTGGAAACACATCACACCACTGTCAAACTCCCAAAACATTGTCAGGATTTAGCTGTGGACATGTACAGATATTTTCATACACAATAAAAATAAGTAAATAAATGAATTTCTGCTAAATACCTTGCTACAGAGCCAGCCAAATGAAAAAGCTAAAGTATTTCAGCGAAGGATCAAATCTAAAAGCTACATCATTGTGGAATATGTAACTAGTACCTTTAGCAAGCCAGCAAACGAAAAAATAACAAGAGCTTTTCAGCAAAGGATCACACCATCGTCAAGCTACACTATTGTGGAATATGTAGCTAGTACCTTAGGGAGCAAACCAAATTTTTTTAAATAACGAGAGCTTTTCAGCAATGAATCACACAATGAATGCTGTGTAGCTAGTACCTTCCTTCAGTCCCTCATGTAGCAGCACCAACTTCAAAGATAGCAATCTCGACATAGAAGTGTGCTTGGTCAAATTTTAGGTCAGGAAAAATTTGTCATTCGCAGACATACCCGTGACCTCAAGATTTATAAAAACATAATAGGTGAGTATCTGACCTCTAGAGACTCTAGGTACATAATGACAGCAATGGATGGAATAACAAATGTTGTATCTGCATTTATAGAATGTCTGCAAGAACCTTCATTTATCAAACCATTATAGCTATTTCACCAATACTCCAGATAAATTAGGACATGTTAACATTTCGGACATTGCAATCTTTATGAAGTCCTCCATGCTCATTTAGAACACTCTGTCTCGTTTATTGTGGTATCTTCTGTTTACAGATATGTTATTAATATTGGCCAGATAGAACCTGCTGGGCTGGTGAAGACCATGTTTGCTGAACACCTCTTGCAGCTGGTAGCATTGGAGGGACTGGAGGTACTAAGACAAATTACTAACAATTCATGGGTGTTTGTCTATAGCCAGGTCCATGGTGCTTGCTTTGGAATTCATACATTTACAAACCATTTTGATGAAAGTTTTCTTGAATTTGTCTTATGACATTGCAGTGCAACAGAACTATTTGGGCACCCAAAAAATTGTTTTTTTTTGAAGAATGGTTTCCTACAGTGTCAACCAAAAGGACTTCATTTATACCACCACTACATATCTAGCTAAGATTCTTCAAACTTTTTTTAAACTTTAGTCATTACTTCCTTATCCAATATAAAACTTCACATAACCCCTATTCAGTCTCCAAGTGGGATTGTTGGGAAAATTTTCCTTAATTTAGTAGGCATAACTACAAACTACTACCACCCCCTTCCCTACCCAGAACACCTTCACAACCAGGCAGTGTTGCATGTTTTTTAATATGATCACAAAATCAATGTAACATTTGAAAAAAATTAGGAGTGAATTTCTTTTAGTTTGTAGTATTTTTAAAAAGGGGACCTCTTTTTCCTAACCAAAAGTGGGTAGCTTCTCAAATTCAAAAGGGAATATATATATATATATATATATATATATATATCTTTAATTCATAACATATTTTTAACTAACAGAGCTAGCAAGCTCTGTCTACGTGAACCAATATTAAATTTTCATATACAACCAACACCTAACCAAAGCCAGCATTTGTGAGGCCCTTCAAATATCACATGTAGAAAATTAGATAATTGAATTTTCAAGAATAAGGGCTAAGAAAATTCTTAGGGCAAATTTTTCATGGGCACCAACAATATCAACCACTTTCTATTAGTGGCAGCTGCTTAGCCATTGCTAACTCTCACCTTTTGGCTATTGTTTTACAGGCTTTTATGTAGGGAAAATTTGAATTCTTAATTCCTCCATAAGGGTTCACTTTTTTTGTTAAAATTTATTTTATTATCTACCCCAGCTCCTAACAATTATGTCCCAAGACTTTATCAAAATAGATTCAACAATTACAAGCCTTATTCAACATAAAAGCACACCTGTGGCTTTTTATAAGCAGGTGGTGTTAACTGCATATACATGAATTAGCAATTTTCAAAATTTTGAGATGTTCTGATGCCCCACATTGAATTAATTCTTTTTTTCTATAAAGGAATCAACATAGAAATAACTTATTATATGTGCATATATGGGGCTGTAGTTTGAAACAGCTGCATTGATAAGTCTTAACAAAAGAGAAGTAGTTTTATTGCTGTAAGTAAAACTTTGAAGGAAGATGGAATTCATTTTGGAGGGGAGACACAATGTTGAAAAATAAATTAATTTTATGTTTGGTTAATGAAATAATGCTTTAAATGTTTTCTGGAGTAAGTAGGTGGTTATGTGCTGGTGGTAAAATCAGTATTGTTATTCCAGGAAAATAAATTGATTACAGAACACAAATAAACAGAGGAACTGAGAAATGGAGACCTGGGTTGCCATACCAAATAAGGAATTATTTGGCAGAGAAAAAGGAGTGAGGGGGGTGGGGGGTGGGGGGTAGAGATCAGACTCCAGGGGAGTAGGAGCTTGATTGGAGAACCAGTTTTCCTTTGGCAACCTCTTTACCACTGCAGCAAGAGTTGGCACCCCTTCACACTTTTACATAACCACCACCAAACACTCAGATAAAAAATAGGAAATTTTGAGCACTAAGAAATGCTTATCAATAGTGTACTACATGCCACACCTACTTATGGTATCAGTGAACCACCCAAACTGCAGAAATTGTATTGGGATTCATGGCTAACAAAGATGTTTTTGAGAACCAAAAACTTGAAAATAGCTCCTGCTTTTACCATACTATATAAATAGAAACATTATGAAATTTTTACAGTGCTAATATCAAATTCTAAAATATTCTAAGCTATGGCTAGGGACAAAAGGGACCATAAAAGTGAAAGAAAGGTTAGTTAAGAACTGGCCATGTGTTTGCTTTTAGTTCTCAGAACTCTAAGGTAGGTGGTTGCCATCAACCTATGAGTTCCTACAACTAGTTGGGAAGGCTCCTGGCGATATCTTTCATACTGGGATGTATGTATCACCACAGCTTTGAATATTTTGGAATGTGCTATGAGCTCAGCTGAAAATTTCATAAAGTTCTATTCTGCACTATGGTGAAAACAGGAGCTATTTTGCAATTGCAATTCTCAAAAATATCATTGCAAGTTGGGAGGTTGTGTGTGACTAATCATGCAAGGCCCCTATTGATCCCTTTATGATAAGTTGTGGGAAATAAAATCAATCTTCAGTGAACATTTCAACCTTGCAAGCAAATGTCCTCTACACTGCTCATCAACTTTTTTTTTCAATTCTATTCACCCCAACCAGAAAATCTTGTTACCCCTAAACATTGAGAACCAACAGGAGGCTACCTGGAGAGCAGAGGGGAGGAAAAGGTGGGTGGCAAATGAAGACATTCAAAGCTAGCTAGTACTTGTTGTTTAATATTTTTACACACAATTTTGACAATTTTGTCCAACTAACTTAATCAACTTCATCTATTGAACAATCATTTACTTTAGCAGGAAGAGGGATAAAAGTGAATTTGGAAAAAAGCCTCAAACTTAGATTTCCCCATGAGTTCTCTGGAAAATTTTACTTGAAATTTGAAATTATGGAAGACAATTTTGGCTAAAGAAGGTTCCAAACACCCATGAAATAATAAGTTGGACTTCTTCACCAGCTTAAGCATTAGCTAAAGTTAAAATTGGCCTAGGATGATAAAATTGGGTGAGGATGATAATTGTTACAGTCGTCATTGGTGGAATCCATACCAGAAGTCTGGATTAGGTAGATGTATTTCAGTTTGAAATGGTAAATTAAAGTTGGAGAAAGAAAAGGGGTCTTTCTTTGAGACCAGTCTGAAACCCCCTGGATCCACCACTGCTTACTTTCTTCAAAATTTGATACCAATTCTTAAATAAATGGTATTATAAAAATTAGCTGTTCTAGTAAACCTTTGATGTGCAGTAATCCATGGATAAAAAAGAGTTCATATTCAGGCCAAAAAATCAATGTTCCAAAGTTCAATCAGTATCATGCATGTTATGTAATAGAAACAAATGTGATAAGAAGTGATGTTAAGTAATGAGGCAAAATCACATTAATAACTTCACTTATACAAAATTTATATAAAAAAAATGATTTCCTATTTGACCTTCAACATTTTAGTCAGGAAACCTACTAATTTCTATTACACAGGAATAATATAATTACAGACACTGACACAACTCAGGAACAACCTACCTTAAGATGTCAGATACAAGATTCAAGACACTAAAACCATCCCTGAAGAGGATAAGAAAGGGAAGGAATATATATATTTTTAAACACAACTTACCAGTGAAGTTGATTGAACAGGCAAACACTGAATGAAGATGGTTGGTCAGGTCACTGTGAAATGACACAGAAAGGAATTGTTCAAGTCAATCATGACTATCAATGGACAGTGTTAAAAATGCCATATGATTGTTCAGTTAGAGAGTTGATGTTAGTAGAAATTGTTCTGAACACAGGAGTTCTTTAAGTGTTTGTGCACTTGCACAAGTATAGTTGCTAAATACAATGTAGTTGTAACATCCATTACTGGGTTCATTCATACTTCACAGTTAGAATGGACAGGACAACTGAAATAACCTGATTGTAAACAAATGATTAGTGTAGTAACATTTGGTTACTCTAGTAATATTTGGTTACTGAGCAAGATCTAAACCATAGTGCTAGCCAGCACCTGGGTGAGTTGACAGGTCTCAATTAATGGTATGTTTATTGCTGTTATTTTGCTGGTTGCAACGTGTGGGATTTCAGCAATGAAATCAACAACATATTTGTTGGAAGGTGTAACACTTCAGCTTATGTGATTAAGGGATACCTGGAAGACTAGTTGTCTTGAAGGCTTGCAAACCCCCCACCCCCCCCCCCCCATAGCTAGCTGTGCCTTAGCTGACCTTGAACTGCCCTCCAAACTCCAAAAGCTTATCTAAAGGGTGAAGTACATTGAGGCCATTCTAAATGTTGTAGTCTGTTTAAAATACCCTTCCAATGGAGACAGAAAATTTTTTAAATTTTAAAAAATCTGTATTCAATTCAAAAATGTGTTTGTTTATTCTGTATCTACTCCCAGTCATTTGAGCCTAAGCGAATTTGGTCACAGTTTTGTTACCTCTCTTAGAGCTACTCTACACAATTATGGTTCATAGTAGTCATGTAACAACCAGGTGGTTGTTCATGCATGAAATTGAGATCTCCCAAGAAATTTTTTAAAAAGAAAAGACCCTTATGGACAGGATTTTACTCCAATCTCCCCCAAACACACCAAAAACTATCCTTGGGTAGCCTTATGAACTGCTACAAAATTGAGCCCTGTTCTCCCAAGTGTTTGGGAAGAGATATCTAATATACAAACTGACTGGCTCATTCACCCACTCACTCACTCACCCACCCACTAACCCACCCATTCACTAACTCACTCCGTCACTCACTAAATAAACTAATTGGGAATATTAGTAAGATTTTAGATTTGTTTACATATTTTTGTTGTTTTTTTTGGAATTTTTTTTTGTTTTTTTTTATTATTTTTTTTTTTTACCTTTTCTGGATCTTACTTGAAGATAGTTTAGACTATTGTGGTTTCTAGCACTCATAAAACAGATGGGTGATTATTCATGCACTCAATTGAGATCCCCAAGGAAATATTAGAACAAATAAACAACAGCCCTCCGATATTCACCAAGCCTCATATTCACCAAGCCTCATATTATCAAACCTCTCCTGAAACCATCCTTGGATGACACCCACGTACCCCTGAAAATTTGAGCCCTATAGGGCAAAGTGTCTGGGAAGAGATATCTAACAAAAAAATGAGAGGGGAAAAAAACCCAACTAACTAATGGAGAATCATAGTAAGATTTTTGTGTGTAGAGAGAGGTAGGGAGCAATATTTTCAGTTTACTTTTGTGTTCTTGTTTGTTTGTTTGTTTCATTTTTCCTTAAAAACTTGTTGAGATGTTGGTTGTGGTGATTTGGCATTCTTCTGGTAGCATCCAATGAATTATAAAGAGAGAACTGTAACTTTTGCTGGTTGTGTATTAGAAGAACCAAAAATTTTATTTTATTTCATTTTATCTTTTGTTCTTATTTTTTGATATTTTTTTTTTTTTTTTTTTTTTTAATTTCTTTCATTATTTATTAATTTTTTTTTTAATTAAAATTTTTTTTTTATAATTTAATCATTTTTTAAGCAATGAACTTGGATTTGGAAAGTTTACCTTCTCAAACTCATTCATGATTTCCATCTTTTCAGGACATGAAGAATATGAAGAACTAAAAGTGTCTTTGTGTTCTGAAAAGGTGGAAATCATGAATGAGTTTGAGAAGGTAAACTCTCCAAGTCTAAGGTCACTGCTTAAAAAATAAATAATAAAACAAAATAAATTTAATTAAAAAAAATTAAATAATAAAGAAAGAAATAAAAAAAAAAAAAAAAAAAAAAAAAAAAAAAAAAAAAGTAATAAAAACCAAAAAATTAAATAAATAAATAAATAAGGATTTCAATGAAGTATTTGATGCTCCAGACACTTCCCTGCTGTGAATAGAATCTCGAGCCACCAATCTAAACCAGACCATCTTTCTTGTAAACAAATTGTGAAATGCTTTCACTAGGATAGGACACTATTCATATAACTAACATTTATTACATTTTTTATCATCAAGAATTGATAAGCATGTTTTGTTGATGGAAAGTGTACAGAGATGATGATCCCCCCCCCCCCCCCCCTCCCCAATAACAAGATTTTGAATATACAAACCTTCCTCCTACTGGAGAATCCTGTGCTTTGAAGTTTTTAAAAAATCTTTTCAAAATTCTTTTCTTGTACTGCTAAAATTTAAATTACCATTCCCTCCCTCTTCCCTTCCCCCCTTCCCCCCCCCCCCCCCCCCCCCCCCTAAAAAAAAAAAAAAAAAAAAAAAAAAACCAGGGTTACTTATGGTATTAAAAATGAATTAAATTGTTATTAATGATCCCATTACACAAGGATATGTCTGCAAAATTTCATTAAAATTCATTAATCCAATTCAAAAAGCCTTCAACATAATTATAGTTATATGGTCATGATTATTTGCCCCCCACCCCCTTTTCAAAATCCTGGCTACACCCCTGACTCTAAGACCTGTAGCAAATAATTACTACAATATTCATTAAAATATAGTGTTCTAGACAAAACAAAATAATTATTCAGAACTCAAGATGAGGTTGAAGTTATGATTATATTTATAGTCTAGAGTTTCTATTCTAGTTGTAATCACGGGTTTCCATACAGTAAAACACTTAGTTGTAGCCACTTAGTTGTAACAACGAACTTTAGCAGTTCGACAAAGTAAACAAGTTGTAAAAAATCCATTCTTGACAACAACTAAAATGTGGATGTTACCACCTACCCCCCTCCTACCCACTCCCACAATTTCAAGCAGATAACAACAGAGTGGTCCTGCACTAGCATCTGTTGAAAGTAATTAGTATAATACTTATTAAAACATAGAGTTTTAGACCATGTACAAAGATTGTTAAAAATACTTAAGATAAAGTTTAATTTGTGGTAAGATTTATAACTTTTGAGTTTCCATAATTTAAGTTTTTCAATACAGAAACTTCCTTAGTTGTAACTATTTAGTTGTAACCACTTAGTTTTAACCACTTATTTGTAACCACTTAGTTGTATCAACAAACTTTGGTGTTTCCAAAGTGTTAAGAATTAGTTTAAAATCCATTTTTTAGAAAAATTTTTTAAATGTATGCTTCCCACACCATTCCAATTGTTCCTACACTTTTATCAAATTGTGTGTGTTCGTGTGTGTGTACATGCATGCATGCGTGTGTGCGTGCATGTGCATGTGAGTAATCAGTAAATGGGTGTGAATTTTTAAGATATAACACTATCTATTGATGAAGTTTAATAAATATGGCATGTTTATTAATTGCATCATCATGTTTGCTTGATTAATGGGATTAGTGTCAATAATTCCTACATGTTACAGTAAACAAAGTAAGTGTGTCTCTTACTGTGAGAAGCGAGAGGCCCACCAAAAATAAATGCCCATGAGGCATTTTAGGTGAATTTTTTTTTGGGGGTTTTTTTTTTTGCTGGTGTTGTTAATTAAGCATAGCCTTAGGGAATATGTCCTTTAATTCAGTAACTCTCTTTCCTATTCTTTTGGCCTTCCAAGCATAGTCTATTTTGAATGGCCAATACTCTGGAATTTGAGGAAGAATTCCATATATAAACTTTTCTATCATGATCAATTCAAGCACAGAATCCACAGCTAGCTATGTGCTTATAAATCTATTATTTAAGAAAGGCTGGAGGATATAGAGCCTTGCATGATTGACCAATTTAATCAACAAACTAGGTATGGGTAAAGTATTACCTATGCTAGTCGGAGGAGATTGAAGGGGGAGGAACCTCAAACTGGAAGGATTGAAGCAGAATGTCAGTGATGGAGATCCATGATTGAAACCATCAAGCTCAGCATATAAAGTGGAACCCTGTATAGGGTCGGCACAAAAGTGTGGTTTAAGGATGACAGAATAGCATATTATATAACCCAACAACATCCATCAGGAAGCTTCAGAACTAAATTAGGCACAAAAAAAAAAAAAAAAGAAAAAAAAAAGGTTAATTTTGTAAAGTAGTATTTATGTAACCAAGGCACACACTTGCCAATGTGTGCTGTAATCTAACGCGTGCAGTCATCCAATGTGTGTGGTCATCCAATGTGTGTGGTCGTTCTATGTGTGTGGTCATCCAATGTGTGCAGTAATAAAATACGTGTGGTCATCCAAAGTGTGCTTTCATCGTATGTTTACAGTTATCAATTGTGTGAGGTCATCCAATAACTGTGGTAATCTTATATGCTCTCTCATTCAATACGTTTGGTCATCCAATGTTGGTGGTCATCCTATGTGTGCGGTCATCCAATGTGTGAAGTCATCCAATGTGTCCGGTCATCCAAGTTGTATGGTCACCCAAAGTGTGCGGTCATCCAATGTGTGTTGTCATCCAACGTATGCAGTCATCCTATATGTGCGATTAACCAATGTGAGCGGTCATCCAATACGTTTGGTCATCCAATGTGTGCGGTCATCGAGTGCGTACAGTCATCAAATGTGTGCGGTCATCCAATACCTGTGGTAATCTAATGCATGCTCTAATTCAATATGTGTGGTCATCCAATGTGTGCATTCATCCAATGTGTGTGGTATTCCAATGTGTGTGGTTATTGTCATTGAATACGTGGGGTATTCCAATGGGTACGGTCATCCAACGTGTGTGATCATCCAATGTGTAGGTTTATCCAATGTGTGCAGTCATCCAATATGTGAGGTCATCCAGTGTGTTCGGTCATTCAAAGTGTGGGGTAATCCAATTTGTGCGACATTCAATGTGTGTATCATCCAATGAGTGAGGTCATCAAATGTGTGCTGTCAACCAATGTGTGAGGTCATCCAATGCATGTTCTCATCCAATGTGTGAGGTAATCCAATGTGAGCATTAATCCAATGTATGAGGTGATCCGATGTTTGCAGTCATCATATGTGGGCGTTCATCCAACACACACGGTCATCCAATGTGTACGGTCATCAAATGTGTGTAGTCATCAAATTTGTGCGGTCGTCCAATATATATGCGGTCATCCAATGAGTGCGGTCATCCAATATGTGCGGTTATCCAATGTGTGCGGTCATCCAATGTTTGCCGTCATGCAATGTGTGCGGTTGTCCTATGTGTTCGGTTATCCTATGTGTGCTGTATTCTGATGTGTGAAGCCATCCGATGGGTGCGGTCCTATAATGTGTGCTGTCATCCAATGAATGAGGTCATCCAAAGTGTGTGGTCATCCAATGTGTGCGATTATCCAATGTGTGCAGTATATTACGTGTGTGGTCATCCAATGTGTGTGGTCATACAATGTGTGCGGATATCCAAAGTGGGCAGTTATCCAATATGTGTGGTCATACAATGTGTGTGGTTAACCAATGCATGCGTCATCGGATATGTGTGGTCATTGAATATGTGAGGTCATCCAATGTGTGATGTCATCGATGTGTGCGATCATACAATGTGTGTGGTCATCCAATATGTGCGGTCATCCAACACGTGCTGTCCATGTGTGTGGTCATTCAATACGTGTGGCTGTCCAATATATGCTGTCATCCATAGCATATTGTCATCCAATATGTGCGGTCATTCTATATGACGTTCATCCAATGTGTGAGGACATCAAATATGTGCGGTCATTAAATGTGTGTGGTTATCCAATTGTGCGGTCATACAATACATGCAGTCATCTAATATGTGCGATCATCCATTATGTTTGGTCATTCAATGTGTGCAGTCGTCCAATGTGTGCTGTCATCCAATATGTGCGGTCATCCAATGTGTGCCGCCATCTAATGAGTTCGGTCATCCAATATGTGAGTTAATCCAATGTGTGCGGTTATCCTATGTGTGCGGTCTTCCAATACGTTTGGTACTCTAAAGTGTGCGATCATCCAATACATTTGTTCATCCTATATGTGATGTCATTCAATATGTGCGGTCATCCAATTTGTGCGGTCATCGAATGTATTCGGTCAATCAATATGTATGTTCATCCAATGTGTGCGGTCATACTATACGTGCGGTCATCTAATATGTGCGATCATCCATTTCGTTTGGTCATCCAATGTGGGCGGTCATCCAATGTGTACGGACATCCAATATGTGAGGTCATCCAATATGTGCAGTCATCCAATGTGTGCGGTCATCCAACGTGTGCGGTCTTTAATTGTGCACAGTAATCCAATACGTGTGGTCATCTAATGTGTGCGTTCATTAAATACATATGGTAATCCAATATGTGCACTCATTCATTGTGTGCGGTCATCCAATGTGTGCTGTCATCCAATGTGCTTGTTCATCCGATGTGTATGGTCCACCTTTGTTTTCGGACATCCAATGTGTACTGTCATCCATAGTGTGCGGTCATCCTATATGTGTGATAATCCAATGTTTGTGGTCATCCAATGTTTGTAGTCATCAAGTATGTGTGGTCATCCTATTATGCGGTCGTCCAATGTGTTCGGTCCTCCAATGTGTGTGTTCATCCAATGTGTGCGGTTATTAAATGTGTGCATTTATCCAATATGTTTGTTCACCCAATGTGTGCGGTTAACCAATGTGTGCAATCGTCTAATGCGTGCTGTCTTCGAATGTGTGTGGTCATCCAATATGTGCGGTCATCCAATATATGTAGTAATCCAATGTCTGCCATCAACCAATGTGTGCGGTCATCCAATGTGTGTGGTCATCTAATATGTGCAGTAATCTAATACGAGTGGTCCTCTAAAGTGTGTAGTCATCCAATTTGTGTGACCATCCAATGTGTGCGGTCATCCAATGCATGTGATCATCTTATGTGTGCGGAAATTCAATATGTTTGTTCATCCAATGTGTGCGGTCATCCAATGTGTGGTCATTCAATGTGTTTGGTCATTCAATATGTGAGGTCATACAATACGTGAGATCATCTTATATATGCTATCTTCCATTACGTTTTGTCATCCAATGTGTGCGGCCATCCAATGTGTGCGTTCATCCAATATGTGCGGTCATCCAATATACGCGGTCATTCAATGTGTGGGGTCATGCAATATGGGTGGTCATCCAATGTTTGCAGTCATCCAATATTTGGGGTCATCCAATATGTGCGGTCATTCAATGTGTGCGATCATCCAATGTGTGAAGTCTTCCAATGTTTGCGGTCATCCAATTTGTATGGTCACCCAATGTGTGCGGTCTTCCAATGTGTGTGGTCATCCAAAGTGTGCGGTCATACAATAGTTGGGGACATCTAATATGTGCAGTAATCCATTACGTTTGTTCATTCAATGTTTGCATCCAACCAATGCGAATTGTCATCTAATGTGCGCGGTCATCTAATATGTGTGTTCATCCAATGTGTGCGGTATTCCAATATGTGCACTCATCAAATTTGTGCGGTCACCCAATGTGTTCGGCAATCCAATATGTGAGCTCATCCAATGCGTGCAGTATTCCAATACGGGTGGTCATCCAATGTGTGCGGTCATCCAATATGTGCGGTCATCTTATGTGTGCGGTCAACCAATGTGTGCGCTCATTCAATACATGTGGTAATCCAACAAAACAAGAGCAAAACTAATGTGTTCTTTAATTCAATACGTGTGTTCATTCAATGTGTGTGGACATCCAATGTGTGCGGTCATTCAATGTGTTCGGTCATCCATTGTGTGCGTTCATCCAATGTGTGCGGTCATCTAATGCGTGCACTCATACAATGTGTGCGTTCAATCAATATGTGTTCTCATCCAATGTTTGCAGTCATCAAATGTGTGCAGACACTCAATGTGTGCGGTCATTCAATGTGTGCAGTTATCCAATGTGTGCCGTAATCAAATGCATGTGGTCTTCCATTGTTTGCGGTTATTCAATATGTGCAGTCATCCAATGTGTGTGGTCATCCAATAAGTGCCTTTATCCAATTTGTATTGTCATCCAATATGTGCGGTCATGCAATAGATACGGTCATCTAATACGTGCGGTCATCCATTACGTTTTGTCTTCCAATATGTGCGTCCACCAAATGTGTATAGTCATCCAATGTGTGCGGTCAACAAATGTGTGTTATCATCCAATGTGTGCGGTCATATAATATGTGCGCTCATCCAATGTGTGTGGTACTCCAATGTGTGCGTTCATCCAATACGTGCAATCATTCAATGCATGTTGTCATTCAATGTGTCGGCTCATCCAATGTGTGCGGTCATCTTATGTGTGCGGTCAGGGGAAAGTCGACTCTCTTGAATGTAAAAAGAAGGTACTTTGGAATTATAGGAATTCAAGGCACAAACAGCACACCCCATAATAATGCTCGCCTACAGCGCATCCTGTGATGATGGTCACCTCAATGGCATTAGGCATCAGTTCCTTCACAAGCAAACGGGCCCATTGCAGACTTTTGGAGGGTCCATGTTTCGGAGGAGTATGATAGGTGCCCCAACCTTGAGTTGCAGTTGATAAGGTGGGACTCCAAGTGGTTCCAGTGAGTTAAGGAACTTGACTTGGTAGTGTAGACCTGGTCTTGCTCAGGTACAGTGTCAAGGGAGATGTAAGTCTTTATAAGTGTTAGAATTTGTAGCAGCAGCAACTCGGCATTGATGGTGTTGACTATATCATTCTACGGAGCCAGAATTTCTCTCGTGCAACCACCAGCAGATAGTGTGATGTTGATCGAGATTGGGAAAGATGTGCTGCATGAGCTCATTGTCAGAAGCAACATATTGGCTGGTTGAACCAATGTCAATGTCACCATTGTCATCTGGTCGAACCAAGTGATTGCCAAGCTAAAAAAGTTGTTTGGAAAACGGGTCACCTGTCAGATTGCCCAGTCAATGAGCATGCAGGTTGGTACAGAGTGCTAGCTGAACTACACTTGTCCACAGAGGGGACAACTTGCCTCAGGAGTATTCTCCAAGGCTTACTTGAAGCTGGTGACATTAGCTGTTGTGTCTAGATGGGAATAGTGTTAATGAATTATCTACCAGAAGTTGGACTGAAATGTGCACCTACTCATGGAGCAATGTAGGTGTTGAAAAGTTATTGTCATGACTGTTTCAAATGTGATACAAATAGCTTGAACGTGGGATCAATGGGCCTATGAGGTTTCTGCCTATCTGTGTGGCAACTGCTGTTGTATGCATGGCAAGAAGGCGGGCATCACAAACCTGCTGCCTGTGGCAACTGCTATGACATCTCCACTGGTAGTAATAGGCTGATTGTTCCAAAGAATGTATCAAGGAAATATTGGATGCTATATTCTTTCTCAGTGCATCATCTAACTTAGATTCTTATTTCAAAACACTTCACATTCTATGTGTCAGAATGTGATGTCCCCCTTGATGTTAACACACAGTCCTAATCCAACGACATACCACATGCTCCACTAGTTTGCAGATCTCTTTCACCTAGCAGCTTTGACAGCATTCATGATCATGTGGACATAATAGCCATCTTGCATTGACAGAAGGGATTCTTACCTTTTTACCATCCTTGACAGATTCAGCCTTTGGCCAGAGGTGAATCAAATGGCTGATTCTACTGCTCTCTCACATGTACATGTGTTCTACTTTATTACAGGATCACACGATTAGACATGCCTGGAGACCTCATGTCAGACAGAGCCTTCAATTCAAATCATCCTTGTGGGAATAAATTAATTCCTTGTACTGCATAAACACAAGAGCTTATAAACACAAGAGCTTACCACCCACAAGCAAATGGAACAGATGGACATCTACACTGGCATCTAAAAGCCTCTCTCAAAGCCAGAATATCTGTGTCAAAGAGGATGGATGAATTACTCATGGTCTCAGCGGCATGAGCAACCGAGAACCCAACCCAGCATGAGGCGAGGTTGGCGCCTATGAGACAGACGGTGGCGGTGGCAAGAACAACTGAGACACCAATCCAGCATAACACAAGGTTGGCAACCATGAGGCAGAGGGATGCTGTGGCAAGAACAACCGAAACACCAGTCTAGCATGACACAAGGTTGTCAGCCAAGAGGCAGAGGAATGCAGCAGCAAGAGCAACCGAAAACCCAACCCAGCGTGAGGTGAGTTTGGCATCCATGAGACAGACTGTGGTGGCGGCAAGAGCAACGGAGACACTAGTCCAGCCTGACACAAGGTTGGCAGCCATGAGGCAGAGGGATGCAGTGGCACGAACAGCTGAAAACCCAACCCTGTGTGAGGCAAGGTTGGCGCCCATGAGACAGACAGTGGCAGTGGCAGGAGCAACTGACACGCCAGTCCAATGTGAGACAAGGACGGCAGCCATGAGAATGAGAGAGCTTGAGAAGAGAATGCTTCCATGGCTGGAAAAAAAAAATCCCATTTCAACTACAATGCCACCCTCAAGTATGAGAATGACAGGAATGCAGAAAAGATGAACGTCATCTGCCAGCATTGCAGGGCGCTCAACTTCAAGGGCAAGATGCCAGTGTTGTGTTGCTTCAATGGAAAGGTTGATCTTCCACTCCTCCCAGTCCTTCCAGAATAACTCCAGTCCATGTTGTCTGGTACCAGTGCCGACTCCAAGCACTTTCTCAAGTTTATCCTCACTTACAATTCGTGCTTCCAGATGACAAGCATAGGCTGCCAGGAGAACTTATTGTCTTCTCAGGCATTCCTTCTCCTTGATAATGCTCCATCCCATTCTTCTGCACGTACATTAGTATCTGTTTATCGTAAGATTAAATGTCATTTTTAATCACCCAATATCACTAGTTTGATTCAGTCAATGGATCTGGGTGTGCTTAAGAATACTAGGCATAGATAAAAAAAAATCTCTTGAGCAAATTCCTACTAGGATCTTGTGAAAATTATTTTTTTATTTTTTTTATTTGCTAAGTCTTACTATAACTGATGCAATTTTTTTAGTGCAAAGTCCTGGGATGAATTTTCTTCACTTTCACTAAGTCGTGCCTGGAACAAGCTAGGTTAATGTCAACAGAGTTACAGCCTAGATAAGAACGGCCTGAGTTATGAGACAATTTTAACCAATTAGTTATAACTGAAGCTGAAAAGGAAGAGTGGCCTTCAATCAATGAGAGTGACACTGGTATGCAAGAACTTACTGATGAGGATAAGGTAGGCATGTGTCAAAACATCATTATCTTCATTTGATGTTAATGAGAAGGAAGATGAAGGAAGGACAAGTTGGCCCCACCATTACTCTTAGTGAGACTGAAGAAGCATTCAGCAATGGTTTGTCTTGGCTAAAAAAGCAATGCGAAGCTACACCAATGAAGTTAGTGTTGCATCATAAATTTCACTCTTTGGTGCTAAAAAGAAACATGATTTCCTAAAACTAACAAACATTACCGAATTTTTTAATCTTAAGTACATGATTATGAAGAAAATATTCAATGCAATGTGTTCTAACAGTACTAGATTATTATATCATTCCTATTTTTTAAATGTTAAATATTTGAATGTGAGGAATAAAATTGAATACACCATGTGAGTATAACATTTAAACGATACTTGTGAACAATATCACATTAAAGAGGTACATATATATAAATGTATATATACATTTACATAGATTTACATTATACATATGTGTACACACATACACATATATACATATATATACATAAACATACATATACATACCCGAGTTCATGGGCCTAACTTCAACTGTACAAGTAAGAAACATATACAGACAGACAGACAGACAGACAGACAGTTAGACAGACAGACAGACAGACAGACAGACAGACAGACAGACAGACAGACAGACAGACAGACAGACAGACTGACAGAGAGACAGACAGACTGACTGACAAACTGACAGACAGACTATCTCCACTTTGTACTATAGATTCAATAGCGAATATTTCGGGTGGCCTAGACAAATGGCAAAAGGAAACATAAATGGAGGCACTTAAGTACCATTCTAGACTTTGTGATTTCATTCAAAATAACATTAATTCATAGGTAGGCTTGCGATCAGCATTGACTCTTGATTATTTTGGGAGAGGGTTGGGGTAGGGTAAGAGAACAGATATTTAAAAGAATCCAGTGTTTCGGGTCCTGATGCCCACATTGGGTTCAACATAGCCCATGTAAGTGCCTGATTGAAATTTCATGTGCATTTGCATTGCCCAAGCCACCAATAGCAATATGAAACATGATTATTGCTATTTCCCAACAAGTGTGCTCTCATTAGAACTATTTTGGTATAAAAAAAACCATGCCAGACACCCAAGGATCATGCCTGCAAAGCTTCATCAAAATTCCTTTAGCTGAGTAACTCTGATGCTAGGATATACATCGCTACGCATTCCTAAATAAACTTCACTTTTATAGATTAAATGATAGATTTGATGTGGTTCAGGAAACTGTATCATAAAGTAAAACCATCTCAGTCTGAATTGCATAGTCATCAGGTGACCTGTTATAATAAATCTAAAGCATAACCCTATTTAACTACTATAACCAAATATATTTTAGCTATAGTTACAACTAACTCTTTAAATTGGATAATCAATACACTGCAACTATCAAACTGCTTTGAACAGAATGTGCTTAGAGCCTTCTGTTTTAGTTACTTGAGATAAGCTCTCAAAAATTGTTGTGTAGAATTCTCATTGTGCCATGTTCCAATGAACATTCCAATAATTCCTTGAAAAATAAATTAAATCTTCATTTATCACAGAAAATTAAAAAAAAAATTTTTAAATGAGGTAACTTTACTCTCTATATACACTAATTGCAACACATACCCAACATTGCTAGGATATAATTAGTTGGACATGTGAAACATATGTGTATTTACTATGTGATTTTTTTTAAGAGGCTCTTTATTTAAACAATGCTCTTGGTCCTTTTTTTTTAGCTACGACATACAGGTTCTTGAAATTGCAACTATTGAGCAGCCCACATGTAGCTAACCATGAGACTAACACAGACTGTCAATATGTAGACCAGCAACCATCAACATCTGACCCTGAGCCTTATGGATGCTTATGGCAATGCTAAGCTTACTGGGAAACTGGACTCTCTTGTATGCAAAAGGAAGGTGTACTTGGGACT
This sequence comes from Lycopodina hypogea, assembly GCA_963969325.1. Classification (NCBI taxonomy): domain Eukaryota; kingdom Metazoa; phylum Porifera; class Demospongiae; order Poecilosclerida; family Cladorhizidae; genus Lycopodina; species Lycopodina hypogea. The sequence continues at coordinate 20,720,097 of OZ017779.1, read as the reverse complement.
CGAGGCACAAACACATTGCCTCAATGACAATATGTATCAGTTTCTTCAAACCAATACTGTCCCATTGCACAGCTTTGGAGATTCCACGGTTGAGAAAAGTATAATAGCTGCTCCAACTTTGAGTTGCAGTTGACGTGTTTGGAGTCCCGGTGGTTACAGTGAGTTAAGGAACTCCGCTGGGTAGTGTATGATATGGTCCTGCTCAGATAGAGTGCTAAGGGAGATTTAAGTCATTATAAGTATTAAAATTTGTATCTGAAGCTGTGCATTGATGGGGTTGACACTGTCATTCTTCGGTGCCAGAATTGCTCTCTCATGCAATCACTGGTGGTTAATGTAGTGCTGATCAAGATTGGGGAAGACACGTTGCATGATCTCATTGTCAAAATGTCATTGATGTTATAGGTCCTCTGTTAGTCTGACAATGGTTTGGGCTTATTGCGTGCCACATAGTTGGCCAGTTAATGAATGTTGTAGGACGCTTCATAGAGGAATTCATGTGACAGGGCATGAGCACATTAAATTTGGACTATTTGGGGAAAGCCAAATCTGGTCAACTCCTGTCATCCAGTTGTATCACCTTGTCTTTGATTACGATGAGAACCATGTTAAACATGTCACATGTGAATATAAACTCGACTCCAGGGACTTTGACCTGTGCATAGTGTTTGATGTCCTCAGTAAGATTTCATCTGTGATGCATTTAGAGTGTGACAAAGTTTAATTTACCATATTGCTGCATGAGAGCAGAGAGGTTTCTCAGCCTGTACAGTGATTGTGAAGTGGTGGACTCATCAGGCATGGCATCCAAGTGTGGATCATTCTCATGAAGATCACGTAGGTTGTAGGCTTCTCGATAAGTTCTGCAAACGTGGCCAGCAACAGTAAGAAATATTTCAAAAGGAGTTGGAGTTTAAAATTATAGAGAGCATGTGGAGGAAAAATCATCATTTCCGACTTGAATGGATCTCATAGAGTCTTCCCAGAGTGTTGTCTTTCTTCATACCTGGAAAGCCACTCACTGGTTTACCCTTATTCCAGCGTTTTCAAACATCATTTCATGCATAGTAGGAGGTATATGACTGTATAGCAGAGTACAGGCAAACTTGTCTTTCTGACAAAGCATAAAGAGGGCAGGCAATGTTGTGTCATTTGGAGTCTAGATCCACTGGTGGTCAATAGCAGGCTTGAAGTAAACACGCTGTCAATTTTCTGCATGAACATCAAGCATCAACACCATTGAGTGGCTTTCATGGATGGGGCAGAAAATCCTTCTTTAAATTGCCTTGTCACTGCTAATATACCTGCCCATCATTGAACTGTCTCATGTCATCCCTACTGATGGTATCCTCAAGTCCAAACATGGCTACAACCAAACTTTTGCAGATATACTCATTTATATAATGGATGGTCTTCACAGAACTGCAGAAATCCACATTGATGCAGTCATTGAATGGTTTGGAGAGTTAAGGAGAATGGGGTACTATCCATCTGCTGTCGATAGCAAACTCCTGCTTTCTCATCTTCAGTTTCACTGTGAACCCTCTATCAGCAGGCCTTCTTCTTTGATAAAGGGGTAAACTATCATGTTCAAGATATGTTTCCTTGAGCTCGTTGCGCGGATAGCACTCAATGCATTTCCCTTCATACATGCATGGAGAACCATGGAACATTCATGTCTTGATAGTGTTATAGAACTGGGGGCATTCAACAGGATATGGATGCTCTGAGGAGGTGAATGAGTCCTACTGGTTTCAGGGTATTTTCAGTTATAACTGTAGAAGGATGTGAGCATGAGGCAGGCCTCTCTCCAGCTACTCAATTATGCACATGTCGCAGATAACTTGGCCAAAGTTGGAGACTCTCTTGATCATATTAATCAGCTCCTTCAACTTCAAGTGGAGGACCCAGGTAAGCAAATAAAAATAATCAGTTTGCATCCGAATTTAGAACAGTTTAGCCTTCACTTCTGGACAAGTGGTGTAGCAAGTTAACGTGATGAGCAGGTTTGGGTGGCCATTGTTTTGGACTTAGATGGTGGCATCTTGTGTCCTCTCGTGCATGTGTATTGGTACCCCCATAAATCTGTAAAAATGAATGCAGAGCTCTCCTATGCTGTGTGCCCCAACAGTATCATAGCGAAAGCCATCCCTCAAGTATATGTACTCCTCACTGCGCAGTTCCTTCTGAAGGGTGATAGTTGTCGAGGGTCAACCCTCAACATGGCCAAGCCAGGCTCAGAACATTTATTAATAAATTGTAAACATATATTCGAACAAGATAAACAACCAAGTTATGTGTCTGTACTTGTGCTGTTATTGAGTCTTAGGTATTATTTTAGTTTATGGAACCCTATAGGTAGCTAACGTGTTTAAATTCTAGGTATGTATGTAAGATTGTAAAATGTAATGCTAATGTGTGGCTAGGGGTATAAAAGACCTTGGAAAGGCCACTGTCTGGAGTCTTTGCTAAATTGCTAATAAAGTTCTTCTTAATTTATAATCTAAATTACTCTGGTATTTAAGAATCAAGAACCTTGTTAGCTGGCTATTGACTCTGGTGGCAGCAACCTACCATACCTGGGGATTAAGCAGTTCTTAAAACCCCAACAATAGTGTACAGTAACCTCTCCCCCTCCACCTTGGTTAACATGTCAGTGATGTACTGATGAAAATAGGTCTGGCTATCAAGGAGGAGATTGAAGTTGTCTTAACAGACTATAAGATGATATGCATAGAAATCGATTGAGTGAACTGCCTTAGTGATGGATGGTTGCTTTGTAACCAGATCTGCTTGCATGATGCCAATGTGGTATCCATCTTCCCCAAGATTGCAGATCATAGGATACTGAAGGGCATCGTAGAAGTGGTGTGTTTTACGTTGGGCATATTCAGGATCTGTGTGAACAATGGCAACTATTGTTTTTGTGGGTGCATTGAAGCAACAGCTTTGCTGTCTTGAAGGGATATTTGTTTTCATCTTTGATGACTCTGAAATCTGGCTCATTCTCCAAGATGTACTTGAAGCAAGAAACATAGCTGTTGTGTTTATATAAAAATAGTGGTAAGGATCATGTATCAGAAGTTAGACTGAAATGCCCACTTCCTTACTCATGGATCAATGTAAATGTCAAAAGGGGATTTCAATGACTGTTTTAACTCTAGTAAAAATAGCCTCAAAACGGGCTTGAGGGGCCTCAGATGTTTTTACCTATTGTGTGGCAACTTCTGTACTACACATTGCTTGAAGGTAGGCCTCACGGGCTTGATGGCAGGCCTCACAGGCCTGGGCTGTCTCCATCTATCGTATGGGAACTGCTGTAATATGCAGTCTGGGCCAAATTGGATGAAAAAGTGACTCGTGGGTGCTAAGGTGCCAAACTTGTGTATGGAACTTGTCTCTGGTGCAGACTGCATTTACCAGATGAGTTTACAAGGCATCCTCAAGGGTGCTACCAGAGACCTCTTGATTTCTACAACACCTGACAGAAACTGTGGCATATGCATCTCATCCTGAACACCATAGTCATCCATAAATATTAAATCCCAATGATTGGGCCGCTATGTTATGCTTAAGACTCCAAACAGTTACATCAGAAACCACTACAGCCACTGATTGTACACTTTTAGGTGTGCCCTCTCTGGTCAATTAACACTTATGTTGGTCTGAATTCATAAACCTCTTTGAGGATGATTATTTTAACATTGCCATGTCAAGAAAATTTGTTAAGAAGATTCCTAATTGTTCAGCTCCTCTTGTAGTAATCTAAGAGATTACAATATTCCCCACCATGTGAATATACTCACATGGCAGTGATGAAAACCCTTCACATTGCAGCATTGAAGCAGAACTGCAATAATTTCTGATGTGATAGCAGAGAAAGTCTTTACAGACTGACTTCATCAAGGAGATATACTGGACTACAACTAACTCCTATAATCTGTGGAGAGGATAATCATGACTTACTTCAATAAAATAATTCACTATCCCTCCCCACATCAACTCTGCTGAGCCTTTCCTATATTATGCATAAATGCTTCTACATACACCAACATTGAAGGAAGTCCTTAGAAATTTGCCCAAAAAAATCAATAGTAGCATTAACTGCCAAAAATACCCCACCTTTTAGCAAGGAAATTATCAACTATTAGCAATGAAATGAATTAACATGAATAAGCTCCGATAACATAAAGTACAACTACGAAAGTATCAAGACCTGCATTCCACTTACCCCCAAAGGATTACCAGATTAACATAAGTTGTGCAGTTGTTTCAGTCCTTGGTCCTGAACCACATCCAGTAGCCATGTATATTAAGTATCAATGGCAACAGTGGTCTTACAAGAGCAGGAATTAAACAGATACTTATCACAAATTATATTGAGATAAATGAGAAAGTTCCAGATAAGATAGACAATGTATTAATTGTGACACATCGCCAAGATGCACACATGTTCATACGGTTAAGTGGGTAAGTGCATACATTTGAGTATATGTTGTCCATGGATAACTCTTCAGGCAGCCTTAACTTTCTTGGCTTCTTCACTGCATATAGAAAAACATTTATGATGGAGGTTAATATATCATGGTCAGTGCACAGACATTAACTTTGCGGAATGTGTGGGATATAGTCTCACTTTGGGAGTTGAGTTGGAGCAGACCTTTTTGCGACAGTAGCAGCAGCTTTATCTGCAAGTTTAGGATCTTGCAGCCATCGCACTTGTTTTGACGGGCCATACCTGTCACACACGCACACACATATGCACACACACTAACATTATCCTCCTTGAAACTACATAGCCAAAAACATTTGTTTATTTATCCTTTCAGGACTGCCAGTGTTAATGCCAAATAAAATTTACAGGTTTTGTTTTTTTTTTGTTTTTTTTTTGTTTTTTTTTAATTAATCATTCAACTAGTGTCTTCTCTATCACCCTTTATCATTCTTGGCAGCTATAATGAAGATAATGGCAGGCTTGGATGAGGTGTCAATATGGGCAGAGGCCAACTGGTTGTGGGACACCACACAGGAACATCCAGGGCCACAGTACACCGATGCTAAAGCCATAGTTCCTGCAGCTGTGTCTGAAACCGGCTTCAGACCCAGCTTGACGCTGTACTCGGTGATACTTCCTGCATTATTTGGCGGTTGTTCCCACAAGAGATGAGCTCCGTCCGAATGCTAATGGATGAAATGAAATCATAAGCACAGTGTGGAAATAGAAAAAAAAAAGAGAGAAGTGGAGGAGAACCATATCTTCGAACTTTTCTTATCCGAATAGCTGAAGGAGCACCAGGGAAGCCAGGCAGGCATGTCTTGAAGGCGGCAACATTCGAGAAAGGACCACGACCACAGGAGTTGATACCACACACTCGAAACTTGAAAGCTTTGCCTGGTTGTAGCTCGACCTTCTGAACCGCAGTGGTTGCTGCACCAAGCCTTGTCTAAAATGATATTTCATCACAAGAATTAACCCAAGCTCAGTATGTGCAACACACAAGCAGAAAGCAGCTGTGGTTAAAGTGGTAACTTGTTAAAACTGCACATGCACACTTTAACTTATTACACTATCAACCACACCTTACCTGATCCATGAGGAAGTCCACATTTGTGGAGTAGTCAGTCACTGTATACTCTATCCCGTTGACAACATCAACGTCATACCACGTAGGGGTGACTTCCATCTGGTCTGTGCCTGGAGCATCTACTCCGGTGTTAGTGTCATTAACCTCAGTCATGGTTGATGGAGCAGCGAGTGCCACTGCCTCGTTTGGCTCTGTCTTGCTGGTTGTTGATGCAGAGGTGGAGTCTGTCTTAGCCTTAGAAGACATGAAGTTGTACGGCTGGATCTGTAACAAGTAATTGTCCGCTATAAAGAAATGAGATGACGAGGTGTTAAAAAGGAGAGAGGTGATTAGAAAGTGATTGACGATCAATAAAAGGTAAGGGTATTGACCATAATATGTCAATAAAATAAGAAAAGAAAAGATGTTCCCCTATCAGAGACACTAATTCATTCCAGAAAAGCTATTTGAGCTAATTAGTTTTGAATATGTGTTAATTACCTGTATGAATTGTCCTATTAATTGGTTGTAGTTTTCTCTACTAAATTAGTGTTACAGATAGAAATGATGGTGAATAGTCATCAAGGAGAATGACCTTACCGAGCCACCAATGACAACTGAGCTCTCTTGCACTGATACCCATTCATTTAAGAATAGCAGCTTCAGAAAATTAGTTATGAATACATGTTGGTTGCCTGTACAAATGGTCATGTCAGTTAGTACCTGTTGTGCATGTAGAGTTTGTGTTACACATCATTATTCATACTAACTCTGCAATATTCATGAACTTCTGTCTGGTACATAAACATCTGTAGCTTCTGTGTATGGAATAGTTCCTGTCAGAATTTAATTCATGTTCCCTTAAGTTAGAAATGTGAAGTTTATCGTGTGATGTTAGACAATATATCTACATTTAAGAGAACATTCCAATTAAGTCAATTTAATGTAATTGCTGGGAGTACAGAATTAAACACTGTCTAACATCATATCCCCAAAAAGTAAAGAGAAAATAGCAATAGCTGTTTTTCTTTTTACAAACATATTTGGTGTTTGCCAACTCACCAGAGGAGACACTGGTCCAGAAAACCTTGAGTGACTTAGTGCCAGATCTGACCAGTTGAATACGACCAGGGGCAACTGGCATCTCGGTCTCCAAGAACCACAGGTTGTTGCAACATACCTGAATTGGGAGTGAGTGTGTGTGAGTGTACGTGAGTGAGTGGGTGAGAAATTTAGTGAGTGAATGAGTAAGGGAGGGATTGAGTGAGTGAGTGAGTGAGTGAGTGAGTGAGTGAGTGAGTGAGTGTGTGAGTGAGTGAGTGAGTTAGTGAGTGAGTGAGTGAGTGAGTGAGTGAGTGAGTGAGTGAGTGAGTGAGTGAGTGAGTGAGTGAGTGAGTGAATGAGTGAGTGAGTGAGTGAGTGAGTGAGTGTGTACGATTGTGAGTGAGGGAGGGAATGTGTGTTGGGATGTGTGTGAGTGTGTGTATGTATATATGTACATGTATGTATGTGGGAGAAGGAAAGTGGTATGTATGTCCTGACCGTTCCTCCTCTAACTGACCTGGTGGTTCAACATCTTCTTGTGACCTTCCCTGCCACTCCAGACGTACATCTTTGTGCCGACAACAGCTGCTATGTGTCCAGCACGCTCACACAGAGCAGCAGGGATCCCACTTGCCTCAGCATTACCATCTTCTGTGGTGAAGTTAGATATCTCCTCCCATGTGAATGTGTCTAACAACAGAAATGCACGCATGTTGCATTCTGAGTAATGGAATTCCCAACCAATGGTCATGACTACTGGTTAGCACACGCCTTCATTATATACACTATTATGTAACACAATCACGCACCAAGTAAGAGCATTACACACCTCAACCCACACCCTATAAAGACCCATTTTCTCACCTGTGTTGAGGCAGGCTAATGAGTTTGAACATTTCCACTCTGTCTCATGTATTGGGTGCCTTCCATCTTCACCAAAGACAGGTACCCAACCACCAAACACAAACATTTTATTCTTCAGCATGACTGCTGAGTGCAAGCTACGTGGGAGCGGGACAGGGCCTTTGCACTGCACATTCTGCCACTCTATGTGTTCTCCTGGTGAACATGATAGGACAATCATCATATATGAAATAACAGACGTGTTATGAAGACTTATAGAAGGTCATACACACACAGACAGAGATAGGTGGGTGTGAGTGTGTGTGAGCGTGTGAGTATGTGAGCATGTGAGTGTGTGAGTGAGTGGGTGAATGAGTGAGTGAGTGAGTGTGTGTTGACAACCTGATGTGAATAAGACCTGCAATGAGAGCAGATAAGAGAACACCATATATGCAGCTTATGTGAGTTGCTCACCAACATTGAGAATCCACATATCACTAAGTCTCTTTCCATTCATGCCTGCGTACACCAACAACTTGTTGCCAATGGTAACAGATGTGTGGCTCTCCCTGGGGCAAGGGACAGGACCTTCAATGTTGGCGCATTCCCATTGAAGGGAAGTTCCCTCCAAAAACTCCAAAGTGAACACATCATTCAAGTACCTGAAATAAACACGTGTTGCATTTTAGTAACGAAAGTTCCTCATTAAATATATAGACTATGTGGAGACAAATATGACTCAAAGTTTGTGCATCACTCCATTGGTTTCTCTTATTTGAAGTAGATTAGAATTTAGTTTTAAATTTTTTTAAAAATGTAAGTCTAGATATGTAGATATGTAGATACTCACTTGGGAATGATCAGCATGGGGTCACTGGACAGGTTGGTCAGGCCTGCAAATACGACAGCCTTTCGGCCTACCAAGTTGAAGGAGTGCCCCAACCTGGGGCAAGGGGGCTCCAGTAGTGGAGTGAGCCTACGCCACTCCCACCTGCTAGCATTCAGCTCGTAGAGCTGCACAACATTCACATCCACATGAACACATCCATTACATTTTCATCAATCCTTCACAGCATTACTTAACACAATCAAAAAATTTGCATTGAAAAGGATTTGTTGCACTTAAATGCACAAAAAGTGTGGGATGACTCTTACCTACTGCATCTCTCCAAATTTAATAGTGTCATTTAATTTATAAGCTACTACCTCTGTTTTAATTTTCAATTATTGGATCACCACCAAAAGGTGAACTAAAGCAAGCTAAAAGGCTATTATAAAAAAATATATAGAGCACTTTTCTATTTATTTGTACCAGCTGAAGTAGTATCTCATGAAGGATTCTTGCTCAAGTAAATGATTCCAATGAAATAATTGTAATTTTTTTGATGCTGTCCTTTCTTGAGCGATAAAAAAAAAAAAAAAAAAAAAAAAAAATTACCTCAAACAACAGGAGAAAATGAGGTTTTCCTAAACCAGACTAAAACCTTTCCCCGTAATCAAGGACAACATGTAATAAGTTTCTTCAAAATCAGTTGAGCTATTAAACCATTCATAGTGAAAACACACAAATATTATGTCCAGTGATCTGGTGATAAACGCTCACATCATTGGAGTAGCATCCATCCTCCATCATGCCTCCGAATACAAGCAGACGCACACCATCACAGATGAAGCCAAATGCAGCACAGCCTGTGGGTTTCTCTCCACACACCTGGGGCATGAACCACTGGCTCGTGGCTGCAAGCACAAATAAACACATGAACAATGTATTAGGTTGTTGTTACTAGCATATAAATGGTATCTTGATTCATTATAACACACTAGGAAATTAAGTTTTTCGGTCAGCCTTAAGCTTCCTATTGTCACGAACTGGTACAATCTCATTAATGCATCTGTTTGCAATACCACGACATGGTGAATAGTTCATTAAACCAGTGAATGCATGAGAGGGCTGGAATGTAATATGAAAACGGAGCTGTGGATGCAGCTCTAGTAATAAATGTCCTTTTGAAATGTGGGTTTGTAAAGATAGCAAAACCTGGGAGCAATCACTGCTTGTGTATGCATGCGTGATCATCCGCATGTGGTCTACCACTTTTGTTCCAAATGATCTTAACCTAATCTTGAGTAGTTATACCCTTTACCTGCTTCTGAACTTATAAGTCAAAGTGTCTGATTGGTCAGATTGGTATAACATGAAGTATCGGACAGTTATAGTGTTAGTGATGACTAAATTTCATGGGCAATCAACAGCTGTGTATTTCAAAGCTTGCAAGTTGCATAGTTCAAGAACTCTGCCTTTAATATCTGAAACTGTAACTATATATTTTTGGCATATGATGCACATCTACTAGGATCCTGAAAAGCTTGCCACAGTGACTAGAAAGATTAATCCATGTCTAATGCATCTGGCTATGTGAGACTTCTTTAAAAATCTGTTGGGATCCAACAACACCCACACCCAGAGTTTAAACATTTAAATCAATAAGGCATGTCCATCACTGCTTGTTTCACTATATGGACTTTAACAACTACCAATGATTCCAAACGAGTCAGTTGTCATGAATTGACCAGGCTACAAGCAACCACAGTCCCCAGCAAACAACAGTAATAAACTACATACAAATGTCCTGGGACTCCTACAAGCAGTGCCCTCTAAATATAGTACCAATGAACAAATCAAAATACCTACCTGTGTTCAAGACATGTAGTTCTTCATTAAAACAATTATTTCCACCTCCAAATATGAAAATTAGCTCCTTAATGGCAACGGCTTTGTGCCCTTGACGAGGCTCAGGAGCAGGACCTCTGGTAGAGTTCACTTTCTTCCACTTCATCTTGAATGGGGTGGGCTGCGGGTCAGGGTAACTAGCCACGCAGCCTTTCTCAATGGTAGTCTCAATGGTAATCTCAATGGTAGTCTCAATGGTAGTCGCAGAAACCTGACCAGCGGACATTTTGTCTTACTCAACAACAACTACACGTGCACCAAGTGTTAATATGGTAAAGGTCATCATCATTCTTTTACTTTCAAAAAATCGATTTGGATAGCTTACCTTTGGAGACCCCTTGCGGTTAATCCTCAACTGCTTGGGTTGCTGTGCGGTTGATAGGAATGCTTTCCCACGTGCCAGAGTGGCATCCAGCCTAATAGCTATCTTAGTGGGTGGCCAGCACGTGAGGAAATTAGCGCTGGACAAGCTAAAGGTTATAGTGATCGTGGACCCCACCCACCCCCACCCCCCCCCCCCCCCCCCCCCCCCATCCCTCCTCAATTAAGAGTAAGAAATAATCCTGCCTGAGATGACAGCATCAAGGAAACACCAATTCAGTATAGGCAGGTAAAATGACATTTTGCACACACCACAAGTTGATGTATCAGAAAATTTGTTGAAGAAGACTTTGTGTGCATGTTATTTTGGCTGGCTTGCTTGTTAATTAATTAATTGTTATCTGTGGATGTTAAAATTTCTTAATATACCTGAGAATAATCCCAAATGATTTATCAGAATATTATGTTGGAGTTATTCCTGACGTCCATTGAGGCTAATGGGGAATTTGAAACCCTGTGCATGAGCATTCATGGATTGTGCAAATATCCTCTTGGTTTCCTAGACTACCTCCTCCTGCTAGGATCACACTTCCATATCCAGAAACACACAATACATAAATGTGTGTTGAAAGCTTCTCCCCTTTATTCTAATACTATGAAATAAAATTTCTGATAGTGTCTTCTGTGTTTTTATTAAGTGCTACTTCCATTTTTAAGCATGAGTAATGAAGTCGATGTAATAATCAATGCCAGGAAAGTCTTTACTTTCTTTTTCTTTACTAGCATAGCTAAGCACTGAATCATCAGTTTCTTTGGGTTTTCTGTTATAATTCCGTCTCCAGTTGCATTATATATTTAACTAATTTTATCAATACGTTTCCAATATTTTTAAATTGTACACAGATCAAGAAGTTAGTACGTAGTATAAACATTAATTTCCTCCATGCAGAGCTCTTATATGTGCATTTATTGAAGCACTGAATTAACTAATATATTTTTTCTAGGTTACGTGTAATGATGTTTCTCCCCCAACCAGTGCTGTAAAGGGTAGATTCAACTTTGATCCTAGTTTAGCGAAAGCAGAGATCATTCCTCAAAACACATTCTATCCGAACTCTAAGTACACCATTGTGGTCATGGGTCATGCTGTGACGACCGAACGCTCTCCATACGGCCTGAATATCAACAATGCTGTGTTTCAGTTTGAGACATGTAACCCTGTCCAATAAATATCGGAATGAAGCTGAAACGACAAGCTCCTGAAGAGGTGAGTGAGAATTGATTATTCAGTGGAAGTTCATTGTTATGGGTTTAAAATTATCATTCCAATTTAGTGCATGTTTATAGCTTAACGATTAGCAAAAATGGAAAAGAAGTGATATGACATCTATTCCAATTAAATACTTTTTTTTTTACTTTCAAACTAGTAGCAATGGGAAGAAATTGATGCAATGCAATTACAGTGGATCAATATTGTTTTAAGTTTCCCTGTCAACAATCGCAAGATAAGTGTGAAAATATATATTCTAATTAAAGTGTACACTCTGTGTAGCTTCGCTATTAGCAGCCATGGGAAAGTAGTGTATATATTTATGAGAAATATTGAACCAGACACAGGTAAGTCCATTAGTGAATCACTCCAGGAAAAGAGGTTTTTTCAAAGGTAAATAGATATTTTGATTGCATTTTTACATCTTGCCAAGTTGGAGTACTCCAGCATTCAAGCAATTTGAACTGGTGTTTGTTAGAAGTGATTGGAAACCAGTAAAGAAGTAATTGTTCTTGTCAGATGCCTGTTGATTTGTTCTACTACAGTATATTTATGTCAATGACAGCATTAATGCGAATCTCAATTGTCTGTCCAATTATTGGAGATATACTCAAATTTATCTTGACATTTGCATTTTATTTTTAATACATTCCCTTTCATCCTGTTGCTTCAGAAACCCTATATCTTGAAGATCGCTGAGTATTATAACCTCTACAACTCCCTGGTAATATGGAGCACAAAAAAATGGGGGTGCTCTGGGGAGCACAGCATAGGTAAGTGTGTGAGTACATATAGATAAGGTATACAAATTAAATCTTCATGGAGATGGTGAATTATTCAGCAATACTGCTGATTCGTACAATGATTTATTGTTAGCTAGAAAGTAGTTTGATGAAAATGATGTTCTTTGTGTAATAATGGAACATACTTTCAAGCATGCTCAGCATTACCCGGTGTATAATGACATTGCAATTGGAAGAGGTGTGGACTTTTGGAATTTAGCCCACTCTCTAACCAGGGTTCAAATTATGTTTGCATTCTTGTACGTCTAAAGTCAAAAAATTTGATTATTCACATTGGTGCACAATTGTGGACTACAGCCGCATGGCTTGCTAGGCCTTTCATGGGCTCTGGTTACAAAATTCTTTTAAGGATTTTACGAAAACATTTTTTTCTTAAGTACCCTTTATTTCTGGAGTACATTGTATTCAGCATTAAGCATATGTCTTAAGGGAGGCCATGCTTTGTAGGAGGAGATTTCTTATGGAATATCTTGTACTGGTGGAGAGCATGTCTTCAGAAAGGCATATTTCACAATATGTTGTGTTTTACTGGAAGACATGTCTTACTGGAGGACATGTTCTTCATGTGGATATTTATTGTAAGAGGGCATGTTTTGCAGTTCAAGATGTCTCACGTTTTACTGGAGGGTATGCCTTATTGGAAACCATATATTAGATGAGGACATATTTAATAGGAGTACAGTGGACATACATTAAGGAAACAAATGATTTATTGAAGGATATATCTTAATTGAAGGCATGGCGAGCATGAGGATAGTCTTTATAGGATGGCATATTATGCAGAAGGACATGTATTACTGGTAGACGTGTGGCAGTGGTGGTCATGTCTTTTATGAAAATAACTGTTAGTGGAGGACATGTCTAGTGAGCGGGCATTTCTTACATGTTTGTGCATAATCTGCAATCATTTAAGGAGCAGTGAATTTTGGCAATTGCATGCTATTTTTTAGTAACTTCTTTTTTGGCTTATAGACATGCTTAACAAGGATTTATTATTGAAATGTCCTTCTTTGGTATAAAGACTTATTTTGGTGATAGTAAAATTGTAATTGGAATGAATCAGGCAATGGTGATGGGAAGTCCAGCTGTGGTCACACCCCACCAAGATTGGTTTGAAATATTGGTCGTAATATTTTTCATAATGATACGTTGACTGTGGCTCTTTCAGCAATAAGCTGTTTTAGCACACTATTTTTGCCTTCTTTAGCACTATTCTTTCTGTGAAATCTTTGATAGACCTTATATTTGTTGTACAGAAACTTAATTTTATTGTACAGGAATAGTGGTAAGTGGAGGTAGGGTGGGTGGGTGGGGGGGGGGGCGGGGGTTTGGTGGTGCACAGAATTTTGAAGCTTCATGTGCTCTCCCAAAGCAGCAGTCCCATGTAGAAATAGAATATCATGGAACACTATTCCTGAGTTAAACAAATTTTATTCTCCCTTTGAAAATACTGATATTTTTTTTATCTTGTTAACTTGGTGGGCAATGTTAAAATTCATTAGTATATCTTTAAATTGGTATGGTGTGAACCATACGAATTCCCTTTGATGAGTATAAAATTGAAGACTTGGAAGAGCCTTTTTTGGGCTTCTTTTAATTACTCCTCTTAAACAATGAGGTGTGGAGAAATGGGACATAGCTCAGGTTACATTCCCTTGCCTGAACATCATATTGGTCAACTTTCAACTAAATCCTTACAGCCATTTGGCCGGATATCACACACATATATGTATGTATGTATGAATATATATATATATATATATACACCGCTACCTCTATTAGCATAAGATGTACCATGATTAGTTGAAATCATTTTGAATATTTTTATTTGATATGCCCACACAAAGAGATGTAATCAGGTAGCTTCTTCCTTTTGGAGAAAATAATCTATCCACTGTGTAGGAATAGCCTACCCTCAAGAGCTGGTAATATTTAGCTTCCATGGTTTGGCAGGAAAGTAGTATGGCCCAGAGTGACCCAACCTAAGTCCATGAGTTTGCTCAAGTAACATTCTGGGCCCTTTAAGTCTGATATTCCCACTGGAAATGGATTGGCAGGTGAGACTCAATCTATTTCACTCCCAGTGCTATGATATGTGTGATATACCCTCTTAAGCCCACAGGAGGAGGTGCTAGTAGAAATAGCCACACCGATTAGGGAATACCTAGGTCCAAGTATTTTGGCACTTTTGCCTTCCACCTGAAGAGAAATAAGGGTGTCCAGATGGAAACTACACCATGTTACTCACATATTCAAATTGGATGTACAAATCTAGCTTTAGACCTGTGGCATCTTTCCTTTCTCTCAGGTAAAAAATTTTTTTTAGCTTTTTCAATAGAAAAAATGGTGTGACGAAATAAACTAATGTAAACCCTTCCTTCGGAAATATGGTAGAGCACCTAGTTAGAAGTAGCAGCTAAAATGAGATGGTTTTTCAGTAATCTTTTTCCCTTCTGAAAAACGTCCACTTTCTAATCATTGGTAGTGTCTTCACATTATCTAGGTTAACTCCTCTGTTGATGTGTTCTTGCAATAATGCATATAATCCATGAGCCAGAAGGTTGGTTGGTACCATTTTTGTTGAAAAGGCTTCATTTTACCTTTTGAAAAGGTATATAATGTACCACCATAGATAGAAAATGTATGATAGCTTAGCCAAAATTGGAACTTTTGGATTTTATGGCACTTTTAACAAACATGCTCATTTTCAAATTTACTTAATTAGAATATAACACAATATCTTTGCAGCATTAACTCAACGTGCTTCTTCTTGATAATTTAAGTAAATGTTTTAATCCTATCATATAAATAACTAAGTGGTAATTAGACCACATCTTAATGTTGGCTCATTTAAAGTAATGGTAGAACACTTGGGACACATCTTCAAAAAAAATACAATTTAAGTAACTGGAATTATCTGAGGAGCCAAATAATGCATATTGGCAGTTATTACTAGAAACAAAATCTCATTTTTTTATTCTAGTCATATATCTCAGGTCCTGTTGCTTTGTACAAAGCCTACTTTAGTTATTGGAAGAAAACCAAAAACAATTATTATTTGTACAGCTTGCTCTACAGAAGGTAACGATGCTCTTTTTGGCCCTATAAATTTAGAATCAGGGGTTACAGCATTTCATAGAGCCAGAGTGAGAAATCATACCTCAATTCTCGTCATTGCTAGATATCTTGGGTGTAAGGGAGTTCAAAAGAGATTCTATAACCAAATATGTAGCATTGACTTAGATACTCCCAAAATAAATGAAGTTAACATCTCATCAGACTCTGAGCAAGCTAGCACAAAGAGATCATTCAGACAGGAAAGTTTATACTGTATTCTGCGTATTTTGTAATAAGGTCAGCAAGTATAAAAATATTCCAGATTACACAAAAAGCTTAAACAAGCTACACAAGTAAGACCAGATATAACAGCGACCTGCAATCAGAAAAATAGGTGACAAAATTAGTGTGGCATGTCGACAAGAAGAAGCTGATAAATGCCTACTTCTGCATGCAGCTCATGCTGCCCAGGAAAGATATCTAGCAGTTATGATCCACTCAGAAAATACAACCATGTTCATAATTTTGGCATTTCATGATAAAATAAGTGTACAACTGTTTTGGAAACTGTGCGCAAAAAACTGTATGAAGTTCATTGATATTGATACAGTACATACTCGTCAAATATACATGCAGGGTGCTAATTGGCATGCATGCGCAGAGTGGATGCAACAATGTCAATGCTTTCAGAGGCAAAGTAAAGCAAAGGCCCTGAAACTATTAAACACTAGCAAGGAAATGTGATACTCTTTTGAAGATAGGACAGGAATAGAGCCTTTTGCAGATCCTGTGAAAAAAAAAGTCAATTCAACATGCAAATTTCATGCTACAAAATCATGCTAACTATTATAACAGTCAATAATCTAAAATATTACCTCTTAAGTAGTATCAAAGGATAAATAGTAATTCACCACCTTCCATCAATTAATTAAAAATTGCACACGTTAAAATGCATGATAAAACATCAATGAGGGTTTCGTTTCCAAAAGTGTTTAAAAACCCAAAAATTACCACATACGCAAGGATGTCATATTTTTTCCAGTTATATGGGCATCCTCCCCTAACATAAAAGTGAGCCTTATCCAACATCTTATCACCATTGCTCCCCCCTAGCCCCTCCTCCCAGTTAGTGTGGTGGCTCAAATTTTGGTGTTTGGCTCATGGTCTAATATAGACATGGATGTATAAACTTCTAATCATGTCACAGCACATTCCCAGGACTATGTGATAGGGTTTGAAATGCTTACAGAGAGGGAATAATTGAAGTCAATGAGATAGAGTTTATCAAGTACTGTACACAGACACTAGCTCTCCCTCAGGGAATAACATGTGTATGCATATCAAAACGTATTAATTTAAGGATGTTTGTCCTTGATACTCAGTCATTGCCAACACTTGCGTAAACCTTTTTTTGGTGGTTCGAGTGTGCACACACTTTATGTGGTAAAATAATGTGAATATAGCTATTTGACATTGGAACCACAAAATAATTATAAAGTTTTATGTTTATTTTGAGAAAAGAATCCTACATGCTGATTTTCTGTCAGCTTCTGGACTCCTGTAGTTACAATCTTGTTTAGTTTTCTAAATGCTTGATATAGAGAGTGGTTTGGGGTTTGTGCTCCAAGTATACATTACCAATGCCCCTCTATTTATTATTGTCCTGATGCACTCACCTGGTTATAAATCTTTACTTTTTGGCATAGGAGGGGGTGGATGGCCATTGTCTCATTTTCAGAGTAGATATTATAAATGCACCTTTCACATCATATCATGCCTGCTGTTCTTCAAAGCAAGATCCAGATTATAACATTTATGTCACCAACATTTATGGTGCTCAGTCTGGTACTTTTGTATTTGCATGTGGTCAGGACATGGTTGAGGCACACAGTCGCAGGCCACTTTTATACACATCATCAATGTAGCCCCACACCAATTTTGCAGATAATGTCTCGACTTTCCCACATCAAACTCATTTTGTCATATGCTAGTTCCTCCATTCAAGATACCCATCCAGATGGTATTTGTTCTTGGGTAAGACATTGTAGCAATTAAAATCACTGTTGGTTGTCTCCCATTTTTCAGACCATACTTTCTTGTCAACTGCTTATATTTTTGTATTCAGCATCTGCATATTATTCATGAAACTATGACTCAACTTCATGCAAAGTGTGACAAACACAAATTCATAGACATCCCCTCCATGGATGATAATGGTTTCTGTTTTTTGTTGTTGTGCAACTACTTGTCGCCAGACCTCAGGTAGTGTGATTACCTACAGCTTGTATAGGTCCGTTGTTGGTGTTAGGCAGATGCATACTGTTACAAGATGGCATGTGTCATTCGTGGCAACGTGAAACTGTGCAGTCAGCTGACTGACACCATACCGGACAACAGTATTCAGAGATATACCGAGCTATTGCTGTTGTGTGGAATGTTCATGGTGATGCTGAGCACTGCAATTTATACCTTGAACTTAGTTGATTAGGTTCTTCCATGAAGCAATTTTTCACATCAATTTCTTGCAGTTTAACTTGGTGTCAAGTCTGACACCAAGTTAAACTGAGATGCAAGAGTTCCCTAGTTTGATGTCATCCCATGTGACATTCAGCTCATGGTTGGCCTGCGTGCAATCTGGGCCAGTGTGTTTGTGAGCAATCCCTGACATTTTAAACCTGGTATGCCGAAGCGTTAGGGAGAAGGTATCAAATATACATACAGACATTGAAATTGTTAATTATGGTAAAATTATAACGATTTTTATGTGCCATGCTCCTCTTTTACCAACTAATCTTATGTTGATGTTGCAAATTGAGCAAAAATAACTTTTTTTTTTACATCCGGACCTCGCATGTTTTGTTACATTGGACCAGCACTTATTTATTCTGTTGTTGTTTATTGTACAGGCATGTCTACTAGGAAAGTGGATGGTGAACTTCATCCAGTGAAATCCGATCATGATGTTCTGAAGTTGAAAGAGAATGATGTCGTGATAGTGGAAATCAAAGACTAATACTATCTAATATTGCTATGACAACAAGCAACTTGGTCCTTTTATATATTGTGTTCCAAATGTTGCTTGTTCTAACCATTGTGATTTAGTCATCTCATGATTTTTCAAGAGATATTTTCAGCTATGATGTTCTAATTACTGACATCCTATATTCATCACTTCCGCGACTATCTAATCACAGCTAGTTATAACTTTCCTCTCCCCCCTCCCCACAACCACCAACAACATAGCGAAAGATAAATGAAATAATATAACAACTTTAGACTCACAGTGCAAATAGGCTGACAGAATAGAAATAGTGTAGACAGAAATTTATTAGATCTATTCTACCTCAACAAAATCATCATACTCATCGCAGAGGTGGGACACTATGCCCTAAACTGCAATAATCTTTAATTCTGAAAAGCTTCCCCATTCACCTCTGTAATCTTTAATATAGAAAAACCATTTGTTCAACCCTGCAGCCCCACATCTTTACGCTCCCACCGTTCTTATCTCACCTTCTCAGTGAGGCAAATGCAATGAATATAAGTTAACTCAGAAGGTGCACACTATGCACCAGAGCAATCTAGCATTACTCTGGAGTGGATCTGATAATTTTTTCAAACTATTAATTAAACTTTGTGGTGTACTGGACTAATTGGCTAAATCTACCTGCAAAGACAGTGAATCGACCTCCATCATTCAACTTCTTAAGTTGATGCAGCTAAAATGGGAATTAAAGAATTAGTGCTTGAAGTTTGTCTAGTGGGTCTGGAAATATAATAATTCAATCTGCAAATAGATAATGTAGTCAAATTGAATGAACTGTGGTACCTATAAAGTTATGTATCATTAGCAATTTTCTATGAATATATCCTTAGCTATTCTGTAGTTACTAATGTCTTTGTTTCAATGACAAATTTGAAATGAACAATTCGTAATAAAAAAAATTTGTGTGTACAATGTCAGTCAATAATACCCTTAACTTATATATAACCTTTCACTAATTGAAAAAAAAAATAAATAAAAAAAAAATTAACCCATCCGTTACTCTAAAACCAGCAGTTGAGTCAGGATAGAAATACACAGAGGGTTTAGAGTCCAATTTGAGGCCACCAATATTTCTCTCCGCATTGATGGTCTTGAACAAAATGGTTAAGATGAAATAGTTGAAGTTGAAATTTTTAGCTAATATTTAGCATGGAGGACGAGTTACATTATCTGGAATCACATCACATGCCAGGTATCATTAACTAGTTCTTAATAGAAGCTAAAAATATTAACTTCAGGATCTCCAGCAGATTTTATGGATCCCTGTAGCCTCTCTAAAGGTTTAGCTAAAAAGACATCAAGGTTGTCCTGTTGACCTGGGCTGGATCACCTGCTAATGCAAGTTGAACCTTCACACCACAAAGTTGAACTTCCAAAGCCTTACAGACACCTTTGTTGCAGAAGGTCAGTAGATGAGAGATTCCTGTGCTCATCTGTCCTTCCTTGCCACTATCAGGCCACGCCATAGTTATTGACCTGGTTCCACTTATAACCCACCTTTCCGGTTGGAACAGTTGGAATGGAACTGCCACTAAAATAAAGACAACGTTTACACCACAATGGAATTCATGGAAATGGAGGCGGGCAGGATGAACTGAACATTCCAGAATACAATGAAAACATAAGTGTCAGTGTATTTTGGATAATCTTGGCAGTGAAAATTTTGTGTCTGTGAGGCATCCTTTAAATGGTAATTCAGGTAGGGTCTCTAATAGTGTCAACAGAGGATAGCTTGTTACTGTGTAGCTTTTAGGGAGGGGTGAGGTGTGAACAACTCCTAGTGAGTGTTGGGGGATTTTTGTTTGTGTCAGCAGTAGAGAAGTCATCCCTGTGTAGCTCCTTGTGAGGGGTGATTAAGGATGTAGTTGGTGAACTTTTGACTGTGTTGGCAGTAAAAAGGTAATCTCTCTGTAGCTTCTTGTGAGGTGTCAGTTGTTGGAGGTGTGTCTCTACTCGTTTTGGCAGTGAAGATGTTATTCCAGAACTAAATTTATGAATATTTGTAAGTTTTTATCAGTGCATAGGAAATTTACATAGTTTCTATGTCTTAATATTGTATACACTTGAGATATATTGCATTTTTCTTTTAATAATATCACCATTGCTAATCATTGTTGCCTGTACAATTTCCCAATTTCTATTTTACCAGGACATTAACCAATAATTAAGTAGTAGTTGCTAGAGAAATGTGCATGCAAGTTTCTTATTATAAGACATAGATTTCAAAATTTTTGGTGGGCAGTTATTTCAGTGGAGGTTTCTAATTTCAATTGTCACTTCGTTTCCAGGGAGGATAACAGGGTTTGCAGTGAAGTGAATTACTTCTTTGGTGACCAGCTGACGTGTCCTCATTTCTGAAGGCAGGTGAGATTTTCCATAATTCCTAATATACTCTCAAAGTTTGGTAGCATGGGCCCCAAATAGTTTTTGTTTTGTTTTTACATGACATCCAGCAATACTGATGTTTGTTGGATTTTCTTCATCTTTTTAAATATATGACCAATAATGTATAGAGTGGATTATATTGAATCTCAAATATAATATTTTAGTGGTATTGTGATATATCTGGTGTGTGCTCATAAAGGAAGTTCAGGAAACTTTCAACTAGAACTTTGTGGGATAGTTATTCAAATTTTTTTTTCCTAATTTACAATATCAATAGCTAAGATACAATAGAGGAGGAACTGAAATTATATCCTCATTATATAATGTGAGAGATAATTATTTTAGTGTCTGTAAGAGTGTGATAAAATCTGCTGCTTGTTTAAAAAAAATTGAACAACTTTGAGCTTTAGCTTTTGATTTGAGCATCACAAAATATATGTATTCCTGGATGGTATGGTGGAGAGGGGTTGTGGTTTTGTCTTAGTCTGTTACAGAGCAGCAGAATTTGTGTGACAAATTAATCATTTCATATTGGCAAATATTCATCCAGCCATTATGAATAAGTCATCTAATTATATTATAAGTACATTCTGATATCGTAACTAATATTATAGAAAATACATGATTTTAATAATTAAAGGATGTGGATTTTTGAAAAATTAATATAAGATATATAAAGTACATAATGTGTTCATCTGATCAAGTAGATGTCACTAATCCAGTGATAATATTGTGGGGATTAAAGACTGTGAATAGTGGCAACCTAAGATATTCTGAAGTTCTAAATCTTCTTCTTATTCAGCTGTTACTCTTCTTCTGTTCTTTCCTTGACCTCTGTATTCAGGGATTTACATGTGCTACACCTGTACCTTTCTCAGTTTCTAGTAGTACAACCTGTGATACTTCTTCTTTTGTGCTCAGGGCTACCCTTGTCCTTGTTAACTCATTCAACTCACTCACAGAAGTTAATACTGGTTAGGCCAGCTGCTAATTTTTTAGACTCTGGATTTCTAATCTAGATCAATGTAAGAAAATTTAAAATTCTCAGTTATGTTTTACCAGAGAGTTGCAGTGAACCACCTTGGGCTGTATAAAGTAAATCCTAGTTCTGTTTGGGGGGAGAGGGGTCAGAGTATGGTCTTTGTTAGTGTTTTCAGTTGGAAGATCATTTCTGTGCAGATCCTTTTGAAGGTTTGATAGATCACTGGTAGTTTAGGCAGTGGGTGTTTTGTCTTTGTAAAGATTCTACTGATTGGTCAGGTGTTATGGGGAGGGTGGGGATTGTGGGGGCATGATGTTTTCTTAGCAGTGGAAAGATCTTCTATCTTTAGCTCTTTGTGAAGTGTAAGGAGGGCCTCTGATTGGGTACTTAGTGAATAAATTGTTCTTTTGTAGCTTAGGTTTGGTGTTTGGGAGAAGTTGTCTAGTATTGCAAGAGGTGGAGAGAAAATCCATTTGTTAATTATTTTGAGGTGTGAAGTATGGGTTAGTAGATCTAATGTTTTGTTGGCATTGGAAAGGTCATCCCTGTGTAGCAAATTATGTATTGTGAGGTATGGCTTCTCTCTATTAGTGTCAGCAGTGCGAATGCTTCGACTCTACCTCTCTCCGCATGACTCAAAACCCAATTATGGTAATAACTAAATATAGATAAAATGACAATGATGTCACAAGTTCATACCTTTCTCTGTTCTTTAGCAGCGCACATCTGTTTATAGTCAGGGAGGCCTGTCTTCGGTAGGGAGATAAGGTTCCCTGATATCCCCATCAATCGATTGAACATTTGGTCCATTCTCCTCACTCCAAGCTTGTCAGCTGAGAGCATTAGCATTGGCATTTTCTGTGCCAGGTCATTGTTAATTTTGTAGTCAAAGGGCTGCAATGTTAAAGCCCATCTGGTTAGTCTGCTTGATTCATCTCGTACTTTGTGGAGGTATTGCAGACACTTGTAGTCCACTACCACCACAAATGGCATTCCAGTGAGGTACACACCAAACTGTTGTATTGCAGTAACCACTGCAAGGCATTCAAATTTTATAGTGGAGTATGCTCTCTTCCTCTTTAGTAGTTTGCGTGAGTAGAAAGAAACAAGTTTTTCTACATTTTGATCAGTATAATGGTGGAGAAATGTTCTGATTCCAGGACCATATGCATCCATCTGTAATGTAAACTGTTTGTCAGTGTCGGGACTCATCAATGTTATACTGCTAGTGAGCTTCTTCTTGTGCTCATCAAAAGCCTGCTGCATTTTCTTTGTCCATTTCACTCTTTCTGGAGCATCTTTTTTCGTTGCTTCTGTGAGTGGAACTCCGATTTCAGCATAGTGAAGAACAAATTTTCTGTGATATATTGCAAGTCTGAAAAATGTTTATACATTTCTCTTGCTTTGTTGCTATTTAAATTGATGCACTGCTGCAACCTTAGCATCATCTGGGTGAATTTGACCATCTCCTACTACTTGATCCAGGAATGAACATTCATTCATGTCAAAAAGACACTCAGTTTGATCATCAATCTTGCTTTCCTTAGTTTCTTCAATACCACTCTGAGGTGCTGGAAGTATTCTGTTCATGATCTACTGAATATCTCCTCGTCATCCAAGTAGACTGCTGCCAAAGGTATGGACTTCATGATGCATTAGAAGGTAGATGATGCACCTATAGCCCAAATAGCATGGTTCTAAATTGATATATCGCCAGCTTTGTCACCATAGATGTTTTCGGAATACTTTCTGGGCTGACAGGTACTTGCCAGTATCGCTTTGTATAGTCCAACATCTTTCTATACATTGTTGCTCAAGACCATCCAACAACTCATCAATCCGCAACACGATATAGGGATCTGGTTTTGTTTCCATGTTCAGGTGTCTGTAGTCCACACACAAACAGAGAGTGCCATCTTTCTTTGGCCCCAACACGACCGGTGCTGCCCATGGACTGCCTGACTTCTCTATGATACCTGCTTGGAAAAGTTGTCTGATTTCATGCTGGACCACACCAACCCTTGCTGCTGGAAGGTGATATGTTGGCAAGTAGGCAGTCTTAGCATCTCCTGCATTAATTTAAATCTGAATTGCACTGCTTCTTCCTGTTATCACTAAAGGCATCCTAATACTCAATCACTCACATATATATATATAAAAACCTTCATTGATTTTGCGTGACATTACAAAAAATCAATGAGGGGCTGACATAAGGTATAGTGTCAAAGTAACATACAAAATCACTGCACACTGGGCAAAGATACATAGTCAAGCCACCATAAAGAGGAAATGAATGAATACAATGAATACAATGAATACAATAAATGACTAAGGACACAATACATAATAAAAGTAAATGTTTATGAGATTAATTAATTAATTAATTAAAATTTAAAAAATAAAATAATAATAATGATAATAATAACAGTAAGTAAGTAATGAAGTAAATAAATAAATTTAAGAAAATAATAAATAAATTGAATAAATGATTAAAGACAGTCTACTAATTAAAGTAAATGCTTATCTGGGAAGGAGGTGATAAAGTTACAGTTTCTATGTTATCTCCCTATTCCTGGTACACCATATCTTACACGATTCCTGGATGGCAGTATTGGAAATCCTAACGAGTAGAGATCTAAGGTCTTTCTTAGAGCAATCTAGATGCTTCTGCACCTAGTGGAAACCTTGCAAATGGATCACTCCTCTAGAGCCAACCTCAAGGGTGATGAGGAAAACATCATGATGGTTGTTCTCACACAAGTCGAAATACTTTCTTCTTTTCCTTTCAGCAGCCTGTTTAAGTAGAGTGTCGAAGCAGATGGTGAGCTCAACTAACACTGTTCTTTTTGAGTGTTCATCCCACCAGATAATGTCTGGTCTGAGGTCTGTGCAGGGAAGGTGGCTTGGTATTGAGTAAGTCTGTGATGTCAGATCTGCTATCGTGTTCTGTGATACTTTCAAGTTGACATTGATAAAGGAAGCAATTTCTTTTAAAACTTCATCATGTCTTCGATCGTACCACCGATGGTGTAGGGCAGTTTCACAGTTATTTAATACATGGAGTAGAGTCTGTATTTGATGTCCACACAATTGGCACAATGGATTTGGCTTCTTTTTCCAGAGATGGAGATTGGAGTTATGGGGAAGAGTGTCGTGGGCAGCATTTAGCAATAATTTATAACACTCATTCGGGAGAGACCTGATGGCATCTGTCCATATTTTGGTTGGATCTGTTCAAAGTGTGGTGATGGTGGTAAAAAGAAGACCATGGATGGGAAGAGCCAGAAGTTCTGACTTGCATCTACTGGCATCACTATAAGCAACTTTGTTCTTCACTGCCTTTAGGAGTGCTTTTTTACTCTGAGATGGATCCTCCACCATTGTTTGTTGCACCTCTATTGATGGTTTAAAGATTTTCCTGATGGATTTTATCTTAGTTCCAAGGTTCTTTTCAGCCAAGTGTCTGACTATGGCGTTTTGGAGGTGAGAAGTTGACAGTGCTTGGACACTTGCAGCTTTTTTTATAGTGTGGAAATTGATGAGAGTTGGAGTCCTCCTTCAGACCTTGAGATGTAAAAGATATTTGGGTTTGCTGATTTTGTTAGTCCTGTCCACCTTTTAAGGTATCTATTGGCAGTGGCTTCAAGTTGTCTCTCTACCCAGGACAAAGGAAACTCATGGATGGTGAGAAGCCAGTTCAACCTCAGACAGATCCCCAAACTGTAGATCTTTACCTTCTTTTTTCTTGTTGGTGCGGTCTCATCAACAATCTCAAGCATGGACTGCAACAGAGACTTTAGTTGTGATTTAGCTCTGTTACAGTCCTTGGGAAATTGGATTGGGAGCCCAGGGAAGTTGATTGAGTGATTTGCAACATACCTAATTGGCTCATTTGAGCAGGTGAGATGTGGATCGGTCAAGGTTCCACTGGAGCTCTTGATGTGCAAGGAGTGGCACTTGGGGACCTTAGCCTTCATGTCTGCCCACTGAAGCCATTCACTGGTGGAATCTAGCAGTGACTGAGCTGCAACTGGGCTACTGGCTATGATGCAGGTGTCATCAGTATATTGTAGCAGGTTCACTTGATGAGATGGTGAGAGAGAGTAGCCAAGGTTCTTCTTTAAATTCAGGGTGTCAACTAGGGTATTGATAACAGTGTTAAATATGACCCCAGATAGAGGGTCACCTTGGTAGACTCCGATGTTGAGAAGGAATGAAGGTGTAGTCCAGGCATCTGTGGATACCCTAGCTGACAGACCTGAGTAGAGAGAGGCCACAACATTGCAAAACTGTGATGGAGCATGATAGTGATGCAGAGCAAAATCTATCAATGAATGGTGGACACTGCCATATGCATTTGCCAGATCTAGCCAAGCAACTGTCAGAGATTTGTGTTTTCTTTGTGCATTGGCAAGTATCGAGGCCAACTTAAGATGGTGTTCTGTGCAGCCAGGTGTTGCCCTCATGAAGGCCATTTGGATGGAAGGGGTCGAGGTACTCATTCTCAAGCATATAAGTAGACCATCTACTTTTAAAGATGGAAGTGAAAATTTTCCTAATACATGATGTTAAAGCAATTGGCCTGAAGTTGGACGGTGATGAGGGGTCATCCTTGGCAGAACCTTTGGCAATCAGTCTAATGGATGCAGTTTTCCATGCCTGGAGAATAGTGGATGTCTGCCAACATTGATTGTACAGTTTGAACAGAGCATGCACCAAGGAAAGACACCTTTCCAAAATCCTGTATGGAATCTGGTCTAGAGGAGATGGAGTGGAAGAGGCATTAGATCTTATGATTGTGCTTCTGATCTCTTCAATGGAGAAAGGTGACTCATTAAAGTTGAAAACAGGATCTTTAGCTGATGGCATCCCTGGTGGCTGATGAAAAGATTTTGGCTGAGAGCTGTATACAGATTTAAAAAATGGAAAAGCTTTATCCTCTGCGAAAGCTGGATTAATTCTTTTGGCAGTATTATTATCAAAAAGATGTTTCACATACTTCCAAAAAGAATTATGACAGAGGCTCCGTTCTTGTCTGATGGATTGAGACATTGATGCTGCCCTAGATTTCTTGACCATCTTACTCTGCTGCCACACCAGATTAAAGAAATTTTTTGCTAAAGTTTGCATATCATCCACCAGAGCACCATTCTTTTTAGCATAACGAAAATCTCTCCCAGCCTTGGTTTTGAGCTGTTTGATCTTTTTCAAGGCTCTGTCATGTTTTGGTCCCCTGGAAGGCTTACTATTATTTTTTTCTTTACGTCTATGACAACCATACCGACTACTGAAAAAATTAAAAATACCATCAGCTAGTATTTTATATTTGTCCTCCACACAACTGGCTAGCTGTACTGCTGGTAAGAGGTACACCAAGAAATGTTTATCTGCCTCCATCCATTCAGCCTCTGACCCTGGTAGTTTAATGGGATATTTGCTATTATGATGACCAGCACTAATAGATGGAGTTAGAGTGCCTGCTAGTGTATATGGAGGTGTAGTAGATGAGATCTTTTCTTGTATGTATGTAGTGGTTTGACAAGATAAGGAGGTCAAAGATTGTGATGGTGGATGTGCATTTGGAAAATTATGCATAGAATGCTTATTGTGAGACTGTGGTTCTAGTTGAAGTTGACTATTTGTCAGTTCAGTAGATGATGCAAGAGTTGGCGAATGAATATCAATTAATAGAGAAGTTTGTGGAATGGTTTCAGAAGGATTATTAGATAGAGGTTGGAAACGTGAATCACTAGTAAGTAGTTTTCCAAAATCCTTAACTGACTTGCAGAAAGGATTTTTCCTAAGGTGAGTATCTAACCTCAGAAATAACTTGTGGCATTTAGGGCATCTCAACTTCTTTGGAAGCTCAGACCTAGCCTTTTTATCAAGGGTCTTCTTGGCTAGATTGGGTAAATAGTCTCTACCATCTCTCTCTTTGCATTTGCTGATGTGGTTACCAAGACTAATAAATGTTTTGCCACAAAAAGGGCAGGGAGAAGAGAGTTCCCTTGGAATTTTATGGTTTGTTATGGGTAAAATAGAAGCATCTTTCTTAAATTTTTTTGTTGCCATGGAGGTTGCTATGTCAGTATTTTAAAATTTTGAATGAAGTAAATGAAATTCCAACTAGTAAACCTTTCCAAAAAACAGTTGGTAGATAGCTGTAGATTAAATTATCTTATTTAGATAGCAACTCACTAAAGATTCTTGAATAAATAATTGAGATAGTTAATTGAAGTCTGGTTGCTATGGAGGTAATGTTATGGCCTCAATAATTCGAAATTCAGCTAAGCAAACCCTTCAAATCTTGTCAGTTATAGTAGTAATACTACAACAATTCATAGACTTGTTAAGGAAACACTCTTTCCTGGATTAAACACAATAAGAAGAGTAAGCTTGCAAGAGCATGAAAATAGCAAATTTCAAAAATTCCATTTTTTTTTTTTTTTTTTTTTTTTTTATGGTGGGAGTTTGGAACAGATCCCAGATTCAAAGTTAGGAAGGTTGGGAGTGACCCCAGGGCCGATATTTATGAGTGGATGGAGAAAGATATCAGAGCCCATGGTAGGAAGGTAAGGAGAGGGTTCGTGAGGAAAATGTTTAAGTGGGGTTGGGGGGGGTGGGGGGTTGAAAGATTCCATGGCCCATTTGTATGAGGGGATGGGGGGAGATATCCCTACCTCATTATGAAGGGGAGGGGGGTGGGGGTGGTGGTGGTAGTAAATAGGGGAGAAATCCCTGTGCACTTGTGTAGAGGGGAACAATGTAGGATCATTGTGTAGAGAGCATGGGGAGATTCCAGAACAAAATAGTATGGTGGTGGGCAGATTCATGGGCCCATCACATGTAAGGTGAAGAGATGTTTTGGGGAGGGGGGGGAGGTTGGGATGGTGCGGTGAAGTTCAAGGGTCTAAGTGTTGGATGGGGGACGGATGTGGGGTAAAAATTCCAGGGCTCATGTATATGGTGCATGGGGAGATTCCAGAGCCTAACTGTATGGGGTTGACAGATACATGGTCCCATGTTTAGGTTGGGTGGGAGATGTACCAGGGCCTAAGTGATGTGACGAGGTTAGGTTAGGGAATGTGAGATTATAGGGTCATGTTGTTGGAGTAGAGGAGATTCCGGGGTCCATGTATAGGGTTTGTTGTGGAAATTCCAGGTCTAATGTGTTGGGGGTAGGGTGTGAAATGCCTTTGCCCAGTTGTTGGGTGGGGAGAAGATCCAGTGTCCATATGCAATGGGATGGAGTGTGGTAGATTCATGGACCAATTATTAGGTGAGGAGTGGAGAGATTCCATGGTCCATATGTGGGAGGGCATAAGAGTTCCTAAGACTCATTTGTAGGGCGAAGGTGTGTTGCAGATTGAAAGGCCTATGTGTATGTGGAGTGGGGGAAATACCAGTGCCTATGTTTAGAAGGGGGGTGGAAAGGTTCCAGTGCCAAAATGTAGGAGTGGGGTGGAGTGATCCCATGGACCTAGTTTTATGTGTGGGAGGGATAGATCCTATGGCCCATTTGTGAGTGTGGGGAGAGTGTGTGATGAGATACCATTGCCCATATGCAGGAGGGAAATCATACATCCATGACTTTTGAGGACAGATACCCCAAGGCCCAATTGTAGGGTGTGGAAGATTTTAGTGTGGAAAATTTTGGTTAAGGCTTATGTGTGACAAAACATTCCAGGCATTATATTAGGGGGGTGTGTTGGAGATAAATCCAAGGGCCCTTGAGTAAGGTAGGAGGTTGGGACAGATCCCAGGTTCCAAGTTAGGGAGGTTGGGGGTGAACCTAGGGTCCATATTTAGGATGGGGTCGAGAAAGATCCCAGAGCCCATGCGTAGGAGGGTTGGAGGTTGGTACTGAGGAGTAAGTTTAATGGTGGGTGTTTTAAGATTCCATGGCCCATGGGTATAGGGGGACATATCCCAATGCCAATATGCAAGCATTGGGAGGGGGAAGGGGGGGGGGGGAAGGGGTGCTGGTGGTGATAGAAAGGAGGGGATATTCCTGTGCACATGAATAGAGAGGAAAATTCCAGGGCTCATGTGTTGTTTTGGGGTGGGTGGGAATTTACAGAGCCCATATTTAGGAGTATGGGAAGATTCCATAGTCCATGCATAGGAGGGTTTTGGGGAGATTCAAGTGCCCATGTGCAGGAGGGGGAAGAGATTCCAGAACCCACGTCTTGGGGGGCGGGGGGTTAGATAAATTCTAGGGCCCATGTGTAGGTGGGGTTGGGAGAATCCAGGGGTCATTTATTAGGGAGGGTGGGAGATTCCTTTTCCTAAGTGTAGAAAGGGGAGATAACTGAGCCCATGTCTGGGGACCCATATCTAAGGGGGTGGATAGAAAATCCAGTGACTATAAGTTGGGGGTTGTGGGATTCAAGGGGCCATGTTTATGGTGTGATAGAGAGGTACAAGAGCCCATATGTTAGTGGGGTGTGTGGTGGAAAGATTTAGGGTTCATGTGTATAGGTGAAGGAGGATTCCTGGGCTTATTTGTAGGGAGTTGGAGGATGAGAAATCTCTGGCTATATATATGTAGTGGGGTAGATCCCAGTGTCAATGGGTAAGAGGGTAGGAGGGGGTAGGGGGATATCCCTATACAAATGTGTGGTAGGTGAAGATACTAGGACCCATGTGTTTTTGGGGTAGGGAATAAGAGATTACTGGGACCAGTTGTAGGAGTAGGAGAAAATTCTAGGGTCCAAGTACAAGTGGGGTTTAGGAGATTCGGGGGCCCATATGTACGGGAGGGGGATGGGAAATTCCAGGTCCAAGTTATAGGGTTAGGGAAAACTTCGAGGGTTCTTGTTTAGGGGGTGTCAGAGTTACAGGGATTATTCCCAGTGACTCTTTGACAAGGCTTGGAACAAGTAAAGAAGTATATCAATAAGTTAATTATAACAAAGAGAATAAAAATGAGAATAAAGAAAAGAATAAGAAGGATGATTAATCAAGAAGTAAAATTGAATAAGAATGATAATAACAAACTTGATAAAGTTATAGTAAGCTAATTTTAATAATGAGAGTTATGGGTTTCCGGTGGAGGAAATTGATTATAAGAAAATAGACAAGGAAGTGCTTACAACAAAAATATAAGGACTCTCCCAATGAACAAGCAGCCGGCCTGAGCAGGGGCCCGAATGGTCTAACTTACAGAAATTATAAAATGACACAGCTAAACTGTCACATAGAGAGTCTCTAAGTTATAAGTATTTGAAGTGTACTATGGTACATATCGTGTTGTGCAAATATTTGAAGAATCATTGCTGTTGCTGGTACAAATAGTTTCTTGCCAGTATGTGATACTTTTTCTATTTGAAAGGAGACTTAGTGAGGGCAACCACCCATTCTCTACACATGGGCCATGGAACTTCTACACCGCCCCCCTACAATTTGGCTATGGGATCTTTCCCCCCTTGCAATGGCCCATGAAATCTTACAATTCCATCTCTTCAACCTGGTCATCAGGACCTTCATTCCTCCTTTCTATACTTGGGCAACGGGATCTCTCACCACACCTTTTAAAACATGGGCCCTGAAGTTAACCCCAACTTCCCCCACTTGGATCCTAGGAACTTTCCTAACCTTCCTCCATACACATTGGCTCTTAAATATTTCACCATCACATCCCCTAAGTATGGGGCCTGCAATCTCATGACACCCATAAGCCATGGTCTATAAACTATCACTCCCTACAATTGGACCTGGGTATCTATCCTTTTAAACATGGGTCGTGGAATATCTTCATTCCTACATATGTCTCTGGGATCTCTCTTCCCCCTGTACATATGGACATTGGGACTATATTTCATTAATGAATATGGGTCTTATAACCATCCCAATAACCACCCTACACAGGAGCACTGGAATTAACACTCCCCTTTACACATGAACCCTAAAATAGCTCCACCCAATCCCTTTACACATGTGCTCAGTCATCTCTCTACACCCCTCCCTATACAAGGACCCTGGTATCTCCCACCCCGCTACAAACGAACCCTAGAATCTCTATTCACCTTCTAGACATATTTCAAGAATCTCCCTCCTCCTCCCCAACACCAACTCCCCACCCCCCCCCCCCCACCCCCCACATGGATCCTGGAATCTCAACCCAACCTCTACATCAGGACACTGGAACCTAGTTCTGCATATACATGAAACCAAAATATTCCTACCGCCCCCATCCACTAATGGCCCATGGAACATTTCCCAACATTCACACAGGCCCTGAAATCTCTCCACCCTTCCAACAAATGGGCCCTTGAATTTTTCCACCCCATCTCACAGACGTCGGTTC
This sequence comes from Lycopodina hypogea, assembly GCA_963969325.1. Classification (NCBI taxonomy): domain Eukaryota; kingdom Metazoa; phylum Porifera; class Demospongiae; order Poecilosclerida; family Cladorhizidae; genus Lycopodina; species Lycopodina hypogea. Next base: position 20,687,742 of record OZ017779.1, on the reverse strand, counting down.
TAGGTACTCTTCCCTCCTTACACTTGGGCCATGCAATCTTCAACCACAACCCTCCTCTAAACATGGGTCACCGTATATCTCTTCTCCACCTTTGGGCCCTTGGAAATCTCCATCCCATCGCAACATCCCTACACTTGGACTCATGAATATCCACTCCACATACACAAGGTCACTGTGATCTCTTCCCCCCTTCCTAAATATGGGTCCTGTGGTCTTCGCCAACATCCCAACAAAAAAATGGACATTCAATAATTAACGAAGTGTATTGTGTTTGCACTACGAATTTAAAATTAACTGTTTTAACATTTTAGCCATGTCAGAATTTTAAGATGGGGAAAGGGGGGGGGGGTCACACAGAAAGAAGAAAGAGTTGGGTAGGGAGGGGGGGGGGGGGGGGGGGGGAAATGGAAAGAAAAAAAATCAAATAACTCCAGGTTTGAACCACAGACTTTCAGCTTGAGAAACTTGTGCTTTAACCACTGAGCCACGATATTTAAGGCCTTTTTTATTATTAGAAATTTAAATTCCTCTTTCCACTTCCAGGGTTGACTTTTTTTGGAATTTTTTTCTGTGAAAAACCTTAGTATGCACTGAAACCTAATGTGTGCAAATTTTTGTCAATATTCATTCAACATTTTGCTCTCTATTGAGCCCACACAAGCACACACATACACACATACACACATACATACTTTTTCACATTTATAAATACTAGTGTTAAACCCACCCTATGGGTGGTTTTTCGGCCCACCTTTAGTGGACTGCAGTCATGAAAGCAGCTGCGTTGAAAATATGTAGACTTTTAAAACAAAAGTGAAAATATGATTAGGTCAAAGTATTATTTAGAAGCACAACTTTTGACATTTTCAGCCTTACACACAAATAAAGATGTGTGGTCAGAATGGACCCACCCCATATTATTCGCAGACACATGTGTCTTGATGTCAAACTTTTAGTCCTGTAGCTCCTTTATTTCTTGTTTTAAAAGTATCATTATCCCTTTAATTTTTTTTTTTTTTTTTTTTTTGGTTTTTGTTTTTTGTTTTTTGTTTAATAACGGAGGGGTGTGGTAATATTGATATGCTTATGGCATTCCTCTGGTGACATTGGTTTTGAATATGTATGAGTTTGTAAGTCTATCTCAATTCATTTTTCTGGCAAAAGTACCTTTTTGACTTTTTGAATACAGAAAGGGGTGTGGCCCTGTAGACATGCTCATGACATCCCACTGACGATATTGATTTTAAATATATATGGGTTGTGGGTCCAACTTCAACCTTTCAAGTGTTAAACACGGATGCACAGGCGAACAGACAGACAGATGGATTATAGCACTGTGAGAGAAAAAATGTGCCAATTGGCACAAAATTTGGCATGAACAATTGGGGTGGGTGTAGGATGGTCTTACATGATTGAATTCTGAATTACTGTCATTTTTGTCTATATATATCTATCTTTTTTTAATTGTGCATGACCACTGGCATTCAGAGAACTACTGGGCCAGTTGGGAAGAAATTTGGCATGATCCCTTGGGTTGAGTGTGAGACAATTATTACATAATTAAATTTTGAATTAATGTATTTTAGTCTATCTAATGTGAAGGATCGAGGATGACCCTTCTCTGATGACCTGGGCAATGCAAGAGGACCAGAGACTTGATGGTGAACTGGTGAAGATGAGGAAACATGATTAGCTATGTGTTTGTTATTATTAGTTTTGTGTTACTTCTTAATTGGATTCTCTAACTGTAAAGGAAACATTAATAGTGTGTGGTTTTGTGGTCATTGATTTATATTAGTTTCGTGTTGCTTATTAATTGGATTCCTCTGACTGGACAGAACATTAATGGTGTCTGATTTTGTGCTCATTGATTTTGTCTGTAATATAATAATGTGGTGTGCATTTTTTCTGGGATTCTGAGAGCTATCAGTTCACTCTAGAAGAGAGATTCTTCTCTTTTTTGTGCCTGTGTTGTTACTTGGGAATAACTGGGCAATATCCATTCTGAGGAACTAGGGTGCAGACACAGCATGCAGTCTGCTGGGGTGCAGAGTTTGTGTTGGCTGGAGAGGCTGAAGTTGTGTGGGTGCTGTGGCAGGTTCTGTCGCACTAATTATCTTTTTGTATTTGTACATAATTATTGGGATTGAGAGAACCAATGGACTGATTTGGCATGAGCATTTGTGGTGGGTGTGGGATCAATATTACAAAATTGCATTTTGAATTCCTATATACATTTTTTCTATTTGTGCATAACCACTAGGATTTAAAGAACATTTTTGCTGATTGGGATGAGATTGGGCATAAGCACATTGTGGGGGGGGGGGGTGTTTGGTTTTTACATAATTAAAATTGGCCTATCAATCTAGCTTTTTCTATAAGTGCATAACCACAGGGATTTGGAAAACCACAGGACCAAATGCTTGGCATAAGCTCTTAGAGTGGGTAGGTTGATTCTTACTATACTAAAATGTGACATTGCAGTATTTTATTTATGTGCCTACCTTACCCTTTACGTGTAACCACTGGGAAGATTGTGATAAAATTTGGCATGCAGAGTTGTGGCTGGTGGGGTATAGTTTTATAATAATAATATTTAACTGCTTGGCCCCTGGAATGGAATTGCTAGTTTTTGCCTGAAAACAATATACCTACCGGTTGTAGGGACTAAAATGCTGCATTGAGATGCAGAAGGAACAGGTGGAGAATCTTCAGGAGTCAGCAGCCTCATTTAGCTTTATTTAGCAGGTGTGTCCTTGTTGCTGACTTTTGTTCATTCAGTTTCACAAAAGTATGGGGTCTGGCTTTTATTCATTTTAGAGGATCCTTTTCAATGATTTTTTGGAAGTTGGCCTAGCTTTTGTCCATTATTCAGAGTTAGGAGGATCTGCTTTCAGAGGTACTGATTTATTTGCTCTGATAGGGTATCGATCTGGTGCCTTACTGTTTTTCCATTGTAGAGGGGTTGTCCCTATTTCAGAGAGTCCATTTAGGGAGGTTCTACCATAGTTATGGCAATTATGTCAAATTGTCTGAGCTGCTTTGTTGATAATAAAGTACCATGCGACATGTGGTTGAGTCTGCATGGTGCTCCTCTAATATGTATTGATCCTTAGGAGAACATGGTTTTCTTTCTGTATTACAATTTGTACTAGGCATAATCATGTTTGAAAATGGTGACAAACTATTCTATTAGTATCATTATATATATATATATATATATATATATATACACACATGGAGATCCTGCATGTGATGTTATGTGCGAAAACGAGGGGTTAATACTTTCATTTGTGGCTAAATGTGGAAATTGGGAATGCATAATTTGAATCAATTGTTTTCATTACATAGGTGTTCATGACCACATAAATGACTATTATCCTACTTATTGCAAGCAAAGTTTAAAACTGTTCTTCGTGTCCTTCAGCAGCTTCAGACCCGGATGCTTCACCATGTTGGTATGGATGAGGCATATCATCATCGACAACAATGTTATTCTCTTCCTCCCAGTCTGGCAGAGTTGCATAGTCCAATAACTGTGCACGGTTCAGCTGAGGCTGAAGCTGTTGGTCATTCTGCTGTGGCAGATACTGTTGCTGCTGCAGCATCTGTTGCTCTGGTGGTTGCATTATAGCTGCATACTTCGGATACTGAAAATCTTGAAAATTCCTGTTACACGAGACCTGCGTGGAAACAGGCACAGGACTCTGCATGGGATACCCCTGGCCAACATAGTGCTGCATAGATGGATAGTGCATAGAGTAGCATGGCATATATGGAGCCATGGGTCGCAACTGTGGCATCATCAGTTGAGGTGGAGCCATATTATTAGATGAACCCAAACCTGTATACGACAAGAACAGTTCATCATTTGCTATACTCCTGAAGATTTTAAATTATGTTTAATACAGAATACTGACCAGCATAGGGGAAGGTTGTTGGATACACAGGAGGTGCCATTGGTAAGTAGTGGAAACCCTCTCTGCACAGGGCTGTTAAATAGAGGCAAAAATGACTGTCCTGCAGGAGTTAGACTTCCAGTACTTAGCCAAGGAAATGGACCAGCTAGGAATATGAGCAGGCATAAATATATAGTAAGATAAGAATTGCTGTTTCAGAGCTAAGATTATAGATCATTTTTGTTACCAAATATACAAATCTGAAACAATAAATTCAAAATGTGAACTAAAAAGAGTCCCTAAAGACAATATATCATCGGTAAGAAGGTTAAAACCCTTAAAAAGAACTTCATTTACTTATCTTGGGGAACCCCAAATGAACACTCAAAATCTTGCTCACACACCTATGGAGCAATGAATTGTACAAACCAAATAACGTGTAATAAATCACCACATAAGATTTTTCTTTCAATTGTTCATGAAAATGTTTATAATACTGGATATGTACAATTAAACTCAATGGAGAACATAGAGCAAACAAATGAACATAGGTCTTTTATATATGTGCTTGTTTTTTTTTTGTTGATTTTTTTTTGGCAGTTGCTGTTTTTTTTGCAATTGATAAATATTTTATGAGGGATCATATATAATGTTAATGATTGTATTTCCATTAGTATTGATTGATAATTTAAAAAAATGCATTATAAACATAATTATAATTTTTTGCCTTTGAACAACATTGACTCACCATTCAGAGAGTTTGACCCATAAGATGCATTCTGGGAGAAGTGTGGTGATATTGCAGGCCATTGAGTCATCATAGCACTTTCAACCCTGCAATGATGAGATTATAGCAAAATAAAATTTTTGCACAGATATGGTGTAAGTGCACATTGCAATAATTC